>CM064877.1:78421273-78955729 GCA_003313485.2 Penstemon barbatus | reverse complement strand
GGAAGTTGGAGTTAGGCCATGAATCCGAAGAGGACAGAGAGGAATCATCAGAATCTCCTCAGGAGCCCCCTATTCGTCAGGGCACGGGACCTGGTTATCCTCCTCTTTCTCTTAGAACATCTTTAGGCGTTCGAGGATGTCACACCTGGTCGAAGCCTCATCCAACTAATAATCCAGTCGATAGAAAGAGGAGTTATTATGGACGTTCCGGCCAGGATCTTTCTTTAGTCGGAGAAAAACACCCAAGACCTACTCTTGTCGAAATGATCGAGGAACATTTGGAGGGAAAGAGAGCCGCTGGTTATTCCGAGAAGGACTCTCTTATCCACGATGATAATGAGAACGCGATCGATAAGGCAACTCGTGTTCTTTTGTCTGGTGTTTTTACCCGTGATCTGAATAAACTTCTTCATAAGGATCCTCTGGAGAAATTCCAACGAGCTTGTCTTTATGCTGAAAAGGTGATATCCTTTTCCTTTAATCATGTTAACAGATAACTTTAAGTGTCTTCCTTAATTTACTAATCCATCTCTTTTTCTTGTCCTCTTTGCTTGTTCAGACTAAGACGTGTCTTACGTCATACGCCTATGAGAATGCACTTTGGAAACAGCAGTGCGAGTTCTTGGATGAGAAGAATAAAGCTTTGCTTCGTAAATCCTCCGGTTCAGAGGTTGGTCCCTCGACATCTTCTTCTGTTCCTGTCGTAGAGACTCGTGCTACCGGGACCGACGATCAAGAAGTGTTGAACAGGGTGATGGAGGTTTCTCACGCTCAAGAGCAGGCCAACCAAATGGCTAGAAAGTTAGAGGAATTTCAGTTACAGAGCACGGCTCGAATTAGTGAGCTGGAATCTCAAGTGTCAAACCTCGAAGCTTCTTTAGAGGAGTATGAAAATGATGTCCCACTTAGGCAAAGAGATAGATATGTCAGGAAATCTGACGAAAGCGTTGTTCGCGAATTTCTCAACTCTCCTGTTCATACGGCGTTGGTGTATCGGATGGTCGGTCCTTTACTTGAAAATACTTTTAAGAAGGCGATTCATCAGCTGGTAGCTCTGGAGATGATCGATGATCGTCGAAAAGAGTATTTTAAGGCTGCTCATATTCGGTTGAATCGTTATGGTGAACTTTATTCTTCTTCTGAGGTCCCAGATGTTCTATATCAAGGTTTTCCTCTAGCTCACCTTGTCGAAGAATTTGGAAATCCATTGCCCATTCCTCCTTCTGACGTCAATGAAGAGCTCGATAATACTTTTGTTGATCCCGAAGTCGAGGAAGAAGAGGAAGAGGATATTGGTACGACTGAGGTCGTCGGTAGCGACCAGAGAATTTCGGATAGTGAGCAGGCTTCTTAAGATAGTGATTTCTTGAATAATCCTTGTAATTATTGTCCTCGTAGGTATTAATTGTAATTTAACCTTTTCTTCTCTTTGTACGCTAAACGTTTCGTATTCTGACAGTCGTGTCTTTTCGGCTTCGCCGTAATAATTCAGACAAGTCATTAAATCTGGCGTAATCATTATGCGTGTGTCTTTTCATATTCTAGCGTTTGCTCCAAGGTCATTACTGCCGTTTCGCGCCCTTTCTTTAGGTCTGTCGCGTCCTTTCGCGTAGTATAAATACGAAAGGTAAAATCTTGACTTGTTTTTACCGCTATACTTTTCTCTTGACAGAATACTCGTCTTTTAGCTAGTCGATAAATCTTCTCGATATTAAATTGTGCTTTTTCATAATCCGACCATGAGTAACCTCTTTGGTAATACTTCGAAGCGACCTTCCCGTGAGGGCGCTCGTGATAATAGATCCAAAAAGCATCGAAGAGATGGACCATCGATGGAACCTCCTCGTTCGTCCCAAACAATTAGGTCGGAGATCGATACCAGTGTTATCGTTTCTGAGCCTCTCTCTGCGGTAGACTCGTCGTTTTCTGGACCAATCCTTCCTGCTTCCACTCAAGTAGGAAGAATGCCTTCTCCTGGTCGGTATGCCTTTGGCGATATGTCGAACGAGGAACCGGCTTATAATATTGCTGTTAGTTCAAATGCTCCTTCCTTTGAGCATGTTTTTCATGGGGGGAATTTTACTGTTTCCCTTCCTTTGTCAGTTTCTACTGCCCCTATCGCCAGCGGAGGGCAAACTGGTGACGGCTTTTTTGTCAATCCTTCCTTAGCACAATCTATTGTGCAGGACTGCCCAGAATTTTTGTTTAGTGATACTACTGTGACGACTACCTCCTATGAATCGGGAGGACCTTCCGGAGGTCGAACTAGTTCCATGTCTGGCCGCCGAACCGTAATTTCATCTTCGGGCAAGGAGACCACTGTTAGTCCCGACGGGAGAGAATCTCCTCGTCAGTTAGATGATCGATGCATCCTTCAGCAAGTTGAAAACATTCTTTTGTCGGAGACTCCTCGTTCTGATGGTGTCCCTTTGACCAGCGAACTGCCTGGTTCTGTTGAACCTGATGCTTTGTCATGGGACCTAGGCATGAGTACTATTTTGCCTGGCGAGTTGAGGAAGCTTGAAGGTGCCTCCAATGTTCGCCTTGTTCAATCTTTGGTGAAGATATGTGAGCAGGTAAACATATTTCGAATATTTTTCCTGTTCTTTGTTTAGAATTCCTCGTTGTAAGGCGATTTCTCTTAATCTTTCTGTTCTTAGGGCAAGTATTTTGCACTCCAGCTGGGTGTGCAAAATGACGAACTGTGGAATAGTCGGAGAGTTCTTCAGGGTCATTTGGAGTCCGAAAAAGCTAAAAGCAGGGGTTTGGAGTTGCAGCTGCAACTTGATAAAGATGATCTTCAAAAATTGGAGGCCGAAAAAAATGTCCTTGAAAAGGAGAGAGATAATTTAGCTCAGGCAGCTGTTTTGGCGGAAGAATCTCGTCGGCAGTCTTATGAGGAAGGTTATGACGCCGGTTATCTAAAGCGTCAAGAAGAATTGATGACTTTTGCTGGGAGTCTGACTCCTCGGAAAGCTGTTTCTGGTTGTCGGCCTGCTGACCGTCCTTCTCAGTGACCTTTGCTCAACATGGCAGGCCTTGGACTGTCTCTTTTTTTTTTTTTTTTTTTTTTTTTTTTTTTGTTGTTGCCCGGCATTTGTGCACTCATTTGGGCTGAAATTTTTGTAATGGGAGGAGTAGGAGATTGGAACCGATGATCTTTTTGTAGGCATGTTCTTGCCTGATCAATTACCTTCTGTATATATACTTTGTTATGCTCGTTCTTCCTTTGTGCTCATGTATATATTGTTATCTTCTGCAAGTCGAGTCGTTTGTTAATCAAATCCAGTATATTCCTTTGTTTTACATGCACTTAGCATGTTTTAGTCTTAATTTAGACAATAGGTTATTCATATCGAAAAAGTGCATCATCTTGGTCGATGCTCAAACTACGCTTTGTACTTTTGTCTTTTTGTGATCCAAATCTTATATAAGGAGGTTATTGTCCCTTTGTTGATCTTCGGTTTTCCTTAAGGAGGTAGTCAGAAAAATGTCCCTTTCAATCTTTTCCAAACCCTTATATTTCCCAGAATCAATTTTAGAACGATATGCTCCTTCGCTAGTGTACCATTATATCACTTTCTTGATATGGGAGGAATTGGAAAATGTAGGTGTTTTAGCCAGATCTACCCTGTTCAGACCTTCTTAAGCAATTCTTTGGTATACTAGGCAGTGACGTCTTTGCCATGTAGACTAAGGAGGACTATTCTCCTGATTTCTATGTCAGATATCTTGGACTCCATGGGAGTTTCTGTGTAGCTTAATCAATGGTCATTCATATAATGTATGAGGCAGTGACGTCCCTCGTATTTTGAAGGGTTTGGTCCTTTATCCTCTATCTTTTATCGAGCAACTGTTCTCTTCGCTGTGATTTTGAAGCTTATGTCACATCGTTTGTGGCTTCTAGGTTTTTAAGCTATCGACCATGAAGTATGATCGTTCCAGTATGACCAGTGTGGAGTTCTTCAGGTTTACTTGTGTTATTTGGGTGATCGCTTCGATCTAAGACTTCTCTCGTTGTCGACCAGTTGAGGCGAATAGATGGTGCCGTTCCAACTTATTTGCATTTATTACGGGGAGTCAAAGGGTCGTATCCATGTCCGTTGATTAAATACTTTTTCAGCCGTTGGATCCCTTAGATCTGCCCCTATAAATAGGGGGGTGACTTATATTCTTCATTTGCAATTTCTCAAAAAGGATGGAGATCTCAAATTCCTTAGATTTTATTCTACCCTCTGATCCCATTGTCTTCAAAAAATCACATTATCATGATTTATTTATTCAAAATAGTGAAGTTGTTCCCAGTCTTGTATTGACGGGTCCCATGTCAGCCCTACCTTGTATCGACGGGTCCCATGAGATCTCAGTTTTTGTCTTCATCAATTTGAGGTCCGTGGTTTCCGTTTGCACATGGTGGGTTCATACTTGCCAGCCACCTCTGCTCTTCGATGTAACCTCAGGAGTGATAGACCTCCGGGGTGGCTGGTAAACTTACCGTTTCACGACGGTCCCGAAGAGATGCTGCTCTAGAGTAAAATGTTTTATAGATAAAGTAAAAGCAGTATCTTCTCGCGGGTGAGTGAGCATTGCTTAGCTATCTGGCTGGTAATGTTCATTTCGTCTGGAGGAACATTTGATCTTCAGAGCCTGGCCGTCGAACCAAAGAAGTCGACCATCCTGAGTAGCATGCTTCTTAGGTGGTTTATCATAATCGACGAGGTACTAGGGAGGAGATTGGTGTTTCCGTGGACATTGTCGTGAAGATCGCCGATAACAGAGGATCATCTTATTTACACATTGTAATGATCTTTAATTAGTACTTAGATCTTTGTAACGTAGGACTTTTGTATGTAACCGATTTGATGAATAAAATATATTTTTATCCCTCGCATCTTTCCTTGTCGTTAATTCTGTCATAATATATTTGTGAGTAGTAGCTTCCGAGCAAACGATTTTATACTTAGTCTATCTCCAAAACTTTAGCAGATCATTTAGATCGTTAGAAATAGTTCAAGGAGTTTTTATTGAGCGTATCAATGTTTACTCGACTTGTCATAATTTAGAACTTAGGTCTTTAACCTAAAGTCTTTTTTCGCCTGTTGAATATTTAACGAGGAACGTTTAATCGAGCGGATCGACATTTACACGGCTCCTTTGATTAGACTTAAGCCAAAAAGTCCTACTGATTGTCGTAAATAATTCGAGGAGTGTTTATCGAGCGGATCGATGTTTACTCGACTCTTTTTTTTTTGATTGTAGACTTAGGTTTTTAACCCAAAGAGTCTTTTTGATATATCGAGGAGTTTTTATTGAGCGGATCAATGTTTACTCGACTCGTTTTTTGTTAGACTTAGGTTTTTAACCAAAAAGTCTTTTTGATATATCGAGGAGTTTTTATTGAGCGGATCAATGTTTACTCGACTCGTTTTAGATTAGACTTAGGTTTTTAACCAAAAAGTCTTTTTGATATATCGAGGAGTTTTTATTGAGCGGATCAATGTTTACTCGACTCGTTTTAGATTAGACTTAGGTTTTTAACCAAAAAGTCTTTTTGATATATCGAGGAGTTTTTATTGAGCGGATCAATGTTTACTCGACTCGTTTTAGATTAGACTTAGGTTTTTATCCAAAAAGTCTTTTTGATATATCGAGGAGTTTTTATTGAGCGGATCAATGTTTACTCGACTCGTTTTAGATTAGACTTAGGTTTTTAACCAAAAAGTCTTTTTGATATATCGAGGAGTTTTTATTGAGCGGATCAATGTATACTCGACTCGTTTTTTATTATACCTAGGTTTTTAACCCAAAAAGTATTTTTGATATATCGAGGAGTTTTTATTGAGCGGATCAATGTTTACTCGACTCGTTTTAGATTAGACTTAGGTTTTTAACCAAAAAGTCTTTTTGATATATCGAGGAGTTTTTATTGAGCGGATCAATGTATACTCGACTCGTTTTTGATTATACCTAGGTTTTTAACCCAAAAAGTATTTTTGATATATCGAGGAGTTTTTATTGAGCGGATCAATGTTTACTCGACTCGTTTTAGATTGTAGACTTAGCTAAGTCTTTTTAGTATATCGAGGAGTTTTTATTGAGCGGATCAATGTTTACTCGACTCGTTTCGTTCTGACAATATGAATTCGCGATTCCGACGAATGTTTAACTGATATAATCGATATATATAAAATGCTAACGAAATCTTTAATAATTGAAATTTAGGCCAAGGCCTTTATTACAAAGATCGAAATTTGATAAAGTAAAAAGTAAAATAATGCAGTATACCCTGCTAAAATTTATTTACCATAATATTTCCTAAGGTTGACAGCATTCCAAGTTCTTGGTAAGGCAGTTCCATCCAAGTGTGCAATTTTGTATGAACCTTTCTTCCCTACGCCAATGACGATGTAAGGTCCATCCCAGTTTTGTTGTAACTTTCCCACATGCTTGGATACTTCTACCTTTTTCAAGACTAAATCTCCTTCTTTGAAGGTTCGGACGCGTACCTTTTGATTGTAAGCTTTCTCCATATTAGCTTTAGTGGCTTGCAAGCGTACAGCAGCTTTATCTCTTAAAGCTTCTGTTAAGTCAATGTCGTTTTCTCTTGACTTTTCATTTTCTTGGTCATTGAACATTTCTACTCTTGGGGTTGGGATTAGGGTTTCCACAGGGATAACCGCTTCCGACCCATATACCAGGCTAAATGGGGTTTCCCCAGTTGAGCTCCTTACTGTCGTCCGATTAGCCCATAATACTCCTGGGAGTTCATCAAGCCATTTTCCTTTGGCTGCTCCTAATCTTTTTTCCAAAGATTTTATTATCTCTCTGTTTGCTACTTCAGTTTGTCCATTTGCTCGAGGATGTCCTACCGAGGTAAAATTTTGTTGAATTCCAAGTTTTGTACACCATTCTATTATCTGTTTCCCTGCAAACTGAGTTCCATTATCGGAGATAAGGATCCTTGGGATGCCGAATCGACAAACTATGAATTTCCACAGGAAATTGATAACTTGGAATTGGGTTATTCGGGCGAGGGCGATGCATTCTATCCATTTGCTGAAGTACTCTACGGCGACCAGGACATAAGATTTCTTTGATCTGGCCACTGGGAAAGGTCCCACGATGTCCATTCCCCATTGATCGAATGGCCAACAAACTGGAATAGGGTGCATGTTTTCTGCTGGTCGATGACATATGTTAGCATGGATCTGGCAGTGATGACATTCTTGGACATATTTAGCGGTATCTTTATTGATGGTCGGCCAATAGTAACCCGTCCTGAGACATTTTAAAGACAATGCCCTTGATCCGCTGTGGTTTCCTGCATCCCCATCATGTATTTCTCTTAGTATATCGATGGTTTGTGATTCAGGTACGCATTTTAGAAGAATCCCTGATACTGATCTTCGGTAGAGTTTTCCTTCTATCAGTGTATATTTCGGAGCTCGATATCTTATTTTCCGAGCTTCATTTTGGTCGGGTGGTAATTTTCCTTCTCGAAGATAGTCTATCATTGGGGTCATCCAGTTTTCTTCGGCTTCTTCGATTTCCATTATATCGACTACTGGAGTTTCGTCGATGTCGATTGCTGGTGTATTAGAGACCAACCAGTTGATCACCCGTTCGGTCTTCCCGTCATGGGATCCTGTGAATTTTGATAGCTGATCGGCCCATTTATTTTCCGAACGTGGTATGTTCTGGATACTAAAACTTTCAAATTTCTCGGCTAGAGTTTTCACTTTGGCGAGGTATTTGACCATGTTGAATTCCTTAGCCTCGTATAGGCCTTCTATCTGTCTTTGCACTAATTCTGAATCAGTGAGTACCTTAAGACTTTTTATATTGGCTTTGACCGCCATCTCCATTCCCGCGATTAATGCTTCATATTCAGCTTCATTGTTTGTCACAACAAAGTCCAGTGTTATCGCGTAATTTAGATCTTCCTTATTTGGTCCGGTGAAGTTGATTCCGGCACCTCCTCCTTCTCGGCATGATGCACCATCGACATGCATTAGCCAAGTTTGATCTTCAATGATCAAAACATCTTCGTTGGGGCAGCTCGATGATTCAGTTGCCTGTGTCGGTGTTTCTAATATAAAATCGGCCAATACTTGGGCCTTGATGGCAATCCTTGGTTTGTAGTCTACCTCGAACTGACTGAGTTCGATGGCCCATTTGATTAGTCGACCGGAGGCTTCTGGTTTTGCTAGAACTTGCCTTAGTGGCTGATTCGTCAGAACGATGATTTTGTAAGTTAAGAAGTAGGGTCGGAGTTTTCGTGCGGCCACTACTAAGGCCAGTGTGAATTTTTCTATTTCTAAGTAATTCTTCTCTGCCCCTTGTAATAATTTGCTGAGATAATATACGGGCTTATGATCAGAGCCCTCGATTTTGATTAGTACCGAACTAATCGCTGCATTGGAGATGGAGATGTACATGTGCAATGGTTCTCCTTCTGTTGGTTTTGCCAACATCGGAGGTGTCGTCAAATATTCTTTAAGCTGTTCGAAGGCTTGATTGCATTCTTCGGTCCAAACAAAGTTCTTTGCCTTTCGGAGAGTTTGGAAAAAGGGGAGGCTTTTGTCCGCAGATTTTGATATAAACCTGTTTAATGCTACGACCTTTCCAACTAGGCTTTGTACTTGAGAGATAGTTTTAGGAGGTTTCATTTCAGTTATGGCTCGGATTTTTTCTGGATTGGCTTCAATTCCGCGTTGGTGAACTAGATATCCCAAGAATTTTCCTGATTTGACACCAAAGGTGCATTTTGCGGGGTTTAACTTCATACGATATTTTCTTAGGATCTGAAAGCATCGATCGAGATGCTTTACATGATCTGCTTCATTCATACTTTTGACCAGCATGTCGTCCACGTAGACCTCCATCAGTTCTCCGATTAATTCCTTGAACATTAGGTTTACTAACCTTTGGTAAGTAGCTCCGGCATTTCTTAAGCCGAATGGCATTACTATGAAGCAATATACTCCCTGCTCGGTTACGAACGCGGTTTTTTCTTGATCCCGCTCATCCATGTATATTTGGTAAAATCCTTGAAAAGCGTCCATCATATTGAATAACGCAAAGCCAGCTGTCGAATCGACTAGTAAGTCGATCCTTGGGAGGGGGTATGGGTCGCGTGGACACAACTTGTTAAGGTCGGTGAAATCATTACACATCCTCCATTTATTATCTTTTTTATCTCCTTTTGCGACAAGTACGACATTGCATAGCCAATCCGAGAAATGAATTTCTCGGATTTGTTTTGCCTCGAGCAACCTTTCTACCTCGGCTTTGATAATTTTATCTTTCACCGGTCCATGATTTCTCTTCTTCTGCCTGGCGGGTTTCGCCAAAGGATCTATTTTTAGGGAATGCTTGATTATTCGAGGATCAATTCCTTCAATATCATTTGCACTCCAAGCGAAGACATCAGCATTGTTTCTGAGAAAGTCGATCAGCATTATTTCTCCTTGTTCGCTCAATTCTGTACCAATTCTCGTCTTTTTGGATGAGTCACCTTCTACTAGAATTACATCTTTATGTTCAGGGGGTTTCAAAGATAAGTCTAGCGGTTCTTTCCCCTTTTTATCTAGTCGATCAGTACTAGGAATTTCAATCTCGTTTCTAATGGGATCGCCTTCGATCTTTCTCTTGCTCGGAGTAATGGACTTAGGATGTTCTTTCATTGTTAACGAAGTACTATAGCAGTCCCAAGCCATGCAATGGTCGTTTGTTATTTCTCCGATGCCTGTATCGGTTGGAAATTTTATCTTCTGATGATAAGTAGAGACAACTGCTCGGAATAGATTGAGAGCAGGTCGTCCTAATATCGCATTGTAAGCGAAAGGGGTTTCTACTACTAGAAATTTTACTAGCTTCACTGTCCGGTGGGGTACTTTTCCGAGCGATACGCTCAAGGTTATCGTTCCGCTGGGGATGATTTCGGACCCCCCGAATCCTATTAATGGCGTAGCTACTTTCTGCAAGTTTATCTGCCCCAAGTCCATTTGGGCTAAAACTTCTCGGGAGATAATATTAGCTGAGCTCCCATTATCTATTAAGATTCTCTTGACATTGTAATTTGCTATTTCTAGCGATATTACCATGGGGAAGTCGGGGTTATCCTCTCTTGTGTCCCAAATAATATTTTTGGGTGCTTCGCCTTCATTAAAACTGATCTGCTGATCGTTTGACGTCCTGCTTTCCAAGGTCCAAATTTCTTTTGGGTATTTTGAGTTTCCAATTATTGACCTGGCAGTTCTTCGCCGGGCATTACGACTATCTCCACCCGCGGGACCCCCGGAGATCGTATGGATAGTTCCATTGATCTGGTCGTGGTTTGACTCCTGAATAGGTCGTCGCTCAGGTGATCTTTGATGAGAATTTCTCCTTCGATCAACATTCCGAGGGCTTCTACTTCTTTCCCTCTTACGGTTATCTCGCTCTATGTATTCGTCAAGTTTTCCTTGCTCGATAAGTTTCTCAACCTCTCTCTTAAGGTGAAAACAATTCTCCGTTCGATGTCCATGTGCCCTATGGTATTTACAGTATTGATCGTAGTTTCGAGAGCCTGGTCTCGGCTGTGCAATTTTCCTCGCTTCGGGAATCCAGTTATTTCTCTCTAGGACATCCAATATTTCTTCCATTGGAATATTTAACCTTGGGTGTTCAACTTGATTCACTCTGCTTCTTATTGGTTGATCATGGTTTCTTGGTTTTTGGTAGAAATTAGGTTGTCTGTCATGATCGGCTTTGTTGTATTCCAGTCGGTGGAAAACATTACCCCTCCTGGAAGATCGCTCGTAATCTGAAGCTTTTTGGGTAGGAAACCTATCGTGCCGTTTGGAGCTTGAGGTGGTGGCTTTGTTTTTGTTTTTATCCTTAAAGGAATTCATCTCTTCTTGGGTCATATACTTAGAAGCCAAGCTCATAATGTCGGCAAACGTTCTTGGTTGTTTTCGACTGAGGGCGTTTCCAAATTGCCTATTTTTAGTGAGGTCGAAGAGGATAGAAATTATGTAATCGATATTCGGTGATTCGATTTTGAGTAATTCTACGTTGAACCTTGCCAACCAATTTCTCAGGGATTCTCCTTCTTGTTGGTGTATGGTTCCCAGGTAGCTCATCGGAAGTTTTTGTCTCTTCTGACTGGCAAACTGCTGCGTTAGTTTATTGCATAATTCTCGGAAACTGAATATAGAGTTGGCCGGTTGTTTGGCAAACCAATCCAGCGCGAGTCCTTCGAATGTTGTTACCATTAGCTTGGCGGTGAATTCGGCGGAGTGGGCGTACAAATTCATTATGTTCGTAAAGCTAAAGATGTAATCGTCCGGGTCGGTGGTTCCATCATATCGGGGTAGTCTTCCCGGGACCTGTCCTGCGGACTGTGCTTCTTTTATTTCCCTGCAGAAAGGAGAGCAAGCCGCAAGGCTTTCCTGGAGTTCTGCAGTCCGGGCCCACGGGTTCTGCACAGATCGTAATCGTTGTTCAAGTCGCTCCTGTACCATCCTTTCAATTTCTCGTTCTGAGAATCGAGTCGCTCTCGGTCGATGGGGGATTGTATCATCTATATCATCTTCGATTGGAATGATCGTTCGTTCCTTCGATCCGCTGCGAACTGCTTGCGGTACTCTTCGACCAGTTCTTCTTTGGGGACGGTTGTCGGATGGTTTAGAATTTACATGTTGTGGGCTGTGTAGCGAGCGTCGCTCACTTGCTGGGCTGTCAGCTTGTTGAGAGGTCCGTTCGTTCGTCCTTGGCACTCCTGGAGCGGGAGTTGCCCCGGGAGCCGTAACGTTTTGAGGAATTTGGTCTAAAACTAGCAATTCTTCTGGAGAGAGTGATTTGAAGAGCATCGCTATTTGTTTCAGTTTTTCCTGAGCGCCAGGGAGAGGAACGTGTATTTCGGGGACTTCGGGTTCCTCTGGTATTGTACCGGTAAGACCTCCTTGGTGTTCCTGCTGACGTGATCGGGTATCTGGGAGATTTTCGTTGGTGTTTGGATTGTTGTTATCGTTGTTGTCTTGTGGATCTTCAGATGTGTTGTGGCCGGTGGTTGTATTGCTTCTCGCTCCAACACGAGCGCTTTTCCTTGGGCGAGCCATGTGTCGATTCGAATAATTAACCTAGCCCCTCGGTGGGCGCCAACTGATTTAGCCGAATTTCGTCGGGTTAATTGTATATCAGTGAATTTGTATATTTAGTAGGGCTCCGTTACTTTATTCCGGATGGATCAATCATAAAGGAAAGCAATGATTAAGAACAAGAAGTATAACCACAAGTAAAGCTAACAACACATCAATATGGAGAGCAAAATACTATGAATAATATAGATTCTTATTCCGTTGTAATGCCTTAGGCTGAGAATATTTGTGTATCCTTGAAGTAAAGGATTTTTTGTGTCCCTTAATACAATGATTAACTAGGTATTTATACAATGTTTAACCTAGTTTTACAAGGAATCATAGTCCTAATAGGACTCGGCCCAAATATCCTTCGTGGGTCCGGAGTATTATCTTTAGACCGAAGAGAGCCGTGCTTGGCCGGGTCTGTTAGACGATCTTGATCTGCTCGGATTGGTCTAATCGATCTTAACATCTTTGTTCGATTCGAGTAATATGTAGGGTGCAAATTAGCCCCCATCACCTTCAAATTCTTTCTCGCAAAATTTAAATTTGGCACAAACAATATTATGTTTTAATTTCTTCATTTCCTTATCAATTTTTTTTTATTTATTATGAATTCATCCATCCACCAAAAAATATTATATTTCTAATTGTTTCTCACAAAATTTGAATTTGACACCTAACAATATTATGTTTTAATTTCTTCATTTCTTTATCAATTTGTTTTTCATTTATTTTGAATTCATCCATCCACCAAACAATATTATATTTCAATTTCTTTAGAACTATTTTTTTCTTCGGTTATAAAAAAAATGAGATGAAAATGAAGAAAACATTTGAGATCGAAAAAAGAAAGGTAAAAAAAGAAATGAAGAAATTAAAACATAATGTTGTTTGGTGGATGAATGGATTCACAACTACTAAAGAAACAATTTTATTTTGATTTATTAATAAAAAAATGAAAGGGGCTGGGATATTTTTGGAATAAAAACTACAAAGATATAAAGAGGAAGATAAGTGTTACAACTAATACTTTAGGGAGTAACTGATACTACCCTCATATTTTAAGGGGGAAGTTGTATTTCACCCTTCTTATTATTCAACTCGTTAAGGTTGAAGTGAACATTTAATTTGAGTTTATCCATGTGATTATGAGGGATGGGCCCTCTCCATATATATACTTTCCTATTTATTTTCAAAAAAAAAATTCAAAGGAAATAAAATTAAGGATTTAAATTTCATTATGGTTAGCTCGTTTTGTAATTAATTAGAATGGATGAATAGTAGCCATAAGTTGATACAAAACATTTGTTTAATGTTTCAAGATTGTTAAAATCTAATGCAAAATGAGATAATATCACATAATCCAAATGATTATACTCAATTTTGTGAATCATATTGCCCTTTGTTTGTTAAATTGAGCTCTATATTTGGAAAAAACAAAGAAAGTAATGTTCAATGAATTTATACTCTTTAATTTATATATTATGTAGTTCAGTTTGTTCTCAATATTTTTTTTATTAATTATATTTGACGCGGATTCTTTTTTACCATATGTAATTTGGTTAATTAAATCTGAAGATATATATCGTTTTCTATAATATATATGATTTATAAGTAAATAACAAGATATTTATAAAGGTAAAAGGTTATTTCATTTCGAGAATTTTTTTTTTTTTTGTTAATTTTCAAAAACTCGACTAGTAAGATATTTATAAGCATAATTGGTAAAATGTATTTGGGTATATCTTAGATTTTCTTAAGAGGGATTATTCCATAAAAAAAATGATAGAAAAAAATGGTTATTGATTGATTATTACATCTGTAATTGAACCTTAAGATAAATGTAGTGTGATATCATTCGGTCCCGTAAATTTTGTTCTATTTAGTTAGGTACTTATATTATCATCAGCCTCTAAATATTCTTTTTAATGGATAACGATGTTGTTTTAGCCCTTGAATGAAGTGGGCTTGAGTTAGATGGTTTCTATCCACTAACACAATCATTTTCGATCTTTATAAAGAAAGTATTGTATAGAAACGAATATATAGTTATAGTTAACGGCTCGAATGAAAATCGGTATAGATACAAATTTTTAAAATTGGTTCAAGTATTGTATCGAAACGAATATATAGTTATAGTTAGTGAATATGCATGATAACGGCTCGAATAAAAATCGGTATAGATACAACTTTTCAAACTTGCATGATGGTGATGAATCGAACAAAAGTAAGTTTAATGGTTGTTTTGTCTTCTATCGTGATCTAAGATCACCCGTCCAGCAGGTCAGTCTAATTTTCTGAAACCCTAGAAAACAAATAATAGTATCAAACAATTGTGTATTTGTAGTTAGTTGATATAATTTTGATTCGAAAGAGATCCAATATAGATATTATTATTCATGCTCGGTGAAGAGAAAATGAAGAGAGGTAGAATCGTTTGTTGTCTTGTTCTGCAACGTCGTAATCAAAGATCACTGGGGAGATACATTAGGTTGATATTAATTGAAGGGTGAATCTAACACTGAATTTTTCTCAATATATTATTTTAAAAAATGATAAGTCGTGTGTAAAAATGAGATTCCATAAATGAGATTGATGCTAGACTTTCTTTTGGAGGAGGTTTCAAGGTCAATATGACCTATTTGGCGAGCGATATTGTTAGTGGGTATAATTTTAAAGCATTGACCCTGCAACCCCCTTCAAAAGAACGTCTAGTATTAGTTGAATCTTTAGTTATAGTTGGTGGGTATAATTATTATTCAAATGAGATTCAATATAGATACGACTTTCGAGTCTTGGTCGTATACTAACTTTTATCTTATTATGTTTTATGATCTAAGATTGTCCGGCCGCCACGTACTAATTTGACTGAATTTACAAAGTGAATAAAAATAATTCAATCAACACTTTAATTTTTCTCGATCTCGATGTAATAACAAAAAATGTTTCTACAATGTCATTTTAAATGAGACACCGTAAAATGTTTACTTCCCATATTTTGAGTCATCTTGAAACAAATAATTCATAATGAGTATAACTGTAAAGCATTGACCCTGCAACCCTCTTCAAAAGAACGTCTAGTATCAGTTGAATCTTTAGTTATAGTTGGTGGGTATAATTATTATTCAAATGAGATTCAATATGGATACGACTTTCGATTATTGGTCGTATAATAACTTTTATCTTATTATGTTTTATGATCTAAGATTGTCCGCCAAGTACTAATTAGATTGAATTTACAAAGTGAATAAAAACAATTCAATCAACACTTTAATTTTTCTCGATATCAATGTAATAATAAAAAATATTTCTACAGTGTAGTGTTAAATGAGACACCGTAAAAGGTTTACTTTCCATATTTTGAGTCTTCTTGAGTGACCAGTCTAAAAAAATAAATAAGGAGGAATTTTTACCCTTCATTTTTATCCTTCATCAATGATTTCTTTGAATATAACCAATTTCGAAAACAAAAATTTCTAAATATTTTAAAAGTTATATATTCTGAAATATTTAAGAGAAAATAAATTTAGAATTAATATCAGTGTATACTTATTTATATAAAGACTTCAAAATTGATTTCATGTTTTGAAACTATCTCTATCTCTACTATTATAAAAGCATGAATATTTCTTGACTTTTTTGTGCATACTAAAATGTCCTTATTTAAATTGTAAAGTGATATTAATTCAGGGGTAAATATGTAAACTAATTAAAGTGGTATAATTAGACATGGATCTTGTTATATTTAATTTATCTCCTATATAAACTCATAAGATTTATAAATTCTCTCTTATATCAAGTTTTATAATTTTAATCTTCTTCACTTGTAGATAAAAACGAACCATAAAAAAACTAGTATTTTAAATAACCCCTAAAAATTTATATAAAATTTTTATATTTTAGCATCAATAATTATTGGAAAAACATGTTTTAAAGCGAGTTTTAATAATGAAAACATGTGAAATCATTAAAAAAAAATTAACCGACAAAAGAAGGTAAAATCGATAAGAAAAATGGTTTAAGACGGAAAAATTCAAAAGTACAAAATAATAAAAATAGTGAAAATAACTTATAACTGATTGAAAAAAAGGGTAAAACTATTAAAAAAATAGCAATGGTAATAACAAAAAAAAAATGGGTAAAAATATCAATGAAATTAACTAGACACGTACATTACGTGCACTTTCCAAGTTAAACTAAAAATACGTAATTCGGAAAAAAATTTCAAATTATTGAACCAAAAATATAAGGGCATCTCTAATCGTTAGTGGGAGGGGGAGGCGGAGGGGGATTTTGAGTGGGGAAATAATTGTGGTCTTCAATAGTGGGGAGGGGTAGGAGAGTGGGAGACTGGGAGGGGAGATTAGAGATAAAGGGGGAAAACTTGCCATTCGGTCATCTTCAATGATGAGGGGGATGGGGAGGGGGATTTTGGGATTTTTCTATAATTATGGTCTTCAATGGTGGGGGGAAGTGGGGAGGGGGAGTAGATTGGGAGTGGGAGTGGGAAAGAAAGGGCAAAAGCTTGCCCCTACTTTACCCCTCGGCTCTCGCTTGCTACATTTTTTTTTCTTTTTTTTTTTGTTCACTGTTTTTTATTTTTATAAAGTTTGTATATGATCTAATAAATTTTATATTTTAAAAAAATTAAATCTTTATAGGAATCAGTTTTAATTAGATATTTTAAACTTATATTTTAATTTAGATAAAATGTACAAATGAATCAAATTATAAATTATTTTTTTATCAAATAAATGAACTTTAATATGATTAAAATCGAGTAAAACTTGATATATATATATATATAAGTGATTGCGATTTTTTTATAATTATTATTACTATTACAATTAATAATATTATTATTACTATTATTAATATTGAAATAAAATCTTTTATTAAAATACAATTTAATTTAATAAAATTACATATTAAAAAAAGTTAAACATCATAATAGAACACTTAAATTATTTAAACAAATAAGAATACAAACTAAAAATCATCGACCGTGCCTTTCCCACACATGGTCAATTAAGTCGTCCTGAAGTTTATAATTGGCTACTACCGATCGTATTGCTTGATGGCGCATCGTATATATTTTTTCCATGGATAATTCCGCACATCTTGGATTAACCTCTCGCATTACTACTACTACATGGTCTTGTTGAAAACATTGGCAACGATAGTTTCGTCCTTTTCTATGTGACCATCAACTCACATGACAATATCATAGTCATAAATGCTGAGAGATGATGAATCAGCATCACCATTCGTGACGTTCTCTTCATCATTGAAAAAGCTTCCGACATCCATGCAAGTTTGATCATCAGGGCCGTTATCAGTTCCGAAAGTCTTTAAATATGATGATGAGTTGTTAAAAGACTTCATGGAATCATCAAACATCAAAGATGCGTTTTGATTATCATCAATCGGTGGTTGAGGGGGAAGAACCGATTGTTCTTCTTCTCCGCTTTCGTTAAACAATTCGTTAACCCATTGCGGAGTGCAATCATGAGTCACATTACCAGATAAAGTTATTAGTTCGGATGAAGTACCCCATACTTGTTGGTTAGTTTGCAAGCTTGAGAATGTTTTCGGGACTTGGAAATTCAACAATGAAGTGCCTGGTACTAGCTGTTGATTAGTTTGTACCATAGGAACTGTTCCTAAGACAGGCAAAATCATGGATGAAGTACCTAGTACTTGTTGACTAGTTTGTGCACTTGAAACTGTTCCAGATCCAGAGGCTTGGAAATTCTTGAATGGAGCCTGATGCATATAAATTAACTAATTAAATATGTGAAACTAAGGGTTTGTAAATGCAAGTCAAAATCAAGTTCGAATTAAACATGGGCTAGGGTAATCGGGTTAACATGTACATTTTCTTTTTTCAAAAGGTATTTTGCTATTGATGAACATATAAATTACATGGTATGAATATTCACATATGGATAAATGCATTCGAGTATATTTTGTAGATCTAATTTGTATTCGTTAAAGATACTGTTTTGTTGACGTATCTCTTTGAAGATTTAGATACACTTAAAAGTAAGCTAACGTAGTATCTAAGTAGAATTTATTCGTTAAAGATACTGTTTTGTTGACGTATCTCTTTTAAGATTTAAATACACTTAAAAGTAAGCTAACGTGGTATCTAAGTAGAATTTACATAAATCCTTGATCACGTGAATGTAAAACTAGTTTACCTTATAAAATCTAAATGAACAATTTTTGACATCTCAAAACTAAAATTTGACCTACATAAATTTTAATTAAACTCTACTCATACCCGACAAAAGAAAAATCATGAAACTATACTTTCAAAATAGTTTACCTCATCTAATAGATGTGGATTTCCATGTGTCCCATTTCCCAATGTTTTGAATATGGATTCGTATGGCGATCTGAAACAAATAATACAAGAACCTCAATTTTAAAAGTAACCTAAAATTATGATAAAGTTAGAGTCAATTGAATTAACACTTTAAATCGAAACATAAAAGCATTCTACCTGTTTTTGTTAAACGCATTTGAGAATGAAGATCTGCACAAACCTTCGGAAGGTAATTTTGTCTCATTGGTGGCTAAAAAAATTCAAAATAAATAAATATATAAATCATATGGCTGATAGAAGATCAATGATGAAAAATTGAAAAATTCAAAATAAATAAAAATATAAACGATTTTGGATGTGCATGGATCAAACTTTCGTTTCAAGTGTATGTTTCGGTTAGTCAAATATTGAAATTTTTTTGAAAATATTTCGAAAATACTAAGGAATAATTGTAAACAAAAATTATAAAATTAAGAAAAATAAAAAAGTCTCAGACAAATAAACAGTTTTGAAATTACATATTATTTTCGTTATGTTTGATTAAATAAATAAAAAAAATTTGATATCTGTTTTCATCGAAAAATATGAAATATTAATCCATTTACACGACATGCATTAATTAATGCACGATAGCCTTCTCCAAATGTATTACGTCTAGGTTTATTTTATTTCTTAAAAACTCAACCTCGTTCGTTTTAGTTGACAAATATAACAAGTGTTATTAGGAAAAAAATATTTGTAAGTTGCACGTCGTGTAGCATCTAAAAAACTATTATTTTACTCAAATTAAGCATTACACACGATTTCTTAGATGCAAATCCAATCAAACTTACCATGATTATTAAGTGGTAAAGATGTGTTTGGTCTCCATGTTGTGCTTTTAGAAACCTTGCCAAGCCTGAATTTCTGTAACAATCAACCATGATTAGGTTTGTTAAATCTCAAGTTTTGCCCTGAGAATAGTTAAAAAACAGTAATCATATAAAGTATACACAACTCCATTTCAAGCCACAAAGAACTGAATCTCAACGGATCATGACAAGCAAGACCACTTACTATACACCCTAAGGTATTTAAGTGGTCGTGATTTCATGAAAAAATTTGCACACATTAATACATAAAAGCAACAAAGAAAAAGGGTTCAAAGAGTGATTGAAGAATTACTATATGGTCCACCAAGCTCATTGACCGCCCTAACAAATTGATCATGAAGTTCAGGTGTCCATTGAAGTCGAGGTTTCGGATAAGAAACCTCACTAGTGTTCGTCTGGTTATCGCAAACTCGTCCACTGGCGGCGCACCACCGAGCTCTTATATTTTCATCACCCATTATTATTGTATTTATCCTTTCAATTACAATGAAAAAACTTGAATGAGTCTTCAGGTATTTAACCAGGTTGCATTAATGAGTCAGGTGGGCAATGATGCATGTAAGCCTATACGTGGACTGGCTTTCCAAAATGGCTTTTCCAATAATTGAAGTTGTTTGGTAAAAAATGTTTCTTATTAGGGTGAAATACAGTTTTCCCTCCTTAAATTATAGGGGTGGTACCAGTTACCCTCCTAAAGTATCAGTTATAACACTTAACCCCCTCTGTTACAGTATTGAACATTTTATTTCAAAACTACCGCCGCCCATTTTATAACAAATAAATTATTTCTTTATTAATTTATAAAAAACTAAATCTTTATTAATTATGAATTTATCCATCCATCAAATAATATTACATTTCAATTTCTTCATTTAATTTCTTTTGTTTCCTTCGGTTTCATGGTCTCAATATTTTTCTTTATTTTCATCTCATTTTTTGTTTCAGTTTGTTTTCTTTATTTTATTTCTATCACAATTTTTTTCTTTATATTTTTATGAGTTTTTATTTGGTGATAATCATCTCATTTATTTTCTGTACAAATTATTTTTCAAAATGTTGTGTACTTCTCCTTCAAATTCTTTCTCGCAAAATTTAAATTTGGCACAAACAATATTATGTTTTAATTTCTTCATTTCCTTATCAATTTTTTTTATTTATTATGAATTTATCCATCCACCAAACAATATTATATTTCTAATTGTTTCTCACAAAATTTGAATTTGACACCTAACAATATTATGTTTTAATTTCTTCATTTCTTTATCAATTTGTTTTTCATTTATTTTGAATTCATCCATCCACCAAACAATATTATATTTCAATTTCTTTAGAACTATTTTTTTCTTCGGTTATAAAAAAAATGAGATGAAAATGAAGAAAACATTTGAGATCGAAAAAACAAAGGTAAAAAAAGAAATGAAGAAATTAAAACATAATGTTGTTTGGTGGATGAATGGATTCACAACTACTAAAGAAACAATTTTATTTTGATTTATTAATAAAAAAATGAAAGGGGCTGGGATATTTTCGGAATAAAAACTGCAAAGATATAAAGAGGAAGATAAGTGTTACAACTAATACTTTAGGGAGTAACTGATACTACCCTCATATTTTAAGGGGGAAGTTGTATTTCACCCTTCTTATTATTCAACTCGTTAAGGTTGAAGTGAACATTTAATTTGAGTTTATCCATGTGATTATGAGGGATGGGCCCTCTCCATATATATACTTTCCTATTTATTTTCAAAAAAAAAATTCAAAGGAAATAAAATTAAGGATTTAAATTTCATTATGGTTAGCTCGTTTTGTAATTAATTAGAATGGATGAATAGTAGCCATAAGTTGATACAAAACATTTGTTTAATGTTTCAAGATTGTTAAAATCTAATGCAAAATGAGATAATATCACATAATCCAAATGATTATACTCAATTTTGTGAATCATATTGCCCTTTGTTTGTTAAATTGAGCTCTATATTTGGAAAAAACAAAGAAAGTAATGTTCAATGAATTTATACTCTTTAATTTATATATTATGTAGTTCAGTTTGTTCTCAATATTTTTTTTATTAATTATATTTGACGCGGATTCTTTTTTACCATATGTAATTTGGTTAATTAAATCTGAAGATATATATCGTTTTCTATAATATATATGATTTATAAGTAAATAACAAGATATTTATAAAGGTAAAAGGTTATTTCATTTCGAGAATTTTTTTTTTGTTAATTTTCAAAAACTCGACTAGTAAGATATTTATAAGCATAATTGGTAAAATGTATTTGGGTATATCTTAGATTTTCTTAAGAGGGATTATTCCATAAAAAAAATGATAGAAAAAAAAAGGTTATTGATTGATTATTACATCTGTAATTGAACCTTAAGATAAATGTAGTGTGATATCATTCGGTCCCGTAAATTTTGTTCTATTTAGTTAGGTACTTATATTATCATCAGCCTCTAAATATTCTTTTTAATGGATAACGATGTTGTTTTAGCCCTTGAATGAAGTGGGCTTGAGTTAGATGGTTTCTATCCACTAACACAATCATTTTCGATCTTTATAAAGAAAGTATTGTATAGAAACGAATATATAGTTATAGTTAACGGCTCGAATGAAAATCGGTATAGATACAAATTTTTAAAATTGGTTCAAGTATTGTATCGAAACAAATATATAGTTATAGTTAGTGAATATGCATGATAACGGCTCGAATAAAAATCGGTATAGATACAACTTTTCAAACTTGCATGATGGTGATGAATCGAACAAAAGTAAGTTTAATGGTTGTTTTGTCTTCTATCGTGATCTAAGATCACCCGTCCAGCAGGTCAGTCTAATTTTTTGAAACCCTAGAAAACAAATAATGGTATCAAACAATTGTGTATTTGTAGTTAGTTGATATAATTTTGATTCGAAAGAGATCCAATATAGATATTATTATTCATGCTCGGTGAAGAGAAAATGAAGAGAGGTAGAATCGTTTGTTGTCTTGTTCTGCAACGTCGTAATCAAAGATCACTGGGGAGATACATTAGGTTGATATTAATTGAAGGGTGAATCTAACACTGAATTTTTCTCAATATATTATTTTAAAAAATGATAAGTCGTGTGTAAAAATGAGATTCCATAAATGAGATTGATGCTAGACTTTCTTTTGGAGGAGGTTTCAAGGTCAATATGACCTATTTGGCGAGCGATATTGTTAGTGGGTATAATTTTAAAGCATTGACCCTGCAACCCCCTTCAAAAGAACGTCTAGTATTAGTTGAATCTTTAGTTATAGTTGGTGGGTATAATTATTATTCAAATGAGATTCAATATAGATACGACTTTCGAGTCTTGGTCGTATACTAACTTTTATCTTATTATGTTTTATGATCTAAGATTGTCCGGCCGCCACATACTAATTAAACTGAATTTACAAAGTGAATAAAAATAATTCAATCAACACTTTAATTTTTCTCGATCTCGATGTAATAACAAAAAATGTTTCTACAATGTCATTTTAAATGAGACACCGTAAAATGTTTACTTCCCATATTTTGAGTCATCTTGAAACAAATAATTCATAATGAGTATAACTGTAAAGCATTGACCCTGCAACCCACTTCAAAAGAACGTCTAGTATCAGTTGAATCTTTAGTTATAGTTGGTGGGTATAATTATTATTCAAATGAGATTCAATATGGATACGACTTTCGATTATTGGTCGTATAATAACTTTTATCTTATTATGTTTTATGATCTAAGATTGTCCGCCAAGTACTAATTAGATTGAATTTACAAAGTGAATAAAAACAATTCAATCAACACTTTAATTTTTCTCGATATCGATGTAATAATAAAAAATATTTCTACAGTGTAGTGTTAAATGAGACACCGTAAAAGGTTTACTTTCCATATTTTGAGTCTTCTTGAGTGACCACTCTAAAAAAATAAATAAGGAGGAATTTTTACCCTTCATTTTTATCCTTCATCAATGATTTCTTTGAATATAACCAATTTCGAAAACAAAAATTTCTAAATATTTTAAAAGTTATATAATCTGAAATATTTAAGAGAAAGTAATTTTAGAATTAATATCAGTGTATACTTATTTATATAAAGACTTCAAAATTGATTTCATGTTTTGAAACTATCTCTATCTCTACTATTATAAAAGCATGAATATTTCTTGACTTTTTTGTGCATACTAAAATGTCCTTATTTAAATTGTAAAGTGATATTAATTCAGGGGTAAATATGTAAACCAATTAAAGAGGTATAATTAGACATGGATCTTGTTATATTTAATTTATCTCCTATATAAACTCATAAGATTTATAAATTATCTCTTATATCAAGTTTTATAATTTTAATCTTCTTCACTTGTAGTGTTGGATAAGGATGAAGATGAAGGCACTGAAGACATTTTGATAAGGGAGGTTTTGATGCATTTCAAAACTTCAAAATCTGCTAAGTATTGATTAACTTAGCTGATGGTCCCTTGTGAAGAATATTTTTGACTAAGTAAAGAAGACATCAGAAGAGTCAAAAATCAAGGTCCAAAGACTGCTGATCCGCTGAAGGAAAGTTATCAGACTGATGAAGATCAGCCGACTCAAATCAGATTTGTTCAAGTTTGAGATCAGCTTTGTTCGCCATCAGACTTGCACTTCCGTCAGCCAAGTGGAAAGGATCATAAAGTCTTCCCAACGGTAATAAATGCCCCTGGAAGTTATAAATGCTGAAGTACAAGGATATTAAAGACAAATGATTGAAGAAATGCTTCGCATCAGCTGGGTGCATTTATTGCTGCATTTAATGCTGCCTGCAAAAAAATACTGTTGACAGTACGGACAGACTGCAAAAGAGCCGTTCGCGGAAATTAAGGACCAGTACTCGAGGAATTTGAATCCCGTCTCTCTTCAACGGACATTTTTCAAACCTCAAGTATAAATAGTTGAAAGAGACGAAGAGAACAAAACAACACAATCTCTGAGAAATTTTCGAAGCAGAACTCTTTAAGTCTCAAGAACAGCTCACTAATCAGCTTAGTCATTTGTTGACGAAAAGCGAAGTTGAAGAACAAAGCTAAACACATCTTCTGAGTAAATTTGTAAAACTGAGTGTTGTGAGAAGTAGATATCCATCTTTGTGAGTGATATTACTTCAGAGAGTAGGATTTCTTTGTGATTTCTTACTGCGCACTTACGGCCTGTTCATTTGTTGTTAGGCATAAGCAGAGTGTACTGGTTACTTTGTGTTTCTAGTATAACCCAAGATCTTTGTGACTTGGAAGAGTGGACTAAAAGATATTTACATCCATATAACCACTATAAAAATTACTTGTGTTTTTACTTGCATTTTTACTTGCATATTTCAAGACTGCATAAAACATTTTACTTAACTGTTTGAAAAAGATTTAAAATGAGTTTATAAAACTGGGGAAACATTTTTCAAACTACTGAGAATACTTGTGAAAAACACTTTGAAAATCCGCTGCAAGTACTCTAAGTATTAAAACTGATTTTGACAAAATCAGCTAAGTAACTATCAGTTTAGTGGTCTACGAAGCTGTTCAAAGATTTGTTCGCGATCAGTCGAGGAACCTACTGTTGATAACAGCTTGGTCTATTTAAGTTAACAAAAAGGTTTTAAAGTTAAAAATTGTAAAAAGTTTAGAGGTCTATTCACCCTCCCCCCCTCTAGACCTCATCTGACCACTTGGGACCAACAAGTGGTATCAGAGCAGGTGGTTCATTAGAATCAGCTGCCTGATCAACGAGCTTGATCCAAGTGTTTTTCAAAGGTTTTTAAAACTTTTCAAAAGAGCATTTTTTGAAAAAGAAAAACTTTTTGAAAAATGGACTGTATCAGCCATGTTCCCCACATTGCTGGTATGTCGTTTGAAGACTGGAATATCAGGATGGAGATTTTCCTAGATGCTTATAATGATAACATGTACACATGTATCATAAAAGGTCCATTCAAATTCACCAAGACTATCATAGTTGATGAAGCTGAACTAGTGGTGGAAAAGGATTTAACAGAGATGACAGCCGAAGAAATAAAGTTGTTCAATCTGGATAAAATTGGCCGTTTCATCATGACCAAAGCCCTGGACAATGATCGGTTTGATATAGTCAAACATTGCAAAACTGCAAAGGAGATGTGGGACAAGGTTCGTGACATGAGCGAAGGAAACGACGCCATCAAAGAGCATCAGCTGAGTGTTGCTCTGGAAAAGCTGGATAACTTCAAGATGAAGTCTGCGGAAACCATTGACCAGATGGACACAAGGTTTACAAGGACATTGAATGAAGTTTTAAAGCTTGGAAAAACCTTTACGGACAAGGAGATAACCGTCAAAGTTCTGAAGGCCCTACCTCCAAAGTTCAACATGAAGGTGACAGCCATGGAAGAGTCAAGAGATCTGGGCAAGATTTCTCTCACCGAGCTGTTCTCAGTACTCAAGGCGTATGAGTATAAACTGCCAAGAATGGGTGTTGAAGAAACCTCTACTTCAAGTCCCACAGCTGCACTTGTTGCTGCTGAAAACCCCAGAAGGCCAGCTCACAAAAGCAAAGATGTGGACTCATCTGATGAAGCCACACTACTCAACAAAAAGGAGTACACTGCTGGAGACGTTGCATTGCTGATGAACAACTTCAAAAAGTTCTACAGACGGAAAATGAAGAACAAATATAACAATGCTTCTACTTCTAACCCTACTTCTTCTTCTCAGGATAAGGATTCTTATAAATCCAAAATGATGTGCTATAACTGCAGGAAACTGGGTCATTTCATCAGAGACTGCCCATATCCTAAAGCTGAGAAGTATACAGAAGAAGAAAAGAGAATCAGAAAAGAAAGAAAGCATCAAAAAGGAAAGGTGCTGGTAGCAGAAGCAGAAAAGCTAGCTGCTGTCTACTCATCTGATTCAGATTCAGACACTTCTGATGAAGAGTCTTCTGATGAAGAGAGTCCTGCTCTTCTCTGCCTGATGGCTAAGGAATCTGATAACTCTGAGGATGAGGTAACTCCTCTTGATAATGAATTATTTAATTCATTTGAACAAATGATGCTTAACAATACTACTATTGTTGAAGCATATAAAAAGCTTAAGGAAGAGATGATATTGCTAAAAGAGCAAAATAGTTCACTGAAACTCTCAGCTGAAAAGCCAAGAGAATCAGCTGAATATAAACAGCTTGAGCAAGAATATGAGTCTCTGAAAGCTGAATGTGAAGTTTATAAAGGAAAAATCATGGAACTTGAAAAAGTTATAGAGTCTCATGAGAAATCATCTGTTGCATCCACGCATACATCTAGTAAACAGAAGATGCCTTTAGAACAGGATAAGATAGAATTGAATCATACTGAAAAATTTGTATCTGCTGACAATAGTAAGGTCATATTGTATGTTCAAACTACTAAACCTGCTTCACATGATAAAACTAATGCGCAAGTGATAAAACTAAGTCGTCTGTTAATGAGCAAGCAACTGGTAAACCAAAGAAGCATAAGAATAAGAAAAATTAAAATGCTTGGTATGGAAATGAGTCTTATTATGTGCAACCTGCTGCATATCATTCTATGTATCATGCACCTCAATTTCCAACTTACTATGCACCATATCCTATGTTGGTCCCAAGTGGTCAGAAGAGGTTTAGAGGGGGGGGGGGGTGAATAAACCTCTTTAAAAATTTTCTTCAAATTTAACTTTAAAACTTTCACTCTAACTGAACAGACTAAGCTGATCAGATTAGTTAGTTACAATTCTGTTCGCGAACAAATCTTTGAACAGCCTTGTTGACCACTCGTCTGATTGTTACTTAGCTGATTTTGCTAAAATCAGTTTTAATACTTAGAGTACTTGCAGCGGATTTTCAAAGTGTTTTTCACAAGTAAACTTAGCAGTTTGAAAAATGTTTCCCCAGATTTGTAAAATCTCCTTTTTGAATTCTTTTTCAAACAGTTAACTTAATGTGTTTTATGCGACAAAAAAATATGCAGGTAAAATGCAAATAAAAACACAAACAATTTTTATAGTGGTTATATGGATTTGAATATCCTTTAGTCCACTCTTCCAAGTCACAAAGATCTTGGGTTATACTAAAAACACACAGTAATCAGTATACTCTGCTTACGCCTTACAACAAATGAACAGGCCGTAAGTTCGCAGTAAGAAATCACAAAGAGATCCTACTTCTCTGAAGTAATATCACTCACTAAGACGGATATCTACTTCTCACAACACTCAATGTTTACAAATTCACTCAGAAGATGTATTTAGCTTGATTCTTCAACTCTGCTTTTGTCAACAAATGACTAAGCTGATGAGTGAGCTGTTCTTGAGACTTAAAGAATTCTGCTTCGGAAATTTTCTCAGAAAGTGTGTTGCTTGCTTCTTCTTCGTCTCTTTCAGCTATTTATACTTGAGGATTGAAAAATGTCCGTTGAAGAAAGACAAGATTCAAATTCCTCGAGTACTGGTCCTTAAAATCCGCGAACGGCTCTTTTGCAGTCTGTCCGTACTGTGAACAGTACTATTCTGCAGGCAGCATTAAATGCAGCATTAAATGCACCCAGCTGATGTGAAGCATTTCTTCAATCATTTGTCTTTAATAACCTTGTACTTCAGCATTTATTACTCAAAGGGGCATTTATTACCGTTGGGAACACTTAATGATCTTCTTCACTTGGCTGATAAAAGTACACGTCTGATGGCGAGCAAAGCTGATCTTAAACTTGAACAAATCTGATTTAAGTCGGCTGATCTTCACCAGTCTGATAACTTTTCTTCAGCAGATCAGAAGTCTTGGACCTTGAAATTTGACTCTTCTGATGTCTTCTTTACTTAGTCAAAATTCCTTCTTAGGGATCATCAGCTAAGTTACTCCATACTTAGCCAATCTTGAAGTTTTGGAATCCTTCAAAACCTCCCTTATCAAACTTCCTTTAGTGCCTTCATCTTCATCCTTATCCAACAATTTCCCCCTTTTTGATGATGACAAAACTTCAGCTAAGTACCTGTTGAATATCTAAGCTAAAGAATGTAATCCTCAAAAATTTTCTGAGATAGAAAATAGTATGTTGGAATGAACTTGACTTTTTATTGATATGATAAGATTGTTACAAATACAAGTACAAGTTCTTCAGATGAGATGTCTGAAAGATAGATAAAAGCAAACTGATTACAAGATTTTCTCAATTCTAACTATCAGCTTCTTCATCTGATCCTTCAAGCACTTCTTCATACTCATAAGATGACTCTTCGTCATCTTCTTCTTCATCATCAGCTTCATCATCTAGGTCCATGTTTGCTTTGGCAGCTTCCATTTTCTCTTTAAGTTTTTGTTCCTTCAAAGCTTCCATGGCCTTCCTGGCTGATTCTGTATTTTTGTACTTAGTCAAAGGCTCTGATTGATCAGCAGCAGAGTCTTTGGATTCAGCCATTACTTCATCAGTTTTGGCTTTTTCCTTGGTCTCTTCTTCAGACTTGTCTTTGCCTTGTTCCTTTCCAAGATCTTTTTCAGCAGGCTTGGTCAGTTCAGTAGCTTTATCAGTCTTGTTGGCTTCAGTAGTAGAGGTTTCCTTGGTTGATTCATCCCTTTTCTCTTCCCCCTTTTTGTCATCATCAGACTGGATGACTTCTTCAGGTTTAGCAGTAGGGTTGAGTGCAACTGTTGGAATCTTCATTCCAGCACATAAAGTCTTCAAATTCTGATTCACTACATCGTGACTTGCTGTAAGATGATGAATAGTTGTGCTGATATCGTCAGTCTTATCATTGAAGTAGTCAATGTTCAGGTTTACAGTTGCAATTTCATCTTGTATTGCTTGTGCAGCATTTGACATTTCACGCAACATTCCTAAATTGATTTCCTTCTCTTCTTCACTGACTTTAATGAAGGTTGCAGTCAAATCAGCGATCTTGTGTTCAGCTCTTTGAAGTGCAGCATGAAGATGATTAACATCACTCTTCACATCTTCCACATTTCTGTTCATATCATTCAAGCTGTTCACTAACTGCAAGGAATGATCTTGAGGGATAGGAATACTTGTGATTTCAGTCTTGATGATTTTTTCAGTAGACTGTTGCACAGTTTCCAGCTGAAGTCTATTTGATTCTGTCAATTCTGTCTTAAGCTCAGTCTTCAGCTCCTCCTTGACCTTCATCAGCTGTTGTTGATGCTTCTCTTCCAGTTCCTTCATAGAATTTTCCATTAACATCTGGAAAGCTTCCATCAGTGATGAGTGTTCATCACCTGATGAAGCAGAAGCAGCAGCTTCATCCTTTTCTTCAATCTCCTGGTGGACAGGAATATCTTCCATCTTTGCGTCCTGATGATCTTCAGAATCCTTAGCATTCCACTCAATGGCTAAGGGTTTGTCAGCAGCCTTGTCATCAGACTTGTCTTCAGCTTGGTCAGCAGACTTATCAGCAGTCTGATCAGCAGACTTGTCTTCAACCTTGTCAGCAGACTTTGCCACAGCTTTGTGTTCATCAGTGACGTCATCATAAAATAGGTTAGTGATGGTGCCATCATCATTGAAGCATGTCGTCTGACGAATTTGCCTCACAATAATCCAAGGGTTGACAAAAGCGTTGTTACCCTCTGGCACTTCACTGAAATCTTTCATTTCCCTTCCAAAAATTACATGTTGAATACTTGGTAGTTGAGGGAGTTCACTTGAATGCCCTTGCTGATATCTGGCCTTTTCTGCCCACTTATTCAGTGCAGTGATAACAGCAATCTTTACAGCCCTTTCTTCAACATCATCAGTTTTCTTTCTTTTGGCAGGCAAGGTACTTTGAATCAGTTTGGCTTCCTCAAGGGCAAATTCCCTGGCATAGTGATGCATAGCATCCCTAACATGATGAGGATCCAAAGCTTTTTGGATAGAATCTGTCTTTAGCCACTGTAGTACCCATTTTTCTTCAGCAACTAATTTCTTCAGATTCTGAAGTTCAATGATGGACCTGTTCAGCCTACTGTCTCTCCATCTGATATATCTAGGCTTTTCTTGAGTGAACATGGTCTTCAACATTAACTTCTGATTGTAGTAGGCTAAGGATTTTTCAAACTTCTGGAAAAGCTCTTTGTTATTGTATATGATCTTGAAAGCTTTCTTAACCTCAAACTTTTCCTTTGGTTTTTCTGCAGCAGCAGGCATCTTTGGTTTTGGGGGTTCTTCTTCTCCTTCAGCCTCTTTAATCTTGATGCCACCTCCATGGACAGGTCCATAGGCATCAATTTTTCTCTTTTCAATGACCATGGCCAGTTCAGCATCCTCAGCAGCTTTTCTCTCTGCTTCAGACATTTTTCTCCTGGCCTCATCCTTAGCAGCTTGAGCCTTGCTTAGCTCAAGTGCCTTCTTCTCTTCAGCTTCATCTTGCTTCCTCTGTTCAGCTTCCTCTCTTGCTCTCTTGTCAGCTTTGGAAATTTTCTTTCTCTTGAGCACTATTTTTCTTTTTCCTTTATCAGCTGGAGCAGGGGCTGGACCAGCAGAAGAGATGGGAGCAGCAGCTATAGGATGGATGATTTGGACATCTGGGTCTTCTTGAGGTTGAGCAACCTCAGCTGTTGGTGCATTTTGAGTTATCTGTTGCGCATCAGCTTTGTCAACAACAGTTGTTCCAACAGTGTCAAGGGGTCTTTCAGCAGACTCAGGACTTGATCTCACCAAATCTACCAATTCAGTGTCCTTCTCTACAAAAGTCATCTGCTTCCTTGCTGACTTCTTTGACAGACCCTGAATAGGTCTTGAAGCAGCAGTATCCCTTATTTGGCTCCTTGTCCTGTGAGAGATATTCTCAGCAGGTTTTTCAGCTGATGGAGTTCTTGATGGTGATGCAGGGGATCCAGTCCTTACATCAGAAATTATATTTTCTATAATTTTAGTGGCTTCAGTAGCAGAAGTCACTTTCTCCATCTGCTTAACTTCTTTCTTTTTAGGCTCATCAGCAGCCTTCTTCTTTCTAGTCTCAACAGCCAAGTTAGCTGTTTTGACTAATCTTCGTTGTCTTTTGGCAGGGACCTCCTTCTGTCCCTCATCATCAACTTCCTCGGGCTCATCAGCCTTCCTCTTCAGAACTGGCAGATATTTGTTCATGGCTTTGGACTTGTGAATTTCCTTGCCATTCTTCATAGGACACCCCAGTTTGAACAGCAGATAACTGAGCGTAATCCTGTGGTTGGTGTGAGGACCTTTTCCGTTCTTTTCATCAAGGAAATCAGCCAAGATGTACCATACTATGATGGACCAGTTGATTTCCATTCCATAGTAGATGGCAGCCATGATGCTGAACCTTTTCATGGTAACAGCATCCAGTGAAAAGGTGCAATTTTCAATCAGCTTGGACACCATATCAGCCATCCGCTGATACTCATCCTTCAGTTGCTTCTTCCTTATATTTCCAGAGAGTACTTCTCCCTCTTTTGCGCAGATCGCCCAGAACTGTTGGTGCTTACCTTCCGTCAGTACGGTGACGTCATGTCTTCCACTGTTAGGAAGCCCAAACGTCTCGTGAAGAACAGCTGGGGTAATAGAGATAGATTTGTCTCCCACTGTAGCCTTAATCTCCAATGTGTTGTAGTCAGCTTTCGCTGTGTTGTAGTACTCCATCACTTGGTCAGTCCAGATGACTCCTTCGTGGTATTCCATGAAATTTACCAGCGAGGCAGCTTTGAACTTTTCGAGCAGTTCCTTCATCAGATCCGTACCAGATTGGTAGTAGGAATCATACACAAGGTACATACCTTCAGCAGCCATTGTAGATCTGTAGAGATTAGGAAGAAAAACGAAGAGAGTTTTGCAGAAAAATTGCTCAAAAATTCATACAAGTGCTTTTGAAAGTTTAGGGTGCGTAAAGAACTACACGGCTGATCAGATAGGGATTTATAGAGTTAGGGTATCTTGGATTCTGTGATACCAGCCAACCGTTAGATCCATTTCTTGTCAGTGCTGATCGTGCGGCGTCAGTTACGACCTTTCAAATTCAAAAGATATTTAATGACGAGCGGGAATATGTACCGCCCTTCAGTTACTTATAAAAGCGCATTTTTGATTAAAACGTTTTAAATAGTTTCGCTTTTATATCAGTAATCAGATGAGTAAAATAAACACTTATCTGATTGACTACTGTCCTGATGACATAGTTGTTATCAGAGAATGCCAATAGCTGATAACCTTCCTCAGCTGTTTGTCAATCCAGCCAGATAGTATAGCTTTATTCTTCGGTAGTTGAGTCTTCTGTTGAAAACATAACTTCAACTAACTGACATTAACGAATTTCATCTTTAATTCAGAAGTACCGCTAGTCTTACTCGATCCCCCTGAGTTTAAGATTTCATAAGTTAACTAGTCTGTTGAAAGTTAATCCTTGAAGATAACAAGGATGATTAAGCTGTTGAACTTCAGTCTTCTGATGAGTTCCCCCTCAGCTTATGCATCCAAATTAAGTAGTCCTAGCTCAGCTCTTAGAGTTGAAAACCTTACTTCACTTAAAGGTTTAGTGAAGATATCAGCAATCTGATTTTCAGTATGAACATACTCTATCATAACATTGCCTTTTCCACATGATCTCTAATGAAGTGATGCTTGATCTCTATATGTTTAGTCCTTGAATGACTTGTAGTGTTCTGAGTAAGAGAGATTGCACTTGTGTTGTCACAGTAGATTGGAATTCCACTAATTTTGATGTTGTAGTCTTCTAGTTGATGTTTCAACCAAAGTATCTGTGCACAGCAAGCTCCAGCAGCTATATATTCAGCTTCAGCAGTAGATATAGAAACTGAGGTCTGTTTCTTACTCATCCATGAGATCAGACGACTACCTAAGAACTGACAGGCACCTGTTGTGCTTTTTCTGTCAATCTTGCAGCCAGCAAGGTCTGAATCTGAATAACCAATAAGTTCAAATCCAGATTCTCTAGGATACCACAATCCCAATTCTTGAGTGCCTTTAACGTATTTCAATATCCTCTTTGCAGCTAAGAGATGAGATTCTTTGGGGTTTGATTGAAATCTTGCACAGACTCCAACTGAGTACATTATATCAGGTCTACTTGCTGTTAGATACAACAATGAACCAATAATGCCTCTATATTTGGTTATGTCAACTGATTTGCCATCTTCATCTTTATCCAAACGAAGACTTGTAGACATAGGAATGGTAGCAGTTGAGCTAGTTTCCATACCAAACTTCTTGAACAGATCTCTTGTGTATTTTGCTTGGCTGATGAATATTCCATCAGGCAACTGTCTAACTTGCAGACCAAGAAAATAATTAAGTTCACCCATCATGCTCATTTCAAACTTATTATGCATCAGCTTGGAGAACTTGTCACACATCTGTTGGTTAGTTGAACCAAAAATAATATCGTCCACATATATTTGCACAAGTAATATATGATTTTCCCATTCAATTGTAAACAAGGTTTTATTTACCTTACCTTTATGAAATCCTTTAATTAAAAGAAAATCAGATAGGGTGTCATACCATGCTCTTGGAGCCTGTTTCAGTCCATAGAGGGCTTTCTTCAGACGATATACCTTGTCCTCTTCTTGATAGACTTCAAATCCAGGAGGTTGTTCAACATATACTTCTTCTTGCAGTTCTCCATTGAGAAAAGAAGACTTCACATCCATCTGATAGACAGTGAAGTTCTTGTGAGCAGCATAGGCTAGAAACAGTCTGATTGCTTCAAGTCTTGCTACTGGTGCAAATGTCTCATCAAAGTCTATTCCTTCTTCTTGACAATAACCCTTGGCCACTAATCTTGCTTTGTTTCTGGTAACAATACCATCTTCATTCATCTTATTTCTGAAAACCCATTTAGTGCCAATGACTCTTTGATGACTTGGTCTAGGAACTAAGTACCAGACTTCATTCCTTTCAAATTGATTCAACTCTTCTTGCATAGCTTCTATCCAGAAGGAATCATTTAGAGCTTCTTCAATTTGTTTAGGCTCAATTTGAGATAGAAAACTTGCAAACATAGCATCTTGTGCAGCAGCTCTTCTTGTTTTCACTCTATCTAATGGATCACCAATCACTAACTCTGGTGGGTGATTTCTGAGCCATCTGAGATCAGGCTGCAAATCATAATGTTGTCCTTTGTCTTGATCTTGCAACACTACTGTTGGAGATCCAGTAGTAGTCTGTTGAACATTTGTTGTCTGTTGAACAGTCTCTGGTCTTTCAGCTGTTTGCAACTCGTCTGTTAGACAATTCAGCACTGTGATTTTGAACAGCACTTGAGTTATCAGCTGGGTTGAGATCAGGTAGTATGATGGGAACATATTCTTCATTATTTCCAACATTCAACTTCTGTAAATCAGTAGACAGATCTTGAATAATACTTTGATTCTTTTCAGAAGATTGACTTGGCTCATCAAATACTACATGGATAGATTATTCTATTAGTAATGTTCTTTTATTGAAAACTCTATAGGCCTTACTAACAGTAGAGTATCCTACAAAAACAGCTTCGTCAGCCTTTTCTGCAAATGCAGTAAGGTGATTTTTCCCATTTTTCAATACAAAACATTTACAACCAAAAATCTTAAAGTAATGAATGTTTGGTTTTATGTTGTTCCAAACTTTATATGGAGTCTTGTTCTGATTTTTGTTGATCATACATCTGTTTTGGGTAAAGCAGGCTGTATTTGTTGCTTCTGCCCAAAATCTTTGTGGCAGCTTAGCTTCAGCTATCATGGTCCTGACAGCTTCTTTTAGTGTTCTGTTTCTCCTTTCAGCAACACCATTCTGTTGAGGGGTTCTAGCAGCAGAATACTCATGATGTATTCCTTTGATATTACAATACTCTTCAACAGTAGAGTTTGTAAACTCTGTCCCTCTATCTGATCTGATCTTCAATATTTTGATACTCTTCTCATTCTGGATCAGTTCCATCAGATTTGTAAGATGTTCCTTGGTTTCACTTTTCTTCTTCATGAAAATCACCCAACTATATCTTGAATAATCATCCACAACAGCTAGGCAGTATTTCTTTCCACCATTGCTGACTGGATCTGTAATACCCCGTATATTTTAAATAGTGGTAAAATGAATTTTTAGTTAAATTTTAATTTAAATAGGAAACTTAATTTATTAGGTTTGCAATGGGACTTATAGGACTTGAATGTTTTGTGGAAAGAAAACGAGACTCATTAAATTCATTTAGGATCAATTGAATAGATCATTAATAGATATGGGTAATATGAATGTCAAAATAAAATTTTGGACCTAATGTAAAATTTGTAGTTTGATATTAATACTAGTTGTAAGCTTATTTATCTAGATATATATCTAGTACGGTACCAAACTACTTCAATATTTTATTACAATAATTGAACATTAGAAATAAAATTGGAGTGTCTAATCATAGTAGAGGACTAAAATGAATGTTTTAAGAAATATAGTGAACTTTGACGATTATATATAAAAGTTAAGGAAGTCAACTAAATTCATTATGGGCTCTAGATTATATAGTTGAGATTTTGGGATTTATATTGAACTAACTAAAGTCAGGGACTTAAATTAAATTTTGGAGTTAATTTATAGCAACTTAACTACTAGGGGTTCAAGGAAGGATGAACAACAATTGGGGGTTTGAATTGATATTAGTAAATGAGTGATTACTCCGCGAATAAGTTTACACTACCTCCAAGTAATTGAGTTAATAGGTATATATACTTTTATGTTTCGTTTTTGTTAAATCTTACACTAGCAGCCTATTGCAAATGAGATATTATCCAAATTAGAATCCTCCACACGGCAAGAAAGGAGAAAGCAATAGATGACTCTTATTTTTATGCCTTGCTACGTGTGACTCCTCCATTTCACTTCTCCTAATAATTATTGTTCCAAAGCATTAACTTACCCTTTAACTTAGTCCTTGTTTTAACAAATGGAGAAGAAGAAAACCGAAAGAATAACATGGAGACAAAAATGAAAAGGAAGAAGAAAGAAATTAGGTTGTAGTATAAGAAAAATAAGAAAGTGAGATGGTGGTGTGGTGATGGCGATTGAGGGTGGTGAAGCTCCTGTTCGGAAAAGGGTAAGTGAATTAAATTAGTTTTGTGGGATTAATCTTTGAACATCAAGTCATCTTTGATTAGATTGGAGTTAAAACATTAAGATGATATTTATACGAATTAGGGGCCTAAATAATTAATTTAGCTGGATTATCAATGGAGTCCTTTTGTTAGATATGGAGTTTATAATTAGTGGTTTATAATTCATGAATTAAATATTGTTATTAATCTCAATCAATTGTCTACTAACTCAGTTAACCCCCAATTAATGTTAATAGGGAAATTAAGTTGGTATTGTCTAATAATTGTACTTTCGAGAAAACTGAATCATATGCTATATCACTTTATTCTACATACAAATATAATTATTGGAATTAGATACTAAATCATGTTAATAGACACTTGAGTATATGTACACTAGAATCTGGATGTTTATGCAATAATACTCAACCTTTTGATTTAGTAATAAGTGGTTTATATTGTAACTTTATGATACAAACATAACCAGTCCTAGAATTAGTCTTAATAAATTTAGATATTGAATAATTAACAAGACTTATAACGATATATGGTACTTAGTCGTAATCGTTCGTAAAATTATTATTGATATTATTGGAATACCCGTTGTAGATAATTCGAGATTAGTCAGTATATGATCGGTCGACTATAGAGATTTTGAAGTGATGGCATATGTTTATAAAGTCAAACTCGTTGGTGAACGCGATACTAGGCCATGAGGTCAACTGTCTACCGTTGACTAGCATCTCTAGCCTGAGAACGGTGAGCGCCTCAATAAAATGTTTTTAAACTGAAAGAGTTTCTAAAGAAAATCATATCATATATATGCATTTCTCAATTGAAATGACTATAGTTGTTATATATCTATATTTGTAACTGTCTGAAATGCTCACATTACGTATTACATATTCATAATAGAACTGATAGCCCTATATCTGCATGCGGTGCTTGCAACATGTACTACTTTATCATAGTAGAACTGATAACTATATACTTGTCTGCATTTCTCACAGTATATGATAATTGTTGAATAATGGGGTGTAGTACTTTATCTCACCTCATATTGATGAATGGTACCAAGGTGTAGTATTTTATCTCACCTAAGTGCCAATTGCTTGTACATGATTATTTGCGCGCTCATCTGCTCTCGGTTAATGGTATTCTCTGGATACTTCTGGGTAGCTGGGGGCTACAGAACTACCAGAGCTCTGCCATTGACCGGACTCACAAAACCAGGGATTAGAGCCCCTTGGGAAGTGATTCAAATTATTCGGCATGACATGTCAGGGCCACTTAAAGGGACGGGTAGCGCCTCAGCCCTTATCTAACCGGCGTGCTAACTATTGATCACATCCTGATCTTTCTGTATCCTTTTGAGGTGGAGGAGTTGTTTAGCCCGTTTTGACGGGTAATTGAACGTGATTTCAATTATGCCATTATTACAACTGTTATACTATTGTGGATTGATTTTTTAATTTAAATAGGCAGTTCATGGATTTCTAAATCATTTCTTGCATAAAATTCAATTGCACCCTGACACAGGCCTTCACTAAGTTGTTTTTGCAACTTACGCTTTCAAATTATTACTCTTTCAGAATCTCACCAAAAGCGGGATGGACCATATCAGATTAAGGGATTTCAATTGGGCGTCTACCATAGAGTTCCTAGAAATTGTCTGGTGAAGGTTCGGTTTGTAATGAAAAGTGTTAAAAAAATAAGTTAGTTGGGAGAATCATTCTATTGTAATAGATAGTTAGAGCTCTGAACTGCAGTTATTGGAAATTTATTAAGAATATCGTATTAATATTTATTTCATAGCAGGCAGGTGCCGGGTTCGGGCCGTTACAGGTGGTATCAGAGCATTAAGTTGTGTTAGTGCTATGTCAGGATAGGTTCCTTTGGCTGTGGGTGGTTATACCAAAGAAATTCTATAGAACCCTTAAGATTTTCAATCGAGTCATAGGAACCCTTAGTACCCAATTGTCGTGAATCACTATTGGGGCGCGCGACCAACATGTGAATCATTACAATTATGGTACTGAGATAGGTTTTCCCTGGCGGGGTAAATTTGTAATAAAAAGGTTTAACCTGGGATGTGGTCTAGACCTGTAACAAATCAAGCAAGTTAGAATCCTAGCTTTCCATTTTCTATTCAACAAGATTGTTGAAACCTTTGGTTTCTCTTTAGAACAACTAAGTAGTTGTAAGATATTTTCGAATATCTATCGTTTCATCTGACATTGCTCCAGTTAATTGCTTTTCTCTTCAGTCCCCATACTCATATTTTAGTACCTCCAGAGTTGATTTGAATCCGAACTTTTATAAGTTCTTTGTACACTAAGATAATGACTTGAATTTGATGGACATATGTTGTAGTTATCTTTATGTCTATGTTGATTTCAATTGGCTCTTAGGAGTAATGCTAAGCTTGAGATAATAAAATAAAATGAGAAATCCCTAATTGAGTTAGAATTATTGAACATTCACTCATCTGACTGGATTTGGACTTGAATTAAACAAAATCGAATTTCGTTTTAGAGAATCAAGCCATAAGAGTCAACAACAAGTTATGTGATGAAGAACTCGTGGAGCAGACGCTTTTATTGTTAGGATGGGGAAGATATTACGATCGCCGAGAATCGAACGTCGTGCTCTAGAATCAAGTTTTGGATGTACCTTAGAAAGTTAGTTAGATACTTATCCAATTAAGTTATACTATATATATATACCACCCATTATAAATTGTGAAATATGAAACTTCGTTAGCTAAGTTGGATTAAAATATTCGGTGAGTCGGTCCATACATTGTCTTGCTACAAAAGAATTTGAGGATAGTCAATCAAGAAAGGGAAAAAGACTTGGGTGTTCTACTGAAAGTGACAAGAAAACATCGGGGTAAGTTGAAGGTGGAAATGCAAAATTTTGTTAATGAGTTAAGCGAAAGTTTATAAAAATTGAATTTGATAGATAGTTGAATAAATCCTCTTAACTTTCACATCCATAAAGTCATATTTCAGTAACATGTCCTTCTTTATGACAACACCTTTCATACTTCTCCCTTACCTTTCCAAATTGTTGTAAGTTAACCAACATTCAAACTTATTTGGATCATAGTGTGATTCGAAACTGGTGATCCTTGGTAATCTACTTATTGCAACTTACAAGTTGCAAAGTTATAGTGTTAGATTGAAACGTCTGATTTAAGTTCGTCTGGAGTATTTTCGGTGTCTTGCTGCCATCCTATTCTTAGACCACTTAAGATCTATAATTTCACTTCTTTCAATCACTTTCACTATTATGCTGATTCAACTTTACTAATAGAATCTTATACAACACATTAAATTTTGCGCCAGGGATGGCTAAACCTATTACCTTATTCAAAACTTTGTTTATCGTTTTACTTGGACTTTTTCGTCTTGAAAATCTAGATCTAGTCATCTTACACTAGAGCTCTTATAAGATCCATACGAATTCATAAAATTTGACTTGACCCTATTGACATACATAATGTCAATTACTTCCCATTTGTATATTCTTTCAACGAATAGTTTTAGGAAACTCGATCTGAATTTCACATGGTTAACATATTCATATTTAGTCAACATTTTTAGAGACTGGAGAAATTGCATATTCCATATCTTACTCTCCCAAATCTTATTTATAATTCTCTCCTTGCTCACATTGAGCGGAGTATTACCCATTCTTGCTTATTATAAGCCTTTAAACATATTTTAGTTGATCTTTTGACCTGATAACTTCTTCAGCTATATTATTTTTAAATCAAGGTACATTTTGTATCCTTACTACTACTCTTCTTCTATCAATTCTTATCGTAAGCTGGCCAAAATAAGTGAGAGAGAATTTGGGGGCCAAATTCTTTGAAGGAGGGGTGAGTGTAATACCCCGTATATTTTAAATAGTGGTAAAATGAATTTTTAGTTAAATTTTAATTTAAATAGGAAACTTAATTTATTAGGTTTGCAATGGGACTTATAGGACTTGAATGTTTTGTGGAAAGAAAACGAGACTCATTAAATTCATTTAGGATCAATTGAATAGATCATTAATAGATATGGGTAATATGAATGTCAAAATAAAATTTTGGACCTAATGTAAAATTTGTAGTTTGATATTAATACTAGTTGTAAGCTTATTTATCTAGATATATATCTAGTACGGTACCAAACTACTTCAATATTTTATTACAATAATTGAACATTAGAAATAAAATTGGAGTGTCTAATCATAGTAGAGGACTAAAATGAATGTTTTAAGAAATATAGTGAACTTTGACGATTATATATAAAAGTTAAGGAAGTCAACTAAATTCATTATGGGCTCTAGATTATATAGTTGAGATTTTGGGATTTATATTGAACTAACTAAAGTCAGGGACTTAAATTAAATTTTGGAGTTAATTTATAGCAACTTAACTACTAGGGGTTCAAGGAAGGATGAACAACAATTGGGGGTTTGAATTGATATTAGTAAATGAGTGATTACTCCGCGAATAAGTTTACACTACCTCCAAGTAATTGAGTTAATAGGTATATATACTTTTATGTTTCGTTTTTGTTAAATCTTACACTAGCAGCCTATTGCAAATGAGATATTATCCAAATTAGAATCCTCCACACGGCAAGAAAGGAGAAAGCAATAGATGACTCTTATTTTTATGCCTTGCTACGTGTGACTCCTCCATTTCACTTCTCCTAATAATTATTGTTCCAAAGCATTAACTTACCCTTTAACTTAGTCCTTGTTTTAACAAATGGAGAAGAAGAAAACCGAAAGAATAACATGGAGACAAAAATGAAAAGGAAGAAGAAAGAAATTAGGTTGTAGTATAAGAAAAATAAGAAAGTGAGATGGTGGTGTGGTGATGGCGATTGAGGGTGGTGAAGCTCCTGTTCGGAAAAGGGTAAGTGAATTAAATTAGTTTTGTGGGATTAATCTTTGAACATCAAGTCATCTTTGATTAGATTGGAGTTAAAACATTAAGATGATATTTATACGAATTAGGGGCCTAAATAATTAATTTAGCTGGATTATCAATGGAGTCCTTTTGTTAGATATGGAGTTTATAATTAGTGGTTTATAATTCATGAATTAAATATTGTTATTAATCTCAATCAATTGTCTACTAACTCAGTTAACCCCCAATTAATGTTAATAGGGAAATTAAGTTGGTATTGTCTAATAATTGTACTTTCGAGAAAACTGAATCATATGCTATATCACTTTATTCTACATACAAATATAATTATTGGAATTAGATACTAAATCATGTTAATAGACACTTGAGTATATGTACACTAGAATCTGGATGTTTATGCAATAATACTCAACCTTTTGATTTAGTAATAAGTGGTTTATATTGTAACTTTATGATACAAACATAACCAGTCCTAGAATTAGTCTTAATAAATTTAGATATTGAATAATTAACAAGACTTATAACGATATATGGTACTTAGTCGTAATCGTTCGTAAAATTATTATTGATATTATTGGAATACCCGTTGTAGATAATTCGAGATTAGTCAGTATATGATCGGTCGACTATAGAGATTTTGAAGTGATGGCATATGTTTATAAAGTCAAACTCGTTGGTGAACGCGATACTAGGCCATGAGGTCAACTGTCTACCGTTGACTAGCATCTCTAGCCTGAGAACGGTGAGCGCCTCAATAAAATGTTTTTAAACTGAAAGAGTTTCTAAAGAAAATCATATCATATATATGCATTTCTCAATTGAAATGACTATAGTTGTTATATATCTATATTTGTAACTGTCTGAAATGCTCACATTACGTATTACATATTCATAATAGAACTGATAGCCCTATATCTGCATGCGGTGCTTGCAACATGTACTACTTTATCATAGTAGAACTGATAACTATATACTTGTCTGCATTTCTCACAGTATATGATAATTGTTGAATAATGGGGTGTAGTACTTTATCTCACCTCATATTGATGAATGGTACCAAGGTGTAGTATTTTATCTCACCTAAGTGCCAATTGCTTGTACATGATTATTTGCGCGCTCATCTGCTCTCGGTTAATGGTATTCTCTGGATACTTCTGGGTAGCTGGGGGCTACAGAACTACCAGAGCTCTGCCATTGACCGGACTCACAAAACCAGGGATTAGAGCCCCTTGGGAAGTGATTCAAATTATTCGGCATGACATGTCAGGGCCACTTAAAGGGACGGGTAGCGCCTCAGCCCTTATCTAACCGGCGTGCTAACTATTGATCACATCCTGATCTTTCTGTATCCTTTTGAGGTGGAGGAGTTGTTTAGCCCGTTTTGACGGGTAATTGAACGTGATTTCAATTATGCCATTATTACAACTGTTATACTATTGTGGATTGATTTTTTAATTTAAATAGGCAGTTCATGGATTTCTAAATCATTTCTTGCATAAAATTCAATTGCACCCTGACACAGGCCTTCACTAAGTTGTTTTTGCAACTTACGCTTTCAAATTATTACTCTTTCAGAATCTCACCAAAAGCGGGATGGACCATATCAGATTAAGGGATTTCAATTGGGCGTCTACCATAGAGTTCCTAGAAATTGTCTGGTGAAGGTTCGGTTTGTAATGAAAAGTGTTAAAAAAATAAGTTAGTTGGGAGAATCATTCTATTGTAATAGATAGTTAGAGCTCTGAACTGCAGTTATTGGAAATTTATTAAGAATATCGTATTAATATTTATTTCATAGCAGGCAGGTGCCGGGTTCGGGCCGTTACAGGTGGTATCAGAGCATTAAGTTGTGTTAGTGCTATGTCAGGATAGGTTCCTTTGGCTGTGGGTGGTTATACCAAAGAAATTCTATAGAACCCTTAAGATTTTCAATCGAGTCATAGGAACCCTTAGTACCCAATTGTCGTGAATCACTATTGGGGCGCGCGACCAACATGTGAATCATTACAATTATGGTACTGAGATAGGTTTTCCCTGGCGGGGTAAATTTGTAATAAAAAGGTTTAACCTGGGATGTGGTCTAGACCTGTAACAAATCAAGCAAGTTAGAATCCTAGCTTTCCATTTTCTATTCAACAAGATTGTTGAAACCTTTGGTTTCTCTTTAGAACAACTAAGTAGTTGTAAGATATTTTTGAATATCTATCGTTTCATCTGACATTGCTCCAGTTAATTGCTTTTCTCTTCAGTCCCCATACTCATATTTTAGTACCTCCAGAGTTGATTTGAATCCGAACTTTTATAAGTTCTTTGTACACTAAGATAATGACTTGAATTTGATGGACATATGTTGTAGTTATCTTTATGTCTATGTTGATTTCAATTGGCTCTTAGGAGTAATGCTAAGCTTGAGATAATAAAATAAAATGAGAAATCCCTAATTGAGTTAGAATTATTGAACATTCACTCATCTGACTGGATTTGGACTTGAATTAAACAAAATCGAATTTCGTTTTAGAGAATCAAGCCATAAGAGTCAACAACAAGTTATGTGATGAAGAACTCGTGGAGCAGACGCTTTTATTGTTAGGATGGGGAAGATATTACGATCGCCGAGAATCGAACGTCGTGCTCTAGAATCAAGTTTTGGATGTACCTTAGAAAGTTAGTTAGATACTTATCCAATTAAGTTATACTATATATATATACCACCCATTATAAATTGTGAAATATGAAACTTCGTTAGCTAAGTTGGATTAAAATATTCGGTGAGTCGGTCCATACATTGTCTTGCTACAAAAGAATTTGAGGATAGTCAATCAAGAAAGGGAAAAAGACTTGGGTGTTCTACTGAAAGTGACAAGAAAACATCGGGGTAAGTTGAAGGTGGAAATGCAAAATTTTGTTAATGAGTTAAGCGAAAGTTTATAAAAATTGAATTTGATAGATAGTTGAATAAATCCTCTTAACTTTCACATCCATAAAGTCATATTTCAGTAACATGTCCTTCTTTATGACAACACCTTTCATACTTCTCCCTTACCTTTCCAAATTGTTGTAAGTTAACCAACATTCAAACTTATTTGGATCATAGTGTGATTCGAAACTGGTGATCCTTGGTAATCTACTTATTGCAACTTACAAGTTGCAAAGTTATAGTGTTAGATTGAAACGTCTGATTTAAGTTCGTCTGGAGTATTTTCGGTGTCTTGCTGCCATCCTATTCTTAGACCACTTAAGATCTATAATTTCACTTCTTTCAATCACTTTCACTATTATGCTGATTCAACTTTACTAATAGAATCTTATACAACACATTAAATTTTGCGCCAGGGATGGCTAAACCTATTACCTTATTCAAAACTTTGTTTATCGTTTTACTTGGACTTTTTCGTCTTGAAAATCTAGATCTAGTCATCTTACACTAGAGCTCTTATAAGATCCATACGAATTCATAAAATTTGACTTGACCCTATTGACATACATAATGTCAATTACTTCCCATTTGTATATTCTTTCAACGAATAGTTTTAGGAAACTCGATCTGAATTTCACATGGTTAACATATTCATATTTAGTCAACATTTTTAGAGACTGGAGAAATTGCATATTCCATATCTTACTCTCCCAAATCTTATTTATAATTCTCTCCTTGCTCACATTGAGCGGAGTATTACCCATTCTTGCTTATTATAAGCCTTTAAACATATTTTAGTTGATCTTTTGACCTGATAACTTCTTCAGCTATATTATTTTTAAATCAAGGTACATTTTGTATCCTTACTACTACTCTTCTTCTATCAATTCTTATCGTAAGCTGGCCAAAATAAGTGAGAGAGAATTTGGGGGCCAAATTCTTTGAAGGAGGGGTGAGTGTAATACCCCGTATATTTTAAATAGTGGTAAAATGAATTTTTAGTTAAATTTTAATTTAAATAGGAAACTTAATTTATTAGGTTTGCAATGGGACTTATAGGACTTGAATGTTTTGTGGAAAGAAAACGAGACTCATTAAATTCATTTAGGATCAATTGAATAGATCATTAATAGATATGGGTAATATGAATGTCAAAATAAAATTTTGGACCTAATGTAAAATTTGTAGTTTGATATTAATACTAGTTGTAAGCTTATTTATCTAGATATATATCTAGTACGGTACCAAACTACTTCAATATTTTATTACAATAATTGAACATTAGAAATAAAATTGGAGTGTCTAATCATAGTAGAGGACTAAAATGAATGTTTTAAGAAATATAGTGAACTTTGACGATTATATATAAAAGTTAAGGAAGTCAACTAAATTCATTATGGGCTCTAGATTATATAGTTGAGATTTTGGGATTTATATTGAACTAACTAAAGTCAGGGACTTAAATTAAATTTTGGAGTTAATTTATAGCAACTTAACTACTAGGGGTTCAAGGAAGGATGAACAACAATTGGGGGTTTGAATTGATATTAGTAAATGAGTGATTACTCCGCGAATAAGTTTACACTACCTCCAAGTAATTGAGTTAATAGGTATATATACTTTTATGTTTCGTTTTTGTTAAATCTTACACTAGCAGCCTATTGCAAATGAGATATTATCCAAATTAGAATCCTCCACACGGCAAGAAAGGAGAAAGCAATAGATGACTCTTATTTTTATGCCTTGCTACGTGTGACTCCTCCATTTCACTTCTCCTAATAATTATTGTTCCAAAGCATTAACTTACCCTTTAACTTAGTCCTTGTTTTAACAAATGGAGAAGAAGAAAACCGAAAGAATAACATGGAGACAAAAATGAAAAGGAAGAAGAAAGAAATTAGGTTGTAGTATAAGAAAAATAAGAAAGTGAGATGGTGGTGTGGTGATGGCGATTGAGGGTGGTGAAGCTCCTGTTCGGAAAAGGGTAAGTGAATTAAATTAGTTTTGTGGGATTAATCTTTGAACATCAAGTCATCTTTGATTAGATTGGAGTTAAAACATTAAGATGATATTTATACGAATTAGGGGCCTAAATAATTAATTTAGCTGGATTATCAATGGAGTCCTTTTGTTAGATATGGAGTTTATAATTAGTGGTTTATAATTCATGAATTAAATATTGTTATTAATCTCAATCAATTGTCTACTAACTCAGTTAACCCCCAATTAATGTTAATAGGGAAATTAAGTTGGTATTGTCTAATAATTGTACTTTCGAGAAAACTGAATCATAGGCTATATCACTTTATTCTACATACAAATATAATTATTGGAATTAGATACTAAATCATGTTAATAGACACTTGAGTATATGTACACTAGAATCTGGATGTTTATGCAATAATACTCAACCTTTTGATTTAGTAATAAGTGGTTTATATTGTAACTTTATGATACAAACATAACCAGTCCTAGAATTAGTCTTAATAAATTTAGATATTGAATAATTAACAAGACTTATAACGATATATGGTACTTAGTCGTAATCGTTCGTAAAATTATTATTGATATTATTGGAATACCCGTTGTAGATAATTCGAGATTAGTCAGTATATGATCGGTCGACTATAGAGATTTTGAAGTGATGGCATATGTTTATAAAGTCAAACTCGTTGGTGAACGCGATACTAGGCCATGAGGTCAACTGTCTACCGTTGACTAGCATCTCTAGCCTGAGAACGGTGAGCGCCTCAATAAAATGTTTTTAAACTGAAAGAGTTTCTAAAGAAAATCATATCATATATATGCATTTCTCAATTGAAATGACTATAGTTGTTATATATCTATATTTGTAACTGTCTGAAATGCTCACATTACGTATTACATATTCATAATAGAACTGATAGCCCTATATCTGCATGCGGTGCTTGCAACATGTACTACTTTATCATAGTAGAACTGATAACTATATACTTGTCTGCATTTCTCACAGTATATGATAATTGTTGAATAATGGGGTGTAGTACTTTATCTCACCTCATATTGATGAATGGTACCAAGGTGTAGTATTTTATCTCACCTAAGTGCCAATTGCTTGTACATGATTATTTGCGCGCTCATCTGCTCTCGGTTAATGGTATTCTCTGGATACTTCTGGGTAGCTGGGGGCTACAGAACTACCAGAGCTCTGCCATTGACCGGACTCACAAAACCAGGGATTAGAGCCCCTTGGGAAGTGATTCAAATTATTCGGCATGACATGTCAGGGCCACTTAAAGGGACGGGTAGCGCCTCAGCCCTTATCTAACCGGCGTGCTAACTATTGATCACATCCTGATCTTTCTGTATCCTTTTGAGGTGAAGGAGTTGTTTAGCCCGTTTTGACGGGTAATTGAACGTGATTTCAATTATGCCATTATTACAACTGTTATACTATTGTGGATTGATTTTTTAATTTAAATAGGCAGTTCATGGATTTCTAAATCATTTCTTGCATAAAATTCAATTGCACCCTGACACAGGCCTTCACTAAGTTGTTTTTGCAACTTACGCTTTCAAATTATTACTCTTTCAGAATCTCACCAAAAGCGGGATGGACCATATCAGATTAAGGGATTTCAATTGGGCGTCTACCATAGAGTTCCTAGAAATTGTCTGGTGAAGGTTCGGTTTGTAATGAAAAGTGTTAAAAAAATAAGTTAGTTGGGAGAATCATTCTATTGTAATAGATAGTTAGAGCTCTGAACTGCAGTTATTGGAAATTTATTAAGAATATCGTATTAATATTTATTTCATAGCAGGCAGGTGCCGGGTTCGGGCCGTTACAGGATCAATGGGTCCAAACAAGTCCATATGTAGTAGCTCCAATATCCTTCCAGAAGATTGGTGCTTCTTGCCTTTGAAAGATGACTTGATTTGTTTACCCTTCTGACATGCATCACAGAGCTTGTCTTTGCTCATGACTGTTTTAGGAATCCCTTCTACCATATCATTCTTGATTAATCTGTTGATGGTCTTGAAGTTTAGATGATTCATCATCTTGTGCCATAGCCAGCTGACTTCACTTGGTGCAGATGCCACCAAACAAACACTTGAATTCTTATTAGCAGAATTCCAGTCGACTATGTAGATATTTCCTTGTCGTCTTCCAGATAAGATTACCTTCTTTGTACCAATCTGTTCAACGTAGCACTTATCTGTTGAGAAGATAACTGAATATCCTTTGTCACAAAATTGACTTATGCTTAGCAGGTTGTACTTTAGGCCTTTAACATATGAGACGTCAGATATCTCAATGTTTCCTTTGATAACTCTTCCTTTAGCTACAATCTTGCCTTCTTTGCTGTCTCTAAATGTAACACTTGGACCATCCACAGCAACTGCATCAGTCAGCTCATGTATGTTTCCACACATGTGTCTTGAACATCCACTGTTCAAGTACCAGATCTTCTCTACTTTACTCCTACTCCTAATCCTAACCTACAAAACAAAATAAAATTGTTTTAGGTACCCTTATGGAGAGGGTCCTGAAGGATTAGTTTCACCTTTGACAACCCAAGATGTTGATATCTTAGGCTTCTTAGGTTTCTGAGCTTTGACAGGAGCATGAACAGCTTTATTTTCATCATAGTTATCAGATAAGTCATGTTGATGATCAGTATGATAAGAAAAATGTTCATAAGCAGGGTAAGGTGCATGATAAGCAGGATATGCATGCATTGGATGAGCAGGATAAGGTGCATAGTAACTAGGAAATTGAGGTGCATGATACATAGGATGATATGCAGCAGGTTGCACATAATATGACTCATTTCCATACCAAGCATTTTGATTTTTCTTGTTTTTATGCTTCTTTGGTTTACTAGATGCTTGCTCAATTGGTTTTGACTTAGTTTTACCAACAGATTGATTCAGTTTAGCTTTATCAGCAGACTTCTTAGAACTCTGCTGTTTGGTCTTACTAGTCTGATTTCCTACACTAGACTTTTTGCTCTTTTTAGCCTTAGGAGATTTCTTCTCCTTTAATTCTTTCTCAGTTGAGGTAGGTTTAGAAGTTTGAACATACAGAATGACCTTACTATTGTCAGCAGAAATGAATTTTTCAATATGGTTCAATTCTAGTTTATCCTTTTCTAAAGGTGTCTCCTGTTTACTAGATGTGTGCATGGATGCAACAGTTGACTTATCATGAGACTCAATAATTTTCTCAAGTTCCATGATTTTTCCTTTATAGACCTCACATTCAGCTTTCAGAGATTCATGTTCTTGCTCGAGCTGTTTGTATTCAGCTGATTATTTTGGCTTTTCAGCTAAAAGTTTCAGTGAACTGTTTTGCTCTTTAACCAATATCATCTCTTCCTTAAGCTTAACAAATTCTCCAGCAATAGTAGTATTATTTAACATCATTTGCTCTAGAGAATTAAATAGTTCATTATCTGGAGGAGTTACCTCATCCTCGGAGTCATCAGATTCCTTTGCCATCAGGCACAGGAGAGCAGGTTTTTCTTCATCAGACGATTCTTCATCAGATGTGTCTGAATCTGAATCAGATGAGTAGACAGCAGCCAGCTTTTCTGCTTCTGCCATCATAGCCTTGCCTCTCTGATGCTTTCTTTCTTTTCTCATTTTCTTCTCTTCTTCAGTGTACTTTTCTGCTTTTGGATATGGGCAGTCTTTGATGAAGTGTCCCAATTTCCTGCAGTTGTAACACATTAGTTTTGCTTTATAATCATCTTTATCCTGAGAAGAAAAGTTAGGTTTAGAAGTAGAAGCATTGTTGTATTTGTTCTTCATTTTTCTTTTGTAGAACTTCTTTAAATTAGTTATCAACAGTGCAACATCTCCAGCAGTGTACTCCTTTTTGTTGAGTAGAGTGGCTTCATCAGATGAGTCCACTTCTTTGCTTTTCTGTGCTGGTCTTCTAGTGTTTTCAGCAGCAACCAGTGCAGCTGTGGGTCCTGAAGTTGAGGTTTCTTCGATTCCCATTCTAGGCAGTTTATACTCGAATGCCTTGAGTACAGAAAACAGCTCAGTAAGAGAGATTTTTCCCAAATCCCTTGATTCTTCCATCGCTGTCACTTTCATGTTGAATTTTGGAGGTAGGGCCTTTAGTACTCTGATAGTGATCTCTTTGTCAGTAAGGTCATATTGTATGTTCAAACTACTAAACCTGCTTCACATGATAAAACTAATGCGCAAGTGATAAAACTAAGTCGTCTGTTAATGAGCAAGCAACTGGTAAACCAAAGAAGCATAAGAATAAGAAAAATTAAAATGCTTGGTATGGAAATGAGTCTTATTATGTGCAACCTGCTGCATATCATTCTATGTATCATGCACCTCAATTTCCAACTTACTATGCACCATATCCTATGTTGGTCCCAAGTGGTCAGAAGAGGTTTAGAGGGGGGTGAATAAACCTCTTTAAAAATTTTCTTCAAATTTAACTTTAAAACTTTCACTCTAACTGAACAGACTAAGCTGATCAGATTAGTTAGTTACAATTCTGTTCGCGAACAAATCTTTGAACAGCCTTGTTGACCACTCGTCTGATTGTTACTTAGCTGATTTTGCTAAAATCAGTTTTAATACTTAGAGTACTTGCAGCGGATTTTCAAAGTGTTTTTCACAAGTAAACTTAGCAGTTTGAAAAATGTTTCCCCAGATTTGTAAAATCTCCTTTTTGAATTCTTTTTCAAACAGTTAACTTAATGTGTTTTATGCGACAAAAAAATATGCAGGTAAAATGCAAATAAAAACACAAACAATTTTTATAGTGGTTATATGGATTTGAATATCCTTTAGTCCACTCTTCCAAGTCACAAAGATCTTGGGTTATACTAAAAACACACAGTAATCAGTATACTCTGCTTACGCCTTACAACAAATGAACAGGCCGTAAGTTCGCAGTAAGAAATCACAAAGAGATCCTACTTCTCTGAAGTAATATCACTCACTAAGACGGATATCTACTTCTCACAACACTCAATGTTTACAAATTCACTCAGAAGATGTATTTAGCTTGATTCTTCAACTCTGCTTTTGTCAACAAATGACTAAGCTGATGAGTGAGCTGTTCTTGAGACTTAAAGAATTCTGCTTCGGAAATTTTCTCAGAAAGTGTGTTGCTTGCTTCTTCTTCGTCTCTTTCAGCTATTTATACTTGAGGATTGAAAAATGTCCGTTGAAGAAAGACAAGATTCAAATTCCTCGAGTACTGGTCCTTAAAATCCGCGAACGGCTCTTTTGCAGTCTGTCCGTACTGTGAACAGTACTATTCTGCAGGCAGCATTAAATGCACCCAGCTGATGTGAAGCATTTCTTCAATCATTTGTCTTTAATAACCTTGTACTTCAGCATTTATTACTCAAAGGGGCATTTACTACCGTTGGGAACACTTAATGATCTTCTTCACTTGGCTGATAAAAGTACACGTGTGATGGCGAGCAAAGCTGATCTCAAACTTGAACAAATCTGATTTGAGTCGGCTGATCTTCACCAGTCTGATAACTTTTCTTCAGCAGATCAGAAGTCTTGGACCTTGAAATTTGACTCTTCTGATGTCTTCTTTACTTAGTCAAAATTCCTTCTAAGGGATCATCAGCTAAGTTACTCCATACTTAGCCAATCTTGAAGTTTTGGAATCCTTCAAAACCTCCCTTATCAAACTTCCTTTAGTGCCTTCATCTTCATCCTTATCCAACATCCTGCTTATCCAATGCATGCATATCCTCCTTATCATGCATCTTACTCTGCATTTGAACATTATCCTTATCATGTTGATCATCAACAATATGACAAATCTGATGAACGTGCTGAAGAACTTGGAAAGGTAGAAGAAAAAGAGAAACCTGAAGAAGAACCTACCAAGTTCAAGAATACTGAATCAGCCAGGAAGGCGATGGAGTTACTGAAGGAGCAGCAACTTAAAGAAAAGATGGAGGCTGTCAGAGTAAATATCCTTCAGGGTGAAGAAGCTGATGAAGATGAAGAAGAAGAAGATAATGAAGAATCATCTTATGAGTATGAAGAAGTGCTTGAAGGATCTGATGAAGAAGCTGATAGTTAGAACTTATAAATCCTTGTAATCAGTTCACTTTATCTATTCTTCAGACATCTCATCTGATGAACTTGTACTTGTAATATTTTCATTATCAATAAAAGGACAAGTTTAATCCAACATATCTTTTCTATCTCAGAAAATTTTGAGGATCACAATCTTTAGCTTAGGTATTAACAGGTACTTGGCTGAAGTTTTGTCATCATCAAAAAGGGGGAAATTGTTGGATAAGGATGAAGACGAAGGCACTGAAGACATTTTGATAAAGGAGGTTTTGATGCATTCCAAAACTTCAAAATCTGCTAAGTATGGATTAACTTAGCTGATGGTCCCTTGTGAAGAATATTTTTTACTAAGTAAAGAAAACATCAGAAGAGTCAAAAATCAAGGTCCAAAGACTGCTGATCCGCTGAAGGAAAGTTATCAGACTGATGAAGATCAGCCGACTCAAATCAGATTTGTTCAAGTTTGAGATCAGTTTTGTTCGCCATCAGACTTGCACTTCCGTCAGCCAAGTGGAAAGGATCATAAAGTCTTCCCAACGGTAATAAATGCCCCTGGAAGTAATAAATGCTGAAGTACAAGGATATTAAAGACAAATGATTGAAGAAATGCTTCGCATCAGCTGGGTGCATTTAATGCTGCATTTAATGATGCCTGCAGAAAAGTATTGTTGACAGTACGGACAGACTGCAAAAGAACCGTTCGCGGAAATTAAGGACCAGTACTCGAGGAATTTGAATCATGTCTCTCTTCAACGGACATTTTTCAAACCTCAAGTATAAATAGCTGAAAGAGACGAAGAGAACAAAACAACACAATCTCTGAGAAATTTTCGAAGCAGAACTCTTTAAGTCTCAAGAACAGCTCACTCATCAGCTTAGTCATTTGTTGACGAAAAGCGAAGTTGAAGAACAAAGCTAAACACATCTTCTGATTGAATTTGTAAAACTGAGTGTTGTGAGAAGTAGATATCCATCTTTGTGAGTGATATTACTTCAGAGAGTAGGATTTCTTTGTGATTTCTTACTGCGCACTTACGGCCTGTTCATTTGTTGTTAGGCGTAAGCAGAGTGTACTGGTTACTTTGTGTTTTTAGTATAACCCAAGATCTTTGTGACTTGGAAGAGTGGACTAAAGGATATTTACATCCATATAACCACTATAAAAATTACTTGTGTTTTTACTTGCATTTTTACTTGCATATTTCAAGACTGCATAAAACACTTTACTTAACTGTTTGAAAAAGATTTAAAAGGAGTTTATAAAACTGGGGAAACATTTTCCAAACTACTGAGAATACTTGTGAAAAACACTTTGAAAATCCGCTGCAAGTACTCTAAGTATTAAAACTGATTTTGACAAAATCAGCTAAGTAACTATCAGTTTAGTGGTCTACGAAGCTGTTCAAAGATTTGTTCGCGATCAGCCGAGGAACCTACTGTTGATAACAGCTTGGTCTGTTTAAATTAACAAAAAGGTTTTAAAGTTAAAAATTGTAAATAGTTTAGAGGTCTCTTCACCCCCCCCCCCCCCTCTATACCTCATCTGACCACTTGGGACCAACATGTAGATAAAAACGAACCATAAAAAAACTAGTATTTTAAATAACCCCTACAAATTTATATAAAATTATTATATTTTAGCATCAATAATTATTGGAAAAACATGTTTAAAAGCGAGTTTTTATAATGAAAACATGTGAAATCATTAAAAAAAGATTAACCGACAAAAGAAGGTAAAATCGATAAGAAAAATGGTTTAAGACGGAAAAATTCAAAAGTACAAAATAGTAAAAATAGTGAAAATAACTTATAACTGATTGAAAAAAAGGGTAAAACTATTAAAAAAAATAGCAATGGTAATAACAAAAAAAATGGGTAAAAATATCAATGAAATTAACTAGACACGTACATTACGTGCACTTTCCAAGTTAAACTAAAAATACGTAATTCGGAAAAAAATTTCAAATTATTGAACCAAAAATATAAGGGCATCTCTAATCGTTAGTGGGGGGAGGCGGAGGGGGATTTTGAGTGGGGAAATAATTGTGGTCTTCAATAGTGGGGAGGGGTAGGAGACTGGGAGACTGGGAGGGGAGATTAGAGATAAAGGGGGAAAACTTGCCATTCGGTCATCTTCAATGATGAGGGGGAGGGGGATTTTGGGATTTTTCTATAATTATGGTCTTCAATGGTGGGGGGAAGTGGGGAGGGGAAGGAGAGTGGGAGTGGGAGTGGGAAAGAAAGGGCAAAAGCTTGCCCCTCCTTTACCCCTCGGCTCTCGCTTGCTACATTTTTTTTTCTTTTTTCTGTTCATTGTTTTTTATTTTTATAAATTTTGTATATGATCTAATAAATTTTATATTTTAAAAAAATTAAATCTTTATAGGAATCAGTTTTAATTAGATATTTTAAACTTATATTTTAATTTAGATAAAATGTACAAATGAATCAAATTATAAATTATTTTTTATCAAATAAATGAACTTTAATATGATTAAAACCGAGTATAACTTGATATATATATATATATATATATATATAAGTGATTGCGATTTTTTTATAATTACTACTACTACTACTACTACTACTACTACTACTGTTTGTTTGGTTGTTTTTTCCGATCAACGTCTTAATTATTATGTAATTCTATTAATCCCCTTTTATAACGAAATGTTCTTGAAAATGTGTATGTGAAATAACTTAATTTTACTACTACTACTACTACTGCTTGTTTGGTTGTTTTTTCCGATCAACGTCTTAATTATTATGTAATTCTATTAATCCCCTTTTATAACGAAATGTTCTTGAAAATGTGTATGTGAAATAACTTAATTTTATTTGTTGCTTATAGGGTCGGCTTAAGATTGCGGACTTTGGGTGGTCTGTACAATCGAAAAGCGAAAGACACACCATGTGTGGAACTTTAGACTATTTAGCATTTCCAGAAATGGTGGAGAACAAGGCACACGACTATGCAGTGGATAACTGGACTTTGGGTATTCTCTGCTATGAGTTTTTATACGGTTCCCCTCCATTTGAAGCTAAAAGCCAAAAAGATACATTTAGAAGGTAAGAAAAGGTGTTGTTTTGTTTACCTAATATTTTCATTACATTATATAGGACTAGAAGCTGAAAATAATCTAATTTGACCCATGCAGGATTATGAAAGTTGACCTAAGCTTCCCTACAACCCCTGTTGTGTCAAAAGAAGCTAAAGATCTCATTAGCCAGGTAATTTTGTGAATTCTTTTATGATAATGGCAATGATAATTTTTCCATTCTTGATTGCCTTGCTTCAATTTCTGCAGCTTCTTGTGAAGGACTCGTCAAAACGATTCTCGCTCGAGAAGATCATGAAGCATCCTTGGATAGTTAAGAATGCTGACCCCATGGGCATCTGCTCAGAATAATTAGGTGTGTTCTAGTTCCAAGTTAAATTCTATTTATTCGGTTGAAAGTAAACTTGCAGAGTCATAGTTCATGTATAAGAATTATGAAATGGTTTTTGTCCTTTGTTAAGATTTACATAAAATAACAAGAAACCAATATATCTATATTTAAATCAGACAGTACCAAGAAAGGTTAGAAAATCATAATACAACCAAAATCAACCCGAACTTCTGAAATTTATATGTCCAAAGTACAAAAACACATAAGTTTTTGTATGCTGCAAATCCTAGAAATATTCAGCAGTATGAAGAAATTGAGTACTAATGATTTCATTTGTGCTGCTTGTAGGTTATTGCTTGGCTTTATGTTCAAGTTTATGCTCTTATCATCACTTTTGGGTGTGGAACGAGATGCACGGGCTATTCTAGTAGCAGAAATAGTATTAGGTTCTCGATTTGATATGTATATTTTGCCCCCTTTGTATGTATGCCTCACAGTACTTGTGACTGGGGAAAACATTTTCACTTTACTGCATTGAATGTCTATTCAGACATCGCTTTTTGTTAAGTATCTATGTTATCGGTTCTATCGAATTTTTCAGTTAGCCATCAAACAATAGCAATTACTTATCATGTGATAATTTGGTAAATTCTATTGATTTCAGCACAACTGGAAATCAATTGAATCTAATATAATTGCATGAACTTGGATTAGAAACTGTATTAAGCTGTGGAGCACAAACTAACTTGGTAAATCTTCTAGCTTCAGGATTTGGGGCAGCCATACCCTTCATACATCCAAACCTTTGGCATATTCATATTGTCTATCAATTGGATAAGTAAATGAATCGAGTAGAGTTGAAAAGCGTTATTTAAATTTGCTCGATTTAATTTGGCAAGTTTGATTGTTAAATTGATTGAGCTTGGACCACTTATATTGAACTAAGTATCATAGTTTTATACTCATTCGTTTAGCTTATCCATTTAAGTTTGAAATGAGTTTAACACAATAAAAAGAATACAAAACATTATCCATTTTTTGTTTATGGTAGCGAGTTTATTTGAATGTATTTTTATTTATTTAACTTTGAACTCTAATTATTTAATTTTGATTATAAGTTGTACAAAGTATCGTATGCTCCTACTACAACTTGCCAAATTGGATTTTATAATCATGAAGGGTTTATTTGCAATTCTTTTTCGGTGAAAAGTTACACATTTGAAAAGAAAATTGAAAACTGAATTTGCGAGAAAAATATTACTCTATGTGAGAAAATTCCAAGTACAAGTAACTTTTCCAATGGATTAGTGATTTCTTTGAAAACAAATTCAAATATACTTTTGTATTTCAATTAACCCACCCAGTCACCCTATCATAGAATATTACTAAAATGTCCAACAGCTGCATATTTTCCAAAGATTCAAAACCTACTTAAAGTTTTAGCCCATTTTTAAGTTTTTCCTAAATAGAAATCATTGAAATATTTTAGTGCTTAATAAACTGAAAATTAAGGCTACTTTGTCCGAAATAAACACACACTTATTAACGATCAAATTTATCTGCCACACTAGACAAGAACATACACATTTAACTTTAACTTTGACAAGATAAGACCTTAGAATGACACCTAGCTATAATTTGTATTGAATTGTAGAAAAGCTTTACTTGAGGTTTGTGCTACGGTACATGGTCTTGTTGAAGACATTGGCAACGATAGTTTCGTCCTTTTCTCTGTGACCATCAACTCACATGACAATATCATAGTCATAAATGCTGAGAGATGGTGAATCAGAATCACCATTCGTGACGTTCTCTTCATCATTGAAAAAGCTTCCGACATCCATGCAAGTTTGATCATCAGGGCCGTTATCAGTTCCGAAAGTCTTGAAATCTGATGATGAGTTGTTAAAAGACTTCATGGAATCATCAAACATCAAAGATGCGTTTTGATTATCATCAATCGGTGGTTGAGGGGGAAGAACCGATTGTTCTTCTTCTCCGCTTTCGTTAAACAATTCATTAACCCATTGCGGAGTGCAATCATGAGTCACATTACCAGATAAAGTTATTGGTTCGGACGAAGTACCCCATACTTGTTGGTTAGTTTGCAAGCTTGAGAATGTTTTCGGGACTTGTGATGGGGGCTATTTCGCACCCTACACACTGTACCATCGACTAAAGACATTGAGATCTGATCGACGAAATCAGGCTGTTTAAAGATCATCTCATCGACCAGGCCGAGTACAGCTCTCTTCGATCAAAAGACGATACTCCGGACCCATGAAGGATATTTGGGTTAGGACTATGTTTCCTTGTAACGCTAGGTTTAGCATTGTATAAATACCTAGTTAATCATTGTATTAGACAACTACGAAATCCCTCAACTCCAAGAATACATAATTATACACTGCTTACTACAGCACAACTGAATAAGATTCAATATTATTCATAGCTTTTGATCTCCATATCGGTGTGTTTTTAGCTTTGTTTTGTGGTCTTACTTCTTGTTCATAAATACTGCTTTTCTTTGTAAACGATCCATCCGGAATAAAGTAACGGAGCCCTAATATATATATATAAATATCAAGAACCCCCTGATATCACAAATTCACTGATATTCAATTAACCCGACGAAATCCGGTTAAATCAGTTGGCGCCCACCGTGGGGCTAGGTTAATTATTCGATTGACACATGGCTCGCCCAAGGAAAAGCGCTCGTGTTGGAGCGAGAAGCAATACAACCACCGGCCATAACACATCGGAAGATCCACAAGACAACAACGATAACAACGTTCCCAACACCAATGAAAATCTCCCAGATACCCGTTCCCGTCAGCAGGAACACCAAGGAGGTCTTACCGGTGCAATACAAGAAGAACCGGAAGTTCCCGAAATACCCGTTCCTCTCCCAGGCGCTCAGGAAAAACTGAGACAAATAGCAATGCTCTTCAAATCACTCTCTCCGGAAGAATTGCTAGTTTTAGACCAAATTCCTCGAAACGTTACGGCTCCCAGGACAACTCCTGCGCTAGGAATGCCAAGGCCAAACGAACGGACCTCTCAACAAGCTGACAGCCCAGCAAGTGAGCGACGCTCGCTACACAGCCCACAGCAGGTCAATTCTAAACCCTCTGATAACCGTCCCCGAAGAAGACCTGGTCGAAGACTACCACAAGCGGGTCGCAGCGGATCGAAGGAACGAACGATCATCCCAATCGAAGATGATGTAGATGATGCAATCCCAGATCGACCGAGAGCGACTCAATTCTCAGAAAGAGAAATTGAAAGGATGGTACAGGAGCGACTCGAACAACGATTACGATCTGTTCAAAACCCATGGGCCCGGACTGCAGAACTCCAGGAAAGCCTTGCGGCTTGCTCTCCTTTCTGCAGGGAAATAAAAGAGGCACAATCCGCGGGACAGGTCCCGGGAAGACTACCCCGATATGATGGAACCACCGACCCGGACGATTATATCTTTAGCTTTACGAACATAATGAATTTATATGCCCACTCCGCCGAATTCACCGCCAAGTTAATGGTAACGACATTCGAAGGACTCGCGCTGGATTGGTTTGCCAAACAGCCGGCCAACTCTATATTCAATTTCCGAGAATTATGCAATAAACTAACGCAGCAGTTTGCCAGTCAGAAGAGACAAAAACTTCCGATGAGCTACCTAGGAACCATACACCAACAAGAGGGAGAGTCCCTAAGAAATTGGTTGGCGAGATTCAACGTGGAATTACTCAAAATCGATTCTCCGAATATCGATTACATAATTTCTATCCTCTTCGACCTCACTAAAAATAGGCAGTTTGGAAACGCCCTCAGTCGAAAACAACCGAGAACGTTTGCCGACATTATGAGCTTGGCATCTAAGTATATGACCCAAGAAGAGATGAATTCCTTTAAGGATAAAAACAAAAACAAAGCCACAACTTCAGGCTCCAAGCGGCATGACAGGTTTCCTGCCCAAAAATCTTTAGATTACGAGCGATCTTCCAGGAGAGGTAATGTTTTCCAGCGATTGGAATACAACAAAGCCGACCAAGATAGGCAACCAAATTTCTACCATAGACCAAGAAACCATGAACAACCAATCAGAAGCGGGGTGAATCATGTAGAACACCCAAGGTTAAATGCTCCAATGGAAGAAATATTGGAAGTTCTAGAAAGAAATAACTGGATTCCCGAGGCGAGGAAAATCGCGCAGCCGAGACCAGGGTCTCGAAACTACGATCAATACTGTAAGTACCATAGAGCACATGGACATCGAACGGAGAATTGTTTTCACCTTAAGAGAGAAGTTGAAAAACTAATCGAACAAGGAAAGCTTGACGAATACTTAGAGCGAGATAATCGCAAGAGGGAAAGAAGTAGAAGCCCTCGGGACGGTAATCAAACGAGAAGTTCTCATCAAAGGTCACCTGAACGCCGACCTACTCATGAATCGAATCACGACCAAATCAATGGAACTATCCATACGATATCCGGTGGTCCCGCGGGTGGAGATAGTCGTAACGCCCGACGAAGAACAGCCCGATCCATAATTGGAAACTCAAAATACCCAAAAGAAATTTGGACCTTGGAGAGCAGGCCATCAAACGATCAGCCGATCAGCTTTAACGAGGGTGAAGCACCTAAAAATATTGTCTGGGACGCAAAAGAGGATAACCCCGACTTCCCAATGGTAATCTCGCTAGAAATAGCGAACTACAATGTCAAGAGAATCCTGATCGATAATGGGAGCTCAGCCAATATCATCTCCCGAGAAGTTTTAGCCCAAATGGACTTGGGACAGACAAACTTGCAGAAAGTAGCTACGCCATTAATAGGATTCGGAGGGTCCGAAATCATCCCCAGCGGAACGATAACCTTAAGCGTTTCGCTCGGAAAAATACCCCACCGAACAGTGAAGCTAGTAAAATTTCTAGTGATAGAAACCCCTTTCGCTTATAACGCAATATTGGGACGACCAGCTCTCAATTTATTCCGAGCTGTTGTCTCTACATATCATCAGAAGATAAAGTTTCCGACCGATAGAGGCATCGGAGAAATAACAAACGACCATTGCATGGCTTGGGACTGCTACAGTACTTCCTTAACTATGAAAGAACACCCAAAATCGATTACTCCGAGTAAAAGAAAGATCGAAGAAGATCTCAACAGAAATAAAATTGAAATCCCAAGTACCGATCGAGTGGATAAAAAAGGAAAGGAACCGCTGGATTTATCATTAAAACCTCCAGAACATAAGGATATAATTCTTGTACAAGGGGACTCGTCTAAAACAACAAGAATAGGTACAGAACTGAGCAAAGAAGGGGAAATAATGTTAATCGACTTCCTCAGAAACAATGCCGACGTCTTCGCTTGGAGCGCAAACGACATTGAAGGAATCGATCCTCGAATAATCAAGCATTCCCTAAAAATAGATCCTTTGGCGAAACCCGCCAGGCAGAAGAAGAGAAATCATGGACCGGTAAAAGATAAGATTATCAAGGCCGAGGTAGAAAGATTGATTGAAGCGAAACAAATCCGAGAAATACACTTCTCTGAATGGCTGTGTAATGTTGTCCTAGTAGCAAAAGGGGAAAAAAAGGACAACAAATGGAGAATGTGTAATGATTTTACTGATCTTAACAAGTTATGCCCGCGCGACCCATATCCCCTCCCGAGGATCGACCTATTGGTCGATTCGACCGCCGGCTTCGCTATATTTAGCATGATGGACGCCTTTCAGGGGTTTTATCAAATATACATGGATGAGCGGGACCAAGAAAAGACTGCATTCGTAACCGAGCAGGGAGTATATTGCTTCATAGTAATGCCATTCGGCTTAAGAAATGCCGGAGCTACTTACCAAAGATTAGTAAACCTAATGTTCAAAGAATTAATCGTAGAGCTGATGGAAGTCTACGTGGACGACATGCTCGTCAAAAGTATGAACGAAGCTGATCACGTAAAACATCTCGATCGATGTTTTCAGATCTTAAGAAAATATCGTATGAAGTTAAACCCCGCAAAATGCACCTTTGGTGTCAAATCAGGAAAATTCTTGGGATATTTAGTTCACCAACGCGGAATAGAAGCCAACCCAGAAAAAATCCGAGCCATAACTGAAATGAAACCTCCCAAAACCATCTCCCAAGTACAAAGCTTAGTGGGGAAGATAGTAGCATTAAACAGATTCATATCAAAGTCAGCAGACAAAAGCCTCCCTTTTTTCCAAACTCTCCGAAAGGCAAAGAACTTTGTTTGGACCGGAGAATGCGATCAGGCCTTCGAGCAACTCAAAGAATATTTGACAACACCTCCGATGTTGGCAAAACCAACGGAAGGGGAACCATTGTATATGTACATCTCCATCTCCATCTCCGACGTAGCAATTAGTTCAGTACTAATTAAAGTCGAAGACTCAGAACATAAGCCCGTCTATTATCTAAGCAAATTATTGCAGGGAGCTGAGAAGAATTATTTGGAAATTGAGAAATTCACGCTGGCCTTAGTGGTAGCTGCACGGAAACTTCGACCTTACTTTTTAACCTATAGAATAGTGGTTTTGACAAATCAACCGCTAAGACAAGTCTTAGCAAAACCAGAAGCCTCAGGAAGACTAATTAAATGGGCGATCGAACTAGGCTAGTTCGAAATTGAGTACAAACCAAGAATCGGCATAAAAGCTCAAGTATTGGCTGATTTTATACTAGAAACTCCAACGCAGACGACTGAATCGTCGAATTGCCTCAACGACGATATCCTAATCGTAGAAAAACAAACTTGGTTAATGCATGTCGACGGTGCTTCATGCCGAGAAGGAGGAGGCGCCGGAATCAACTTCACCGGACCAAATAAAGAAGATTTGAATTACGCAATAACATTGGACTTCGTCGTAACAAACAATGAAGCTGAATATGAAGCGTTGATTGCGGGAATGGAGATGGCGATCAAAGCCAACATAAAAAGTCTTAGAGTACTAACTGATTCAGAACTAGTGCAAAGACAAATTGAAGGCCTATACGAGGCTAAAGAATTCAATATGGTCAAATACCTCGCCAAAGTGAAAACACTAGCTGAGAAATTTGAAAGCTTCACTATCCAGAACATCCCACGTTCGGAAAATAAATGGGCCGACCAGCTATCAAGATTCACAGGATCCTATGACGGAAAGACCGAACGGGTGATCAACTGGTTGATCTCTAATACACCAGCAATCGACATCGATGAAACACCAGTAGTCGATATAATGGAAATCGAAGAAGCCGAAGAAAACTGGATGACCCCGATGATAGACTATCTTCGAGAAGGAAAACTACCACCTGACCAAAATGAAGCTCGGAAAATAAGATATCGAGCTCCGAAGTATACACTTATAGAAGGAAAACTCTACCGAAGATCGGTATCAGGAATTCTTCTGAAATGCGTCTCTGAATCGCAAACCGTCGATATACTACGAGAAATACATGATGGGGATGCAGGAAACCACAGCGGATCAAGAGCATTGGCATTAAAATGTCTCAGGACGGGTTACTATTGGCCAACCATCAATAAAGATGCCGCTCAATATGTCCAAGAATGTCATCACTGCCAGATCCATGCTAACATATGTCATCGACCAGCGGAACACATGCACCCTATTCCAGTTTGTTGGCCATTCGACCAGTGGGGAATGGACATCGTGGGACCATTCCCAGCAGCTAGATCTAAGAAATCCTATGTCCTGGTCGCTGTAGAATACTTCAGCAAATGGATAGAATGCGTCGCCCTCACACGAATAACCCAATTCCAAGTTATCAACTTCCTATGGAAATTCATAGTTTGTCGTTTCGGAATCCCAAGGATACTTATCTCCGATAATGGAACCCAATTCGCGGGAAAACAGATAATAGAATGGTGTACAAAACTTGGAATTCAACAAAATTTTACCTCGGTAGGACATCCTCGAGCAAATGGACAAACTGAAGTAGCAAACCAAGAGATAATAAAATCTTTGGAAAAGAGATTAGGAGCTGCCAAAGGAAAATGGCTTGATGAACTCCCAGGAGTACTATGGGCTAATCGGACCACAGTCAGGAGCTCAACTGGGGAAACTCCATTTAGCTTGGTATATGGGTCGAAAGCGGTTATCCCTGTGGAAACCCTAATCCCAACGCCAAGAATAGAGATGTTCGATGATCAAGAAAATGAAAAGTTGAGAGAAAATGACATTGATTTAACAGAAGCTTTAAGAGATAAAGCTGCTGTGCGCCTACAAGCCACTAAAGCTAATATGGAGAGAGCATACAATCAAAAAGTACGCATCCGAACCTTCAAAGAAGGAGACTTAGTCTTGAAAAAGGTAGAAGTATCCAAGCATGTGGGAAAGTTACAACAAAATTGGGACGGACCTTACATTGTCATTGGTGTAGGGAAGAAAGGTTCGTACAAAATTGCACACTTGGATGGAACAGCCTTACCAAGAACCTGGAATGCTGTCAACCTTAGAAGATACTATGGTAAATAAATTTTAGCAGACTATACTGCATTGTTTTCCTTTTTACTTTATCAAGTTTCAAATCCTTGTAATAAAGGCCTTAGCCTACAGTTCAATTATTAAAGATTTCTTTGGCATTTTCTATATATCGATTATATCGGTTAAAATTCATTGGAATCGCACTGTCGTACTGATAGAAGTTAGAACGAAACGAGTCGAGTATACATTGATCCGCTCAATAAAAACTCCTCGCTCAAAATCATCGATCAAAAAGACTTTTCGGGTTAAAAACCTAAGTCTAAATCAAAAACGAGTCGAGTAAACATTGATCCGCTCAATATAAACTCCTCGATATATCAAAAAAAGACTTTCAGGCACTGAAAACCTAAGTCTAAATTAAAAACGAGTCGAGTAAACATTGATCCGCTCAATATAAACTCCTCGATATATCAAAAAGACTTTCAGGCACTGAAAACCTAAGTCTAAATTAAAAAAACGAATCGAGTAAACATTGATCCGCTCAATATAAACTCCTCGATATATCAAACAGACTTTCGGGCACTGAAAACCTAAGTCTAAATTAAAAACGAGTCGAGTATACATTGATCCGCTCAATAAACACTCCTCGTTAAATATTCAACGATCAAAAAGATTTTTGGGTTAAAAACCTAAGTCTAAATTACGACAAGTTGAGTAAACATTGATCCGCTCAATAAAAACTCCTTGCTCGATTCCTAACGATCTAAACGATTTATACTCTTGAAATTTTGAAGATAGACTAAGTGTAAAACCGTCTACTCGGAGAATGCTACTCATAAATAAATTATGACAGAATTAACGACAAGGAAGATGCGAAGGATAAAGTAATATTTTATTCATCAAATCAGTTACATACAAAAATCCCACGTTACAAAAAATCTACATGCTACTTAAAGATCGTTACAATGATTTAAATAAGATGATCCTCCGAGATCGGCGATCTTCACGACAATGTCCACGGAAACACCAATCTCCTCCCTAGTACCTCGTCGATTATAATGGACCACCTAAGAAGCATGCTGCTCAGTAAGAAGCATGCTGCTCAGGATGGTCGACTTCTTTGGTTCGACGGCCAGGCTCTAAAGATCAAATGTTCTTCCAGAGGAAATGAACATCACTAGCCAGATAACCGGCAATACTCATTCACCCACAACGAGATACTGCTAGTATAATGGGGTAGACTTTTACTCTGAAGCAGCATCTCTTCCAAGGAGTCGTAAAGAATAAAACTTACCAGCCCACCCCTGGTAATTTGTCACTCCGGAGGTAACATCGAAGGGCAGGGGTGAGTGGCAAGTAGGAACCCTCCATGTGCAAACAGAAGCCCATGGACCTCAAAACTGTGAAAACAACATTTGAGGCCTCATGGGACCCGTCAATACAAGGTAGGGCTGACATGGGACCCGTCAATACAAGACTGGGAACGATTCCACTATTTTGAATAAACAAATCATAGTAATGTGATTTTTTGAAGACAATGGGATCAGAGGGCAGAATAAAATCTAAGGAATCTGAGATCTCCATCCTTTTTGGGAAATTGCAAATGAAGCATATAAAGCACCCCCCTATTTATAGGGGTAGATCTAAACCAATCCAACGGCAGAAAAAGTGATTTGATCAACGGACATGGATACGACCCTTTGACTCCCGTAATAAATGCAAATAAGTTGGAACGGCACTATCTAATCGCCTCAACTAGTCGACAATAAAAGAGGTTGGGGGTCGAAGCGATCACCAGCAAACCTAAAAGAACTCCGGACCAGACATACCGGAACGATCATACTTCATGGTCGATGGCTTCAAAAACCTAGAACCCACAAACGAAGTCATACAAGCTTTAAAATCACAGCGAAAAGGACACTTGCTCGATAAAAGACCAAACCCTTCACAATGCGAGGGACGTCACTGCCTCATACATCATATGGATGACCATTGACTAAACTGCACAGAAACTCCTATGGAGTCCAAGATATCTGACATAGAAATCAGGAGAATAGTCCTCCTTATTCGAAACAGCAAGGACGTAACTGCCTAACATACCAAAGAATTGCTTAAGAAGGTCTGAACAGAGTAGATCTGGCTAAAACACCTACATTTTCCAATTCCTCCCATATCAAGAAAGTGATATAATGGTACACTAGCCAAGGAACATATTGTTCAAACATTAATGCTGGGAAACATAAGGGTTTGGGAAAGATTGAAAGGGACATTTTTCTTTAGGTTGACGTAAAGAAAAACGAAGTTCAACAAAGTGACAATGGCCTCTTTATATAAGATTTAAGTCACAAAAAGACAAAAGTACAAGGCTTAGATTGAGCATCGACCAAGATGAGAGGCATTATCGATATGAATAAACTAACGTCTAAATTATGACGTAAAACATGCTAGTGCGTGTAAACCAAAGGAATATACTGGATTTGATCAACAAAAGAATTGACTTGCAGAAGCAAACATTGTATAAAGATTTGATTTGCTGAAGCAAACATTATATATATGCACAAAGGAAGAACGAGAATAACAGAATATGTCTACTGAAGAAGATTGATCAAGGCAAGAATCTGCCCACAAAAGGTAATGATTCCCAATTTACAGCTTCTCCCATTACAAAAATTTCAGCCCAAATAAATGCTCAAAAGTCGGGCAACCAAATAAAAAAAAAAAAAAAAAAAAAAGAGAGAAAGTCCAAGGCCTGCCAGGTCGAGCAAAGGTCACTGAGAAGAACGGTCAGCAGGCCGACTACCAGAAACAGCCTTCCGAGGAGTCATATTGCCAGCAAAGGCCATCAACTCTTCTTGACGCTTTAGATAACCAGCGTCATATCCTTCCTCATAGGACCGCCGTTGAGACTCCTCCGCTAAGGCAGTAGCCTGAACCAAGTCACTTTTCTCTTTCTCCCAAGCGGACTTTTCCTCCTGCAATTTTTTCAGCTCATCATTGGCAAGCCGCAGTTCGAGAGACTGCCCAGCAACCTTCGCCAACTCCGATTCCAAACGACGAAATAGCCTCTTCTTGACGCTTTAGATAACCAGCGTCATATCCTTCCTCATAGGACCGCCGTTGAGACTCCTCCGCTAAGGCAGTAGCCTGAACCAAGTCACTTTTCTCTTTATCCCAAGCGGACTTTTCCTCCTGCAATTTTTTCAACTCATCATTGGCAAGCCGCAGTTCGAGAGACTGCCCAGCAACCTTCGCCAACTCCGATTCCAAACGACGTCGATAAGCATCTTTACTTCTCCACAATTCATCATTTTGAACACCCAGCTGGAGTGCAAAGTACTTACCCTGAAAAAAAGAAATCAATCCTTACGAAAGAAGGATGTCAAAACTTAAAACAAATGAAAAAATGAAAAGACTCGCCCACCTGTTCACATATCTTCACCAGTGATTGAACAAGGCGTACGTTGGAGGCATCCTCAAGCTTTTTCAGCTCACCAGGTAGAATAGTGCTTAAACCCAGATCCCATGACAAAGCATCAGGCTCAACTGAGCCAGGCAACTCGCTATTGGAAGGGACACCATCAGAACGAGGAGTCTCCGACAGCATAATGTCCTTGACTTGCTCGAAGATACATCGATCATCTAACAGACGAGGAGATCCCCTCTCGTCGGGGCTAACGGAGGTCTCCTTGCCTGAAGCAGAAATAACGGTCCGACGACCAGACCTGGAGCTGGTCCGATCTCCAGAAGGTCCTCCCGATTCAAAAGAAGTAGCCGTTACAGTGGTATCATGAAACAAATATTCAGGACAATCCTGCACAATAGATTGTGTTACGGAAGGATTGACAAATAAATCATCGCCAGTTTGCCCTCCGCTGGCGATTGGGGCAGTAGAAACAGACAAAGGAAGGGAAATAGCAAAATCCCCTCCATGAAAAACGTGCTCAAAGGAAGGAGCATTTGAACTAACAGCTATATTATAAGCCGGTTCCTCGTTGGACATATCGCCAAAAGCGATCCGACCAGGGGAAGGCATGCTTCCTACTTGAGTGGAAGCAGAAAAGATTGGTTCTGGAAACGACGAGTTTACCACGGAGAGAGTTTCGGAAGCAATAACACCAGTATCTATCTCCGACCTAATTGTTTGGGATGAACGAGGAGGATCCATCGACGGCCCATCTCTTCGAGATCTTTTGGATCTATTATCCCGAGCGCCCTCACGAGATGGTCGCTTCGAAGTATTACCAAAAAGGTTGCTCATGGTCGGATTATGGAAAAATACAAATTAATATCGAGAAAGTTTATCGACTAGCTAAATAAAGAGTATTCTGTTAAGAGAGGAGTATAGCAGTAAAAACAAGTCAAGTTTTTACCTTTCATATTTATACTACACGAAAAGACGCGACAGACCTAAAGAAAGGGCGCGAAACAGAAGAACTGACCTCGGAGCAAACGCTAGAATTTGAAAAGACACACATATAATGATTACGGCAAATTAAATGACTTGTCTGAATTATTACGGCGAATATGAAAAGACACGACTGTCAGAATATGAAGCGTTTAGCATACAAAGTAAGGAAAGCTAAGGTTACAATTAACACCTACGAGTGGATAATTACAAAGATTATTTCAAAAAAGAAATCACTATTTCAAGAAGTCTGGTCGCTATCCGGAATTTTCTGATCACTACCGACGTCCTCGCTCATGCCAATATCGTCTTCTTCTTCTTCTTCGTCTTCTGGATCGATAAAAGTTTTATCAAGCTCCTCGTTAACATCAGAAGGAGGAATCGGCAATGGATTTCCAAATTCTTCGACAAGGTGAGCTAAAGGAAAACCTTGATATACAACATCTGGAACCTCGGAAGGAGAATAAACTTCACCATGGCGATTCAACCGAATATGAGCAGCCTTAAAATACTCCTTTCGACGGTCATCGATCATCTCTAAGGCGACCAGCTGATGAATCGCCTTCTTAAAAGTATTTTCAAGTAAAGGACCAACCATCCGATATACCAACGCCGTATGCACAGGAGAATTGAGGAATTCACGAACAACTCTTTCGTCGGGATTCCTACCGTATCGATCCCTAAGTCCACTGAGTGGAACATCCTTTTCATACTCCTCTAGAGAAGTTTCAAGGATTGACACTTGAGATTCGAGCTCACTAATTCGAGCCGTGCTCTGTAACTGGAACTCCTCTAACTTTCTAGCCATTTGGTTGGCCTGCTCTTGAGCACGAGAAACCTCCATCACCCTGTTCATCATTTCTTGATCTTCAGTCCCGGTAGCAGGAGTCTCTATGACAGGAACGGAAGACGATGTTGAGGGACCAACCTCTGAATCGGAGGATTTACGAAGTAAAGCTTTATTCTTCTCCTCCAGGAACTCGCACTGTTGTTTCCAAAGTGCATTTTCATAGGCGTATGACGCAAGACACGTCTTAGTCTGAACAAACAAAGAGAGAAAGAAAAAGAGATGAATTAGTAAATTAAGGAAGACCCTTAAAATTATCTGTTAGCATGATTGAAGGAAAAAGATATCACATTTTCAGCATAAAGGGAAGCTCGCTGGAATTTCTCTAGAGGATCCTTATGAAGAAGCTTATTCAGATCACGAGTAAAAACACCAGACAAAAGAATACGGGTTGCCTTATCGATCGCATTCTCATTATCATCGTGGATAAGAGAGTCCTTCTCGGAATAACCAGCGGCCCTCTTTCCCTCTAAATGATCCTCGATCATTTCGACAAGGGTAGGTTTTGGATGTTTTTCTCCGACTAAAGAAAGATCCTGGCCAGAGCGTCCATAATAACTCCTCTTTCTATCGACTGGATTATTAGTGGGATGAGGCATCGACCAGGTGTGACATCCTCGAACACCCAAAGATGTTCTAAGATGAAGAGGAGGATAACCAGATCCCGTGCCCTGACGAATAGGGGGCTCATGAGGAGATTCTGGAGATTCCTCTCTATCCTCCTCGGATTCATGACATATCTCCAACTTCCTTTTACGTGACGCTCTCTGCTCAATAGGGGCGTTCTCTACAGATTTAGAAGATTTCGACAGCACCATCTTTCCCTTCGAAGAGTGTCGAGAGTTTTCTACCATATCAGCTGAAAAAGAAATAGATCATAAGTCAGTTACCTTCCCTATAAACGGTATCATGACTACGCCAGGCTAAAATAAAGTACTAACCAAGAAGTTCAGCTGATGAATTGATTGGAAAGTTGTGAACACTTAACCCCGCCTTACGAAGGAAAGCTTCCCCGATCAAAAGAGCACTTTGATATTTGTTTGCACGCATTTCGGAGATATCAGCGATAAACTTAGCGTCATCGGGAACTAGTTCGCCTGTCGGTAAGCGACCTCCAGGAATCCAACTAGAACTATGATCCCAAGAAAAATGCACACTTGAACCGTCCGCCAAGCGAAGATCAGACGGAGGACGAACGAAGAAAAAATGAGATTTCCATGAAGGATTACTAGAAACAGGGGCGTCAAAGATTGCTCGACTAGGTCGCTGACTAGCGAAGAAGTATCCACGATTTGAAGAACTAGAAATATTGAAGCGGAAAAGTTGCGTAAAATTACGAAAAGAAGGTTTAAACCCCTTTGCGATCATCAAAACAGAAAAGCAAACTACAAAAGCAACGGAATTTGGAACCAGCTGTGTCAGGCACACAGTGAAAGTTTTCAAAACTTCAAGAAAAAGGGGAGACAAGGGAAGACGCAGTCCGCTATTAAAGTGGGCCGAATAAAAAGCTCGACATCCCTCCGGTGGAGAGGTGACCCTATCAGTAGGGGAAGGAAGAATTATCTCAGAACCTTCCGGGAAATACTTGGTATAATTATTCACAACCTCCGGGAATGTTTCCACTGTATACGCACAAGCAACATCCTCAATTGGTTCAGAAATCTGAGGAACAGTGCCTTTGCCCTTTTTGGCTCGGGCAGCCACATCCGCGTCAGTAAGGATTCTTACCTTGAAGGTATCCTCTACAGGGACGACGAAGTCAGTTACATTAGATTGTTCGCCCAACAGACTAGAATGCAACTCCTCCTCATTATCGGGGGCGACAATCTCTCTAGAAGAAAATCTTCTTGCAGAAGCCATGTATTCTAGTTCTCGAAAAATGAAGGTCGATAAAAGGAAAAATTTAGCGTGATGGACGACCAAGCAGGAAATAACTACGAATTGTAGGGAAGTATAAAAGAAGAATGGCGAACTTAAGAGTCACCTATTTATAAGAAAATGAGAAAAGACGTTTCGAACTTATTGCAGCTACTCATATTCCCGCCAAAAACGGAAGGATACGAAAAGCTTCCGGAACAGACGCGTGGCGATCCGTAACTGGACAGAGAAAACGACTATCTATGATATGAAGCACTCTTTTCCTTATTTAAGATTTTTTCCCACAGGGTTTTTTCTTAAGTAAGGTTTTTAACGAGGCTCCATTCATAGAAAACAAACAGTCGTAAAGATCTATCTACTTCTACGAGCTTCTATTATCTATACGCTCGAAGAAGTGAGGGAGTACTGATGGGGGCTATTTCGCACCCTACACACTGTACCATCGACTAAAGACATTGAGATCTGATCGACGAAATCAGGCTGTTTAAAGATCATCTCATCGACCAGGCCGAGTACAGCTCTCTTCGATCAAAAGACGATACTCCGGACCCATGAAGGATATTTGGGCCGAGTCCTATTAGGACTATGTTTCCTTGTAACGCTAGGTTTAGCATTGTATAAATACCTAGTTAATCATTGTATTAGACAACTACGAAATCCCTCAACTCCAAGAATACATAATTATACACTGCTTACTACAGCACAACTGAATAAGATTCAATATTATTCATAGCTTTTGATCTCCATATCGGTGTGTTTTTAGCTTTGTTTTGTGGTCTTACTTCTTGTTCATAAATACTGCTTTTCTTTGTAAACGATCCATCCGGAATAAAGTAACGGAGCCCTAATATATATATATAAATATCAAGAACCCCCTGATATCACAAATTCACTGATATTCAATTAACCCGACGAAATCCGGTTAAATCAACTTGGAAATTCAACAATGAAGTGTCTGGTACTAGCTGTTGATTAGTTTGTACCATAGGAAATGTTCCTAAGACAGGCAAAATCATGGATGAAGTACCTAGTACTTGTTGACTAGTTTGTGCACTTGAAACTGTTCCAGATCCAGAGGCTTGGAAATTCTTGAATGGAGCCTGATGCATATAAATTAACTAATTAAATATGTGAAACTAAGGGTTTGTAAATGCAAGTCAAAATCAAGTTCGAATTAAACATGGGCTAGGGTAATCGGGTTAACATGTACATTTTCTTTTTTCAAAAGGTATTTTGCTATTGATGAACATATAAATTACATGGTATGAATATTCACATATGGATAAATGCATTCGAGTATATTTTGTAGATCTAATTTGTATTCGTTAAAGATACTGTTTTGTTGACGTATCTCTTTGAAGATTTAGATACACTTAAAAGTAGATTTAGATACATTTAAAAGTAAGCTAACGTAGTATCTAAGTAGAATTTATTCGTTAAAGATACTGTTTTGTTGACGTATCTCTTTTAAGATTTAAATACACTTAAAAGTAAGCTAACGTAGTATCTAAGTAGAATTTACATAAATCGTTGATCATGTGAATGTAAAACTAGTTTACCTTATAAAATCTAAATGAACAATTTTTGACATCTCAAAACTAAAATTTGACCTACATAAATTTTAATTAAACTCTACTCATACCCAACAAAAGAAAAATCATGAAACTATACTTTCAAAATAGTTTACCTCATCTAATAGATGTGGATTTCCATGTGTCCCATTTCCCAATGTTTTGAATATGGATTCGTATGGCGATCTGAAACAAATAATACAAGAACCTCAATTTTAAAAGTAACCTAAAATTATGATAAAGTTAGAGTCAATTGAATTAATACTTTAAATCGAAACATAAAAGCATTCTACCTGTTTTTGTTAAACGCATTTGAGAATGAAGATCTGCGCAAACCTTCGGAAGGTAATTTTGTCTCATTGGTGGCTAAAAAAATTCAAAATAAATAAATATATAAATCATATGGCTGATAGAAGATCAATGATGAAAAATTGAAAAATTCAAAATAAATAAAAATATAAACGATTTTGGATGTGCATGGATCAAACTTTCGTTTCAAGTGTATGTTTCGGTTAGTCAAATATTGAAATTTTTTTGAAAATATTTCGAAAACACTAAGGAATAATTGTAAACAAAAATTATTAAATTAAGAAAAATAAAAAAGTCTCAGACAAATAAACAGTTTTGAAATTACATATTATTTTCGTTATGTTTGATTAAATAAATAAAAAAAATTCGATATTTGTTTTCATCGAAAAATATGAAATATTAATCCATTTACACGACATGCATTAATTAATGCACGATAGCCTTCTCCAAATGTATTACGTCTAGGTTTATTTTATTTCTTAAAAACTCAACCTCGTTCGTTTTAGTTGACAAATATGACAAGCGTTATTAGTAAAAAAATATCTGTAAGTTGCACGTCGTGTAGCATCTAAAAAACTATTATTTTACTCAAATTAAGCATTACACACGATTTCTTAGATGCAAATCCAATCAAACTTACCATGATTATTAAATGGTAAAGATGTGTTTGGTCTCCATGTTGTGCTTTTAGAAACCTTGCCAAGCCTGAATTTCTGTAACAATCAACCATGATTAGGTTTGTTAAATCTCAAGTTTTGCCCTGAGAATAGTTAAAAAACAGAAAAAATAAATTAATCATATAAAGTATACACAACTTCATTTCCACACCTGTAAATGACTCTTGACTTGGTATAGAGCTATTCCTTCGCAGCAGCCCATCAAATTCATAATTGTTTTTGGTGTTGCCCCTAACAAAATATATTTTCAAATCATTTACCAAAAAAAACAAAAAATAGGATTTCAAACAATTATCATCCCTTGGTTCATTTTAAATTGAATCAACATACAACATTATAAAAATTAGACACATATATGGATGCTAATGAAATGAATAGTATGGGGATAAAATAAAATACTAAATCATCCAACAAAAAGATTATATAAGCTTATTCATTGTTTTACAAAGAATTTTTAATTTTCAAGCCACAAAGAACTGAATCTCAACGGATCGTGACAAACAAGACCACTTACTATACACCCTAAGGTATTTAAGTGGTCGTGATTTCATGAAAAAATTTGCACACATTAATACATAAAAGCAACAAAAGAAAAAGGAAAAGAACATCAAGAAAAAGGGTTCAAAGAGTGATTGAAGAATTACTATATGGTCCACCAAGCTCATTGACCGCCCTAACAAATTGATCATGAAGTTCAGGTGTCCATTGAAGTCGAGGTTTCGGATAAGAAACCTCATTAGTGTTCGTCTGGTTATCGCCAACTCGTCCTATGGCGGCGCACCACCGAGCTCTTATATTTTCATCACCCATTATTATTGTATTTATCCTTTTAATTACAATGAAAAAATTTGAATGAGTCTTCAGGTATTTAACCAGGTTGCATTAATGAGTCAGGTGGGCAATGATGCATGTAAGCCTATACGTGGACTGGATTTCCAAAATGGCTTTTCCAATAATTGAAGTTGTTTGGTAAAAAAATGTTTCTTATTAGGGTGAAATACAGTTTTCCCTCCTTAAATTATAGGGGTGGTACCAGTTACCCTCCTAAAGTATCAATTATAACACTTAACCCCCTCTGTTACAGTATTGAATATTTTATTTCAAAACTACCCCCGCCCATTTTATAACAAATAAATTATTTCTTTATTAATTTATAAAAAAACTAAATCTTTATTAATTATGAATTTATCCATCCATCAATAATATTACATTTCAATTTCTTCATTTAATTTCTTTTGTTTCCTTCGGTTTCATGGTCTAAATATTTTTCTTTATTTTCATCTCATTTTTTTACTTATTTTTTGTTTCAGTTTGTTTTCTTTATTTTATTTCTATCACAATTTTTTTCTTTATATTTTTATGAGTTTTTATTTGGTGATAATCATCTCATTTATTTTCTGTACAAATTATTATTCAAAATGTTGTGTACTTCTCCTTCAAATTCTTTCTCGCAAAATTTAAATTTGGCACAAACAATATTATGTTTTAATTTCTTCATTTCCTTATCAATTTTTTTTATTTATTATGAATTCATCCATCCACCAAACAATATTATATTTCTAATTGTTTCTCACAAAATTTGAATTTGACACCTAACAATATTATGTTTTAATATCTTCATTTCTTTATCAATTTGTTTTTCATTTATTTTGAATTCATCCATCCACCAAACAATATTATATTTCAATTTCTTTAGAACTATTTTTTTCTTCGGTTATAAAAAAAAATGAGATGAAAATGAAGAAAACATTTGAGATCGAAAAAAGAAAGGTAAAAAAATAAATGAAGAAATTAAAACATAATGTTGTTTGGTGGATGAATGGATTCACAACTACTAAAGAAACAATTTTATTTTGATTTATTAATAAAAAAAATGAAAGGGGCTGGGATATTTTTGGAATAAAAACTACAAAGATATAAAGAGGAAGATAAGTGTTACAACTAATACTTTAGGGAGTAACTGATACTACCCTCATATTTTGAGGGGGAAGTTGTATTTCACCCTTCTTATTATTCAACTCGTTAAGGTTGAAGTGAACATTTAATTTGAGTTTATCCATGTGATTATGAAGGATGGGCCCTCTCCATATATATACTTTCCTATTTATTTTCAAAAAAAAATTCAAAGGAAATAAAATTAAGGATTTAAATTTCATTATGGTTAGCTCGTTTTGTAATTAATTAGAATGGATGAATAGTAGCCATAAGTTGATACAAAACATTTGTTTAATGTTTCAAGATTGTTAAAATCTAATGCAAAAGGAGATAATATCACATAATCCAAATGAGTATACTCAATTTTGTGAATCATATTGCCCTTTGTTTGTTAAATTGAGCTCTATATTTGGAAAAAAACAAAGAAAGTAATGTTCAATGAATTTATACTCTTTAATTTATATATTATGTAGTTCAGTTTGTTCTCAATATTTTTTTTATTGTTTATATTTGACGCGGATTCTTTTTTACCATATGTAATTTGGCTAATTAAATTTGGAGATATATATCGTTTTCTATAATATATATGATTTAGAAGTAAATAACAAGATATTTATAAAGGTAAAAGGTTATTTCATTTCGAGAATTTTTTTTTTTTTTTGTTAATTTTCAAAAACTCGACTAGTAAGATATTTATAAGCATAATTGGTAAAATGTATTTGGGTAAATCTTAGATTTTCTTAAGAGGGATTATTCCATAAAAAAATGATAGAAAAAAAAGGTTATTGATTGATTATTACATCTGTAATTGAACCTTAAGATAAATGTAGTGTGATATCATTCGGTCCCGTAAATTTTGTTCTATTTAGTAAGGTACTTATATTATCATCAGTCTCTAAATATTCTTTTTAATGGATAACGATGTTGTTTTAGCCCTTGAATGAAGTGGGCTTGAGTTAGATGGTTTCAATCCACTAACACAATCATTTTCGATCTTTATAAAGAAAGTATTGTATCGAAACGAATATATAGTTATAGTTAGTAAATATGATAACGGCTCGAATGAAAATCGGTATAGATACAAATTTTTAAAATTGGTTTTTATATATTATGTAGTTCAGTTTGTTCTCAATATTTTTTTTATTGTTTATATTTGACGCAGATTCTTTTTTACCATATGTAATTTGGTTAATTAAATCTGGAGATATATATCGTTTTCTATAATATATATGATTTAGAAGTAAATAACAAGATATTTATAAAGGTAAAAGGTTATTTCATTTCGAGAATTTTTTTTTTTGTTAATTTTCAAAAACTCGACTAGTATCATATTTATAAGCATAATTGGTAAAATGTATTTGGGTAAATCTTAGATTTTCTTAAGAGGGATTATTCCACAAAAAAAATGATAGAAAAAAAAAGGTTATTGATTGATTATTACATCTGTAATTGAACCTTAAGATAAATGTAGTGTGATATCATTCGGTCCCGTAAAATTTTGTTCTATTTAGTTAGGTACTTATATTATCATCAGCCTCTAAATATTCTTTTTAATGGATAACGATGTTGTTTTAGCCCTTGAATGAAGTGGGCTTGAGTTAGATGGTTTCAATCCACTAACACAATCATTTACGATCTTTATAAAGAAAGTATTGTATCGAAACGAATATATAGTTATAGTTAGTAAATATGATAACGGCTCGAATGAAAATCGGTATAGATACAAATTTTTAAAATTGGTTCAAGTATTGTATCGAAACGAATATATAGTTATAGTTGGTGAATATGCATGATAACGGCTCGAATTAAAATGGGTATAGATACAAATTTTCAAACTTGCATGATGGTGATGAATCGAACAAAAGTAAGTTTAATGGTTGTTTTGTCTTCTATTGTGATCTAAGATCGCTCGTCCAGCAGGTCAGACTAATTTTTTGAAACCCTAGAAAACAAATAATGGTATCAAACAATTGTATATTTGTAGTTAGTTGATATAATTTTGATTCGAAAGAGATCCAATATAGATATTACTATTCATGCTCGGTGAAGAAAAAATGAAGAGAGGTAGAATCGTTTGTTGTCTTGTTCTGCAACGTCGTAATCAAAGATCACTGGGGAGATACATTAGGTTGATATTAATTGAAGGGTGAATCTAACACTGAATTTTTCTCAATATATTATTTTAAAAAATGATAAGTCGTGTGTAAAAATGAGATTCCATAAATGAGATTGATGCTAGACTTTCTTTTGGAGGAGGTTTCAAGGTCAATATGACCTATTTGGCGAGCAATATTGTTAGTGGGTATAATTTTAAAGCATTGACCCTGCAACCCCCTTCAAAAGAACGTCTAGTATTAGTTGAATCTTTAGTTATAGTTGGTGGGTAAAATTATTATTCAAATGAGATTCAATATAGATACGACTTTCGAGTTTTGGTCGTATACTAACTTTTATCTTATTATGTTTTATGATCTAAGATTGTCCGGCCGCCAAGTACTAATTAGACTGAATTTACAAAGTGAATAAAAATAATTCAATCAACACTTTAATTTTTCTCGATCTCGATGTAATAACAAAAAATGTTTCTACAATGTCATTTTAAATGAGACACCGTAAAATGTTTACTTCCCATATTTTGAGTCATCTTGAAACAAATAATTCATAATGAGTATAACTGTAAAGCATTGACCCTGCAACCCTCTTCAAAAGAACGTCTAGTATCAGTTGAATCTTTAGTTATAGTTGGTGGGTATAATTATTATTCAAATGAGATTCAATATGGATACGACTTTCGATTATTGGTCGTATAATAACTTTTATCTTATTATGTTTTATGATCTAAGATTGTCCGCCAAGTACTAATTAGATTGAATTTACAAAGTGAATAAAAACAATTCAATCAACACTTTAATTTTTCTCGATATCGATGTAATAATAAAAAATGTTTCTACAGTGTAGTGTTAAATGAGACACCGTAAAAGGTTTACTTTCCATATTTTGAGTCTTCTTGAAATAAAAAATTCATAGTGAGAACTAACATGAGAAAAAAACACAAGAGTGACCACTCTAAAAAAAAAATAAGGAGGAATTTGTACCCTTCATTTTTATCCTTCATCAATGATTTCTTTGAATATAACCAATTTCGAAAACAAAAATTTCTAAATATTTTAAAAGTTATATATTCTGAAATATTTAAGAGAAAATAATTTTAGAATTAATATCAGTGTATACTTATTTATATAAAGACTTCAAAATTGATTTCATGTTTTGAAACTATCTCTATCTCTACTATTATAAAAGCATGAATATTTCTTGACTTTTTTGTGCATACTAAAATGTCCTTATTTAAATTGTAAAGTGATATTAATTCAGGGGTAAATATGTAAACTAATTAAAGAGGTATAATTAGACATGGATCTTGTTATATTTAATTTATCTCCTATATAAACTCATAAGATTTATAAATTCTCTCTTATATCAAGTTTTATAATTTTAATCTTCTTCACTTGTAGATAAAAACGAACCATAAAAAAATTAGTATTTTAAATAACCCCTAAAAATTTATATAAAATTATTATATTTTAGCATCAATAATTATTGGAAAAACATGTTTTAAAGCGAGTTTTTATAATGAAAACATGTGAAATCATTAAAAAAAAAATTAACCGACAAAAGAAGGTAAAATCGATAAGAAAATGGTTTACGACGGAAAAATTCAAAAGTTCAAAATAGTAAAAATAGTGAAAATAACTTATAACTAATTGAAAAAAGGGTAAAACTATTAAAAAAATAGCAATGGTAATAACAAAAAAAATGGGTAAAAATATCAATGAAATTAACTAGACACGTACATTACGTGCACTTTCCAAGTTAAACTAAAAATACGTCATTCGGAAAAAAATTTCAAATTATTGAACCAAAAATATAAGGGCATCTCTAATCGTTAGTGGGGGGGAGGCGGAGGGGGATTTTGAGTGGGGAAATAATTGTGGTCTTCAATAGTGGGGGGGGAGTGGGGAGGGGTAGGAGACTGGGAGACTGGGAGGGGAGATTAGAGATAAAGGGGGAAAACTTGCCATTCGGTCATCTTCAATGATGAGGGGGAGGGGGAGGGGGATTTTGGGATTTTTCTATAATTATGGTCTTCAATGGTGGGGGGAAGTGGGGAGGGGGAGGAGAGTGGGAGTGGGAGTGGGAAAGAAAGGGCAAAAGCTTGCCCCTCCTTTACCCCTCGGCTCTCGCTTGCTACATTTTTTTTTCTTTTTTTTTCTTTTTTTTTTTGTTCATTGTTTTTTATTTTTATAAATTTTGTATATGATCTAATAAATTTTATATTTTAAAAAAAATTAAATCTTTATAGGAATCAGTTTTATTTAGATATTTTAAACTTATATTTTAATTTAGATAAAATGTACAAATGAATCAAATTATAAATTAATTTTTTATCAAATAAATAAACTTTAATATGATTACAACCGAGTATAACTTGATATATATATATATATACTAGAGGTTCTGCACCGCGCTATGCGCGGTGCTTTGTCCTGTACATTTGTGTAATATATCAGTCTGAAATATTTTTAGCTAGAGGAGTCCTTTTTTTTTTATTAAAATATCTTTTGAGTTTTTTTTAGCATCACTTAGAGGTACACTACAATGTAATGAACATGGAAATAAACTCACAAAGCGATTGCAAACAATCACAAACTATGAATACTAAAAGTGTTGGTAATTAGTGATTACATAATTTGAATGTGACCATGAATTCGAATATGAATAACTTAGCTCAATGCGGTATTAGAAATTTGTGAATCTTAGTTCGGGGAGCAGCAATTTAGTGGAAAAACATTATTGCGACTACGGATTTGAATATGAGTAGCTTTTACAAATCTGTCAATCTTAAATTTGTGTACATGCAATTTAACCGGAAACTATTAGAATTGCAATCAAATTATTAATGTAATTGCAGTAAATTATACTATTGTAAATCTCTCTCGAACCGAAATGACATTTATATACCCACCAAAGGATAAAAAAACACCCCTCATAACTGAAAAATCAACGTCGGTATATATTAGGCTCTAGTCTATAAAAAATAATTTACAAAGTTTAATATACGTAAAAATATAGAAGTGCTAATTAAGACAGGAAGTTGTTGTGATACTGACTTTGAGAAGTGTTCCTTTTCGCTAACTGTGCTCCTTTGAAAAATACATCTCTCACGAGATTTAAGAATTTTATTTTTGAACTGTTCATGTTAAATGAAGAAGTTAATTATTTATTGAGTTTTTTTTTTGGATGTACAAATATTGTGTTACTATTCCTTTGTATAGAAGAAAACAGAATGAATTCTTACGTCATACTTGGAGGTGGACATGAGGCGGGGTTGGGATGGGTTCGAGGCTAGAGATATAGGTATAATCTCAAATTATTGCGGGATGGGATTACGAGTTCCATATTATTTTTATTCATCAATTTTTCATCCACCTAAAAAAATAGTATTACAATATTACGTAATTATCTTCCATCATTTTTCTTTGTTAAATTGTATAAATTTTAACTCATTATTAAATCAAACATATCATCAATTCATCGTAACAATCACTTTAAATATCCAAATACCATCACGAAGTGAAATCATATAATGGGCAAATGATAAATACCGTCAACAATGAGTCTCAATAAGAAAAACTCAATCCAAATACTATTTATAATTGGTACCAAAAATTAATAATTTATCCAAACCTACACTTAAATTACGCAAAAATTATAAATTTTAAAACAACAAAAAGTTTAAAATCATATAATAACCCATAATATTAATTATTAATAAATAATGTAAGATTTAAAAGGAATATTAAGATCAAGTAAAAAAAATTATTTATTAGATAATGTTAATTAATTAAGAAATTAATTAATTATATAAGTAAATTGTATGAATTATATAATAATAATATTATATAGGCATGTTCGGGTATTCATGGTTGGAGAGATCAATCTCAAACTCGTCCCGTTTTTCCGTAACAAAATACGGATATTCAAGTTTTGGTACATAAACCCAAAAAATACTCGTCCCGTTTCGAATATTTTAAAAGCGGAATGAGTCAAGTTTGAATTACCTCAACCTAACGCCCACCCCTAGTCATACTTCTGCAGAATATATATTTTTGGGATTACAAGTTCTAGATTAATTAGCATTGAGAAACTCAATTTCGTTATCCAACAAGTGAATTGCAAAAGTACTCCCTATGTAATGTATGATTCGTGTATATTTGTTTTTCTAGATTAGTGAAATCGTAGTTACTCTGAGTACGGATACCAGATTTGTTACTTTAAGATAATAATTATTTTTTAAAAATATGAAAGTTAAGATATGTTTGAATATTGAGTCGTTATTAAGTTTCTTAATTATTTAAATATTTCTAGTCATAAATCATCTTTGACTGTATCTTTAACCGAAATATAAATACTATAATTTATTTTTTCGTTTATTAAAATAAATAATAGTAGATTTTTTAGTTTTATTTTTTCAACAGTTCATTTACAACTAAACATGTTAGTATAATTACCAATTTCGTACACTGGTTTCAGTTAAAAAATTTGAAATAACTCTCATGTATTTGGTCGGACATTTTACTGTATTAAACAAAAAATAAGATAACAAATATTTAGTACGCTAACAGTATGAAGATTTCTCAAAAATTACTACATACTCGCGGTTACTATATTAAAATTCAAAATATGACATATAGTACAATCAAAAGTTACTTCGTTTTCCTAAATTCAACCGTAGAACAAAATAAGATTACAAAAGTACATAGTTAAATATGTCATCATTGGATATATCACTCCCCCGGAACTGATGAAGAGGTAGTAGTCTCTGCATTCTGCAAATTTTCTTGGACTGAATCTGCATAGTATTTATTAAATGAGAGAAAAGAATTGTACTAAATCATGATCCTGTTTAATTGAGCTCAAGAACTGACCTTCATTGAATAACCTTCGTGACGCGCTGCTTTTATGCGAAGATTCCGTTTTCTCGTCGTCCTCATTGAGCACGTTAACAACAGATGGAGTGTTATTCTGAACTTCCTCTTCTGAAGCCAAACTTATAACAGTATATTGCACTAACACACCATTCCTAGCTAGAAGCTCTTTCCTTTCTTTTAATCTTCACGAAAAATGTCTCACTCGATATTCTCGTGTTAAAACCTCGACATTAATATCCTCACCCTGTATAATTGCAAAAAATATATTACGATAATATAGTTTAAAAAATACATCTTTACTACTAAAATTGTAGTTATAAAGAGCAAGTATTTAAACTCTCAGAATTATTCAATGAATAATTTGAGATACTCTAATGACGAATTTTATACTTAATTAATTAGTCATGATGATGTGAAGGAGGATATAAACAGATTCTTACAAAGTTACATAAAAAACTTATTATTTCTTATACCTTATGCAGCATCGTCATACAATTCATCTGAGATACAAGTTTGATTCATTAAGATAATAAACCTGTCAAACTATTGCTTCAAACCTCAGAACACAGATTCAAGTGAACTTAATTTTTCAGAAATTACTTCTGCGGGAATGCTTTGGAATATATTATGCTATTTAGAAATTTCTATAGATGGAATTTCTAATACACTAACAGTTGCTGAACTTTTCAATAAATTAAAGTCTACATTTAGAAATGAGAATATAAATTTAGATTCAAATGGAAACACCTTTTCAAACGATTCCATATTTTTTGTAGCACTACCTTAGATAACCTTTTCAGCCGGGTCCCCGAAAGCAATGACGTCTAAAGCACCACTATCATCGGAAATATTGATAGACAATCTAGGCCTACAAAGAAAAACGAGCAAATATTTTAAGAACAATGTAATATCATAATTAATTAGTTGGTTATAAAAGTGAAAACCTGGGTACAGCCACAGCGGATTTATAACATTTAGTGCAAAGATAAGCATGATTTATCTCCGCATCAACGCCTCCGGAACAATTGTTGCAGGCCATGTAGAAAAACTTTTGTGAAGGATCGGTGATTGCAACTTTAACCCTCACCGAGAATTTGTCCACCTGCTGAAGTTACAAAATATATATATATATATATATATATATAATCTTAAAAGTTCTTTTCTATAGAGAGAAACTATGAGACTATACCATGGCATTTAGGTTTTTGATCCTTTAGATCTTCTTCTTTCTTGTTCCTTCTTTTTCCTGTCTTTCAATTGAACTATATATCAGGATAAGCTTTTCTGCTACCCAAGCTAATTCAATATAACCATGTGCAAAGGAGTATTTTGTGAATTATAAGTTATGAATTCACACGCCCTATGTAGATGTAGAATACAATCCCAAACTCCAACGTCGTAGACACACATTATCCCTTTGAGCTTGTAGAAACAGGGAGTGAAGGTGACTGCATAAAAGTATTCATTAATTCCCCATCTCAAATTGCACGCCCATATTTCCTTTCTGATAGTACACAAATATTACTTGTTTGATAAAGGCAAGATACACAGATCCCAATCATGCAGGTTAAACATTCTTGCCAGAAGTACCATTAAGATAATGTTCACCAACTCGTAGCCACTTTTTTTAGGAATATTTGTAAGATACTCAAAACTTTCCACCTTTCATCTATCTAAAATGTGAAGCCTAAGAAGAATAGATTTGGTGAGGTCATGTGGCTGTGGAACTTTACAAACATGCTATATGATGTGCAAAAGGTAAAAATTAACACAAACTTGGAATTCATTAGGGATGATGTTGAGCAAATACCCAGGAAATATTAAGATTGGTTAAATACTTTCGGGTATAAATTCTCTGTAGCATAGATCATAGAGAGAGATATAGAAAAGGAAATAATTCTAGATGGGCGGAGGAGTGAATTGGACGATGAATAGAGGAGAGGGCAAAGTTGTCTTATCAAATAAATTGATTATTTCTGTATGTTACTAATTCATTGTACATCCCAGCCATCTTTCTTCAATGAGAAAACTATACTGTGAGATCAGAAAGACCTTTCATTGGTCTGTTTCTTTAATCAGAATACTAATGTGAAAAGGCCGTCTTTAGAGCCAACAATGAGACTAAAAGTAAACTATAAGTTAAGTCACTCCTAAATATGATGCTTTTGCTAACTGCTAATTAAGTTGTAACCACCTTTGATATCTGATCTCCTCCATCATTAGTCATCAAAAAAAAAAAAAAAGTAAACTATAAGTTGCCTATTTCCCGCTGGCAGTTACATACACTTTCATAATAGTTCTTTGTTTTGAGTTGACTCTTTGATAAACGTGTTCTGGTTTGCTAATTGCAGCAAGACCTAACTGATTCGACTGTTCTAAGGAACATGGAAAATTATTAAATCACTCAAAACTATTCGAAAATAACTTCACTCTAACCCACAAGATAAAGTGCAACAGCATCTTGCAATCACTTTAGGATATTTTATGGAACATATATATATAGTTACATATTAAACCTCTTTAAGGCATATCATCAAACACATGTATAGACTTGTAGTATGAACTCAAAAAACCGAAGTCTTTTGAACAAATCTCATCCTCAAAGCATCATTTGCATATAAATTCCCCAAAAAACCCATCAAAGCATGTATACCATATATGCAGTTCACTTCAACAATAGGAAATGTGATTATTTATATGACCAGAATAACTCAAGCAAACGAAAAACTGAAAGCAACAAATTAAAGAACGGATAGTGACCAGGCAAGAGTAAAGCTAAAATATCATTAACCCTATTAACGGTTTATCCCCTTCACACATCTATCACTCCTTCCTGATGGCTTTGTCTGCCACAAGTGTGCAATTATGTATTATTCTGGTGATGCCTGGTAAACTAAGCATAAGAACTGAATGCTTTTCAAGCATATGTAAGTCAAAAGAAGTGCAGTTTGTTATATAGCTGAAATTTTGGAACCTGATTTCATAACTCCCAATTCACACAATGTATTGCAAATTCACATCTCACAAGTGTACAAAGAAATATTTGAGAAGCTACCTTTTCCAACTCAAGCAGATGATTTTTTTTTTTTTTCGGTAAGACAAGCAGATGATTTGCTTGGAAACTCCGGCGACGGTTTTTTGATCGGAAGCCTGGTAGGTTTGAAATGGGAAACTGGTAATATTGATCACTGACTGCTAATTTTCAAGTTAGTGAAAGATTAGAAGAAAATGTATAATTATGGCCGTATTGTATTGAGGAAAATATCCAATTGAAGTAAATGTTATTATTGCTACAACTTCTGCACAAAATTTTATCTTTGCAATTCAACCATTAAAATATTTCAGTGCAAATACATCATAAATTCATTACCCAAATAAAATATATGAACCTGCAAATATCTAGTTGGTATCTTTAGTTGAGAAATTCACACCAAAATCAGAGAAACGAAATTAGGTCAGCGAATTATTCATTGGTAAATCATGTTTATATATAAGTGAAAAATCAAACCCCACCGACAACATCGACTGCCTTCAATACATATGAATAATTTAACAAAATCAGTAAAAATATAAATTAAATCACCTTAAATCGAGGAAAATTTCCGAAGCATCAAATTGAGACATTTTGTTGAGAGCAGAGAAACCCAATTGGATGTTAGCAAACGGCGAAGGGAGGAAAAATTGCTATGCAATTGTAACACCGCGTTCAATTTGAGAGAGAAATCGATGAAATTATTTCTCTCTCAAATTGAAGACGGAGTTCAATTGGAGAAGATGGGAAGAAGAAGACGGAAGAAGAAAACGGAAAATGCTTTATTCAGAAAGGAAAGAGCCGATTTGTGAGAGAAGAAAATAAAAAAAAAAAAGGAAAAAAAGGCCCAAAAACGACGTCGATTCGTACCCACGCGAAAAAAAAAATGGAAAATATTTTTGGACGACCATAATTAACACTGTAGCAAAGGGGGCTAGCCCTTTACATGATATAATAAGTGATTGCGATTTTTTTATAATTATTATTACTATTACTATTAATAATATTATATTATTATTAATATTGAAATAAAATCTTTTATTAAAATACAATTTAATTTAATAAAATTACATATTAAAAAAAGTTAAACATCATAATAGAACACTTAAATTATTTAAACAAATAAGAATACAAACTAAAAACTGAATCTAATGTAAGTGAATCTATTGAATCTAATGTAATTGCATGAACTTGGGTTAGAAGCTGTATTTAGATGTGGATCACAAACTAACTTGATAAATCCTCTAGCTTCAGGACTTTTTTGGGACAGCCATACTCTTTATACATCCAAGCCTTTGGCATATTCATATTGACTATCAATTGGATAAGTAAATGAATCGAGTAAAGTTGAAAAACTTTATTTAAATTTGCTCGATTTGATTTGATTTGATAAGTTTGATTGTTAAATTGATTGAGCTTGGACCACTTTTATTGAACTAAGTATCATAGTTTTATGCTCATTTGTTTAGCTTATCCATTTAAGTTTGAAATGAGTTTAACACAATAAAAAGAATACAAAACATTATCCATTTTTTGTTTATGGTAGCGAGTTTATTTGAATATATTTTTATTTATTTAACTTTGAACTCTAATAACTTATTTTTGATTATAAGTTGTACAAAGGATCGTATGCTACCTACAACTTGCCAACTTGGATTTTATTATCATGAAGGGTTTATTTGCAATTCTTTTTCGGTGAAAAGTTACACATTTGAAAAGAAAATTGAAAACTGAATTTGCAAGAAAAATATTACTCTATGTGAGAAATTCTAAGTACAAGTAACTTTTCCAATGGATTAGTGATTTCTTTGAAAACAAATTCAAAATACTTTTGTATTTCAATTAACCCATCCAGTCACCCTATCATAGAATATTAATAAAATGTCCATCAGCTGCATATTTTCCAAAGATTCAAAACCTACTTAAAGCTTAAGCCCAATTTTAAGTTTTTCCTAAATAGAAATCATTGAAATATTTTAGTGCTTAATAAACTGAAAATTAAGGTTACTTTGTCCGAAAAATAAGGGGGTGGCGGGGTAGTTCAAGAATTGGAGAAAAACTCATTTGCGTTAGTATGTATGTTACCAAATTCACTTAACAAAATCCTTCTTTAGAATAATATATACTGATTTGAACCCCATATGCACATAAATTAATTAAAAAATAGATTAAAACCAACACCATAATCACATGAAAGGTGAAAATATATTACTTCTGTTTACTTAGAAGCCATGCTGCATGATTTAATTTGTCTTCCATAATATTTTTGTTCCTTCACAATTTTTCAACTTGGTTATTTTTAACAAGTGCATGTTATCTCTTTTTATTTTTACATCTCATTTACATACAAACTTTAGCCTAAATTGAAAAAATAAATCGTCTGAAAAACTAAGCAATTATTCCATACATATTTATAATTAATCAATAAGAAACAAATTCCTTGGACAATACATACTATCATCAATCTCTTTGTCACGTGTTCACAAGTAGAAACACACCATCAGAATATGAATTTATAAAATAAACACAACTTAATTAGAACATTAACGATCAAATTTATCTGCCACACTAGACAAGAACATACACATTTAACAGCATAAAACATATTGATTCTTTATCAAATTAATAGTATCACCACCCCTCTTCCGGTTATAAGTCTACAACTTGAAAGAACCTCATATTATGTCTTCAGTTACCTTTCCCTTGCTGAATTTGCTGAAGCAGAGCTGCTGCCAACTGCAATGTCGCCTGCAATCGTTTCTGTGGGTCCGCTTCTGCATCTTCTTCCTGTCCCGCATTTTGGTTCACCTGAGGGGCAGTCGACTGCTGCATTTGACCAAACTGAGTTTGTGTGAACTCAGAAGACACCTGATTATTTGGCAACCCATAATTTTGTGACGCTTGAAAAGAGTAACCAAACTGATTATTGTTCTCTCCAGCAGTTGAAATACCACCCGATTGACTTGGTTGTCCAAGAAGAGAGGAAGCTAGCTGAGCTAGTTGTTCTGTCTGTAGGCTAGGTTGTCTACTAGTAGGGACCTCGACTGGGTAATTGTTATGAGTCGATTCCTGCATTTGTCTAGGCATTGCTGTGTAAGTATGATGACCCATGGAGCCAATGACAGCAGAGGGTGCCTGTGATGTGTAATTTCTAGGAGTCAAATTTGAGTTCTGTGAATCATGGATTGGCCAGATGGGCCCCACTGGAGGCTTCTGCACATAATCGTGCCCCTGTGCATCAACAGACTGCATCTTGTGCATGGAAGATAAACTTCCAGCAGGTTTCTGATAATTCGTAAAAGGTGGAGGTGGTGGCAAGTAAGGTTGTGAAGGTGAGATAGGCTTATGGTAAAATGCATCACTTTGAAAAGATGGATGTGGATGTGTAGCTTCTCTGTTTTCATTTGAACTTTGAGGATCTAACCTTAAGACAACACCAGAGATGCTGAGTTTCCCAGGTACTTTGAGTACTTTTTCAGAGAAATCTGAAGGAGGTACGAGAAATAAGGTTGTTCGCTCATCCAGTTTGGCAACGGCTGCTCGCTGTTTTTCTCCTAGGAAATTCATGAACTCATTGTAATATCCAATGTCGGGATCATTTGCAGGGACGAAAAAGACAACCCAAGCACTAGCCGCTTGGTAATAATGCTCTGCAAGCATTTCTAAACTAGTTCTTGCTGTGCAATCTATGTATTTAGGCCTGCAGCATTCAAAATCATTTTACCATGAGAAAATTCTAACAATTTGTACAAGGATGGTGATGAAACTATTGAGTGAAATGCAAAAATACCCCATGCTTTGCCTAATCAGCAAAAAAAAACCATGTTATTTTAGCGAAAACCTCCCATGTGCTATTAGCAACCCCTATCCCCAAGCCAAAATGACAATTATTCCCCCACCAAAAGATGCAAAAACCCTATTCAATTAAAAAATTGACAATGATCCCCTGTTACTTTAATTGGCAAACCCCTTGTTCACTTAAAAAATTGAAATATCCTCCCTATGATATATGAAGGAATTTCGAATGCGTTTTTTTGCTAATAAAGAAAAGAGGATTTTTGATATAATAATAACACATGGGTGCTTTTGCCAATTTGGCAAAACACGGGGTATTTTTTCATTTGGCTCAGAAAACATTACTTACAGGATAAAGTCCATTTGTTTTCCAACAGGGAAGCAACGAGCACGACAAACAGGAGTTCCTCCCTTAGCTATCATTCCCTCCCATTTCCACACTTGTTTCGAAGACGATTCACGTGAATCAGGGGGGGTCAATCTCCTATGATCATGTGGTGGAGGTAATGGACTTGAATTAACATGAAAATTTTCAATTGATGGATTCCAGTGATCAACCCTTTCCATTAAATGGTCATGCCTGAATCTCTGTCCTGAAAGTCTGGGGTCGAAATTATTATCAAGAATAGAAGATTGAGGAATGTTTAGCAAGGGTACATGTTTTGCTTTTTCCAAATCAGAAAAAGGATATTCAGGCAGCTCATTTTCAGGAGAGTATGAATCAGTTTTCAGTTTCTTTGTCCCGTGCGAAAGTGAGACATCTTCTGGTAAATCCCATGGGTCATCATAGAATGGACGAAATTTCAAAGGGGAGGGTTCGCAAAAACGAGCACCTACGTCCCTCGGAGGACTATACTGATGTTCGTATATATTTCCAGAAAATCGTGTATTAGATCTATGGCTAGGGTCTAGATTCGGGATAAAATCAGGAGATCTACGGCTGAGATCATTCCTATCAGAACGGAAGTACTCGGAAGATCCTGGGCGACCATATGATCCAGCACGTGGGGATGGAGGAGCGTTGATTGGATAATTTCTTTCTCTATTGGATGGTCCAGATTCATTCTTTGCAAAGCATATATGTACACGGGGATTACCGAACAATTTCCCGTGAAGTGTTTCTTTGGCCCTACGGGCTGCAATGACGTTTCTATAACGAACAAAGGCATAAGTACGTCCAGGAAATGCTGTTATCTTTTCGATTTCCCCAAATGGTGAAAAGGCCTTTCTCAAAATAAATTCATCCACTTTTAGTTGGGCAGGAAACCCGATCCATAAGACCTCACTGGGTTCTGCATCTTCATCGTTCATCCTGGATTTGTTTGATTGCCGTGGCTCTGAACTAGAACTTGAGTTGCGTGCTCTGGAGTCCCTTTGGTTATATGGAGAATCTCTAGACATGGGATGTGGTTCATCCCTTCGGTCGCGTGGTGGATTTGATGATTTTTCCTACAAAATAAAACTACACTAAGATTGTATCCTGCAAAATGTAACTAAATTTAGATTGTATCAGTTGTGAGGTTACGAATGGCTTGAATACAGAAAGCATTGTTTTGTACATAGACACATCTTTCTCTAAATCAAGTTCTTTTCCTAGTTTTCTCCTCAAGCTTCATTTTCTACAGCAGACCCTAGTTATGCAGAAATGGCTTAGAATAAATTCACAGTGATTTACAGTATTTAAGTAAAATATCCAGGAAGGACTAAAGCATTGCAAAAGATATTAAGTTATTTTGCTAAGCACCAGACCTAAAAGAATTTGTCAGAGTGGCCTATTATCTCAGGTGAATTTAGTCTTAAGAAACAGAATCCAATTACTCAGGTCACAACTAAATCTCCACAGAAGACCTTAACTCAAAACAATATGCAAAATTGCACGACTGATAGCAAGTTATATATAGAACAAAAAATTAGATGTTGCAGGTCGCGAAGTACACAAAAATTACAACATAGGTTGGGCAAATCTATTCCTTGTTTCAACATGTAAAAGAATAAAGAAGAAACCACAAAACGAAGGACACAACTAGTCCTTGAAGAGAATAAAAACTAAATTATGTATGCACAAAGATCAATCAAATCAAATGATAAGAACACAAGAACAGGTTTGTTATTTAGATAATGAACTATAGTGGTTATAATCTATGACAGGAGACATTACCAAAATGAAGAAACTTCAGCTATCGGATTAGTTCTTAAACAAATATTCAGGTCATGGTTCTTATAAAGATCAAATGCCACAAAACCAACAATCCAAGTACTTACAAATGCAATCTTAGGGAATCAGACACTTCAGTGAGCATTTCCTTCATGATGGACTAAATCAATATATTGCATCACAAATAAAACAGATCTTAATAAAATCCCTCGTGATTTTACTTAGAGAGATCACTAAACTCACACATACTTATCTACTAAGACAATATAACTGAACTCACCTGGACCACACAGAAACCGATTTTTTTAACATTACTAGAAGAAATTCGGCATGTCAATTGTACAACACAGGTAGTACAGTTTTGTGTGCAGTTCCTTTATCACAGGGATGAAATGAAACAGCCAACGAAGTATATACATATAGACATAACAGTATCTGGTAAACTTGCAGTGATAGTATGTGTAAAAATCATCTAATAGCACTTTGCAACAGACAAGGATTTTAGACTTTACCCGTTGGAATGACAAAAATAAGGGAACAATCATTCAACATTCCCTTAAAGTTCCACTTAGATATATTATCTTGATGGTAGTTTGAAGCCGGTCTGACATTTAAAAGCCTTCATAAGCAAACAGCATACACCCTGTTTTTAAGTGTGCCCGATATATATATTTCACAGATTAGAAAATTTTAGTTGACAACTAGAGGTCCGTTCTACTGAATTTGATGTTACCCTGAAAATGTACATGACCAACTATGATCATATACTCTTTAACATTACACGAGTCTCATAAATGCACTAGAAGGTAATATTTGGGGAGTGTAATCCCAAGTATAAATGCCCTCACCATAAAAAAAATCTGTTAACTCTATAATGATAATAATGTGAAATCTGCTTTCCAAATAGATTATTTTACATATTGGCTTTAGGAACAATAACATGAAACAAAGGAACACGACTTAAGGAGTTATCTAACTTCCTCGTTTCTGTGTTTGGGGAATTATAATGCCATGCTGATGCAAACATAAAATTTCCCATCTGGACCAAAGTTGGGGGACATGAAACACATGGAGCTACTTAAAGAAAAGCAACTCTGCAGTATTCAATGTTTCAATTGGACACTATTACGGGAAAAACGCTCAATATAAAGGACACTCATCACAGAACTGCTCACTAGCTAGTTGACACCCTTGATGCATGTGGAGTAAGTAAATGATAATAAATCCAGAAGATGTTGTTTATGATTGTAAGGACATTTTTTTTCAATAAAAGAATACCATTTATTAATTTCAGATGAAAATACAAACTGAGAAGTGAGAAAAGGGTAATCAACCAATAGTTTAAAAAAAGTTAATTGTTGAAGAAAGTGGGTAGCTGTTATTGAGTTATTTGAGATAAGAACAAAGACAATTAAGGTTCTATCCAACAATTTAGAAGTATAGAAGTATAGATACTAATTAGTGGCTTCCGGACATACTAATTAGCATCCCAACATTAACATTTTTGGGTGACCAGAAGACTTGCTTATTTTTTTTTTTTTTTTTTTGAAACAACACCATTTGTATTAATAAAGGTAAAGTACAAGGGGTAGTGCAGAGGTTGCACTAGAAAGTATAACTTGGCTTAGTTATAGGAAGACTTGCTTAAGTTGCAGAATAGTTGAAGAATTGATAGACATCTGCCCAAGAAAATGGATACTTTAACCAGTCATATACGGAAACCTAAATTGCAATATAAACAAACTACCACTTATGAATTTAAAATCAATCTTTCGTACCCAGCAAACTAGTAAAGGGAACATCTTTGCCTTTTAATCCACTGACACAGCAGAGTAAATCCTAATTACTTGAAAGATGGTGCAAAGATGTTAGTGTGAACGAATAGCTTCATAAATGTCAGAGAAATGCATTTTGAACACAGCATCAGCTCATTGGTACAAAGAGTAAGAGAATAACACACCCACTCTGATGAATATCCATCCTTATATTGCAAGCTTTGGTCCTTGATTAGCCTCATAACTACATCACTCTAACTTAAGCACTAGCCAGTTGATATCGCAGTATATTTTTTGATGACCTTAAGGCTTATGTTAGGAATAGTGGGTTCAAAACCAAGAATCAGCTTACACTCTTACAATATAGTCCATGAAATTCAAGAATACAGTGTAATTTCTCATTTATTCTCTTTCTTCATAATTGCTTGCATTACTAGTATTTCTTTTGTTGGGTTGGGACAGTATTGGGATGTTTGAAGCCTGACTAGTAAGTAGTAATGTACTTCTGGAAGTTGAGACTGATTATTATTTGTATGGGGGAGGGGATATCTGGAGAGACCAAAAAGTTATCTCCTGAACTGAAAGTGGATAATCATGAAGAGACATACGATACCAAAACAATAGTTCATAGCACCTGACACTGACATCATGGTATTACTCCCTTAAGTATATCTGTAGATTGACCATTTAATCAGCTCCAGACAAGTGTTACTAAGAAAGTGGTTCTATGATCATGTGTAATTCACGAGAACTTCTGCTTGGTGCTGCAATGTATTATTTGAAATCTCGCACACTGGGATTCAAATGGACAATCTTACACATCCAGTAATGAGTTGAAACACAGTAAGTTAGGGAGATATATAATGGTAATTCACGTGCTTGGCACTTCACTGTAATGAAGCTGCATTATGCATTTGTAATGCTTGGATATTTTTTTTTTTTTTTGATCTACTAGACTGTGTATTTACAGCTCGGACCGAAGAGTGCAAAGGGTATAGGTCCTCCCCAGTGTGGTGTCTCCAGTAGGATTCGAACTTGAGTCTCGCCTCTGGGGGTCGCAAGTCACTACCACTTGGCCCAACCACCTTGGGTGTAATGCTTGGATATGGATATTAGTTGCAGGCTATATTATGATGGGAAAAAACAACAGATGAGAGCCTTCAATTAAACAAACGGCATTGTAGTGTTCACAATCGTATCAACGTTATTCTGAACTGAAGCATCGTACTTCTTGACGTGAAACCAGTAGAGGTAATCGTGAAAGGCTTTAACATCTCATTATTTTTATTGTGGTCATTATTAAAGTCAGTAGATCCACTCCCACGTAAGATGTTAATCGATCAATACCCCATAAAAAGAGGAAATGGTCAATACTTTGTGAACTCCAGATAAAATATCCACAAAATTTTCTGTGATTCGGATGAACAGAACCTAATTAGATGCCTTTTTAGACAATTAAGACATTAATCGTCTTTGTCGCACTAGTTTGAGCTCTAACAACCTAACTAGATGCCTTTTGAGACATGTGTCTGATATACATAAGCCTTAATAGATCCTTGCTGAAAAATGCTAACCCTATCATGTAGCTTGAATGTGTAGGAAGTACTTCAAAGTCTAACAAATGAGTTCTTGTGCTTTTGAATGCGTCAATTGACAAAGAACTTCATTTATTTCATATAATTGATGTAGTAGAAATAAGCATGTATTTATTGTGTGAAGTGAAGAAAGCATGGAGTAGTTTATTTCATCTAGTAAAGAAATTGCTTTATTGTGGACATATAACCAACAAACAAGCAACATCTACTTCAAAGGTTAGTTGTGGGCTAGTTGCAGTCAAGATTATTGTTCTTCACCGATAGAGATGAAAGAAACAGCTGTTGCGGAACTTTGAGTCAAGAAAACAACAAATGCAGTTTGTTTTAATCATTTTCAAGTATGAAGCAATCAAACACAATTATTGCCCAATCATGTGATTACCGATTAACGATATATGAGCATACAAAACCAACAATTCATGCTTTGAAGTAATGATAACCTATAGAAAATCCTCTAGCTAGGCAGGTGTATTATATCCAATTTATAATTACTTGGGAGAAAAAATTACACCCATGATAATCTAGATTTCCAAAGCTTTTTGTACTGTTATTAGCTTAATGTCAATACCATATCTAAATTCATGGTGAAAAGGTTTTTCCTAATCCATGTTTATTGCTATAACGTGAGCACACCCGCTTTATGAACACCAAGATATCCTAACGAACGATGAAAAGGTGAAAGTATTATGTTTTGCCAAAATAATTGGTGAGGAATAATCAACTATCTTTCTTCTCTTTCCAGCAACGGACTTTCCCCTATAAAAAATTTCTTTCTTCTTAGTAGTATATTATGGAAGAACCGATAAGATTGATATAACATAGCGTGAATTTGAAGACTTCTACTTAATTTCCAGGTACGAAGCTTCTGTTTTCTTACAGTTGAATCTATGTCAGATATAAGTAGATAAACTGTCAAAATGATCATTATTTTGGGACCTTTTCTCTTATTGTTCGGCATTAGGAGTTTAATATATTAAGTTGAATGGAAAAATTGAATGAGGAGCAGCATTGGTCCTTGGAATGAAACTGAATAACAGGTATTGTTTAGCGATCTTTTCTTTTGGAGTATTGAACCAGAGAAGGCTAGTGCTTCTTTCAAGTAATCATTTGATCTGATAGGAATTGATAGAATTGAACACGCACTGTATTGCATCTGCAAATGTGTGTTTCTGATTTTCTGCGTGAACATGCACTAACTTGAACTGATATATATTCCTTGGAACTGATAAATAGAAGAATGTATACATGTACAATGACATCAAAACAGTGCCATAAGAAAGTTAGACAAAGATTGACAAAACTAACCGCCTTAGCAAATTCAATCCTAAGCGGATTGCCTGCAACAAAAAAACCTTGAAGCTCTTTTACCGCAATAAAAGCCTCTTCGTCATTTTTGTAGTTAACGAAAGCATAGCTCCGACCTGGTTGAAATGCAATACTCTCGAGATCTCCATACCGTAAGAAGTAATGGGCTAAATCACTCTCGGTCAAGTCATGTGAAAGATTTCCGACCCACAAATGCCTTGATGGTGGATTGTTTCCCCTACTATGGGTACTTTTCTCTTCTGATCGAGCAGGGAAATCCCTGCGAGGCCTGCCTCTTCCTTCTCTGCTGCTCTGTAAATGGCAAATTTAAGTTACACACAAATAAAATGAGAAAATAATACCCTAACAAATTAAGGCACAAAATATTTATAAGGATAGCGAATGATAAGACTTGGAATCTAAAACATTAACCCAAAATTCAGTACTTCGTTTGGGATTTTTACAGAGAATAAGATAATTCTAAATAAGAGCTAAAAAATAAGAGCTAACTTGTAAATTTCAAGCACCAACAAACAAAACTGAAGATTCAGCACATAGCGAATCCACAAAAACGAACAATATACTCAAGTAACTTAAGAAAGGCAACACGATATCAATTACTATCGCATTTTGAGAACAATATTTACCATCTAATTTTGTAGAAGAAAATTCTGTTCGAGAGAAAGGAAAAAGCTCTGTTCCACTTATACGAATATGTCCAATGATCACGAAATCAAATTCAATTTAGGGTTTGGAGTTTTAAGAAGGAGCAAGTAGAGAGAGCGAGAACTAGGGTAAGGTGGGATTTGGGGAAAAGAATCAATTCATTACAAATCAGCTTCGTAAGACTGACAATGAATATTATCGGTTGAGGCCACGTGTCAGTTTATAATCTTCAAAAAATAATATTTTATTAGAAGGAAAATTAACTAATTTCTATTTACAAATTTTGACGTAGTTTTATGTTTAAACTAGTCTAAACCGGTATCCACGTAATGATATTAAATATCCTCTCAAAAAAAAAAATGATATTAAATATAATATATAATCGTCGATAAGTAATTTTATTATCAACTTTAAAAATTAACAATAATCAGCCTATTTAATTAAAAAATTGACAATAATTCCTATATTGACTTATGAGTGTATTTTCAAATGACTATGCACTGAACTAATAAAATATCGATACAAGGAAATTTTGCAAATAAAATAACACGGTTCTCCCTCTGCTTTTATTTTATTTTATTTATTGTTTTAAAGGATTGCACATAAATTAAGAAATGTAATAAATAATAATTTTTTTAAGTAAAAACCACATAACACCATTTTAATCAAATAATCACATCATTAATTAGAATTAATTACAAGCATCAACAAGAAGGGTAAAATTGGTAGAAAATAATTAATTTACATTTTAAATTGATTTTTAGTATCTGTAAATAATTGGTTAAAACTGTGAACTTATCCCTTGGAGAGAATTTTAATTTATTCACTGGCTCAAAATGTTACAAATCGACTTGAATCATACGAAATATTGTCAAGGATTGTACTTACCCCTATGAACATTTTATTTTTATTTTTTATAAGATTTTAAGTATTTGTAAAAAATTGGTCAAAACTGTGAGCTTACCCATTCAAGGAACTCAATTTTAAGAAAAATAATGCCTAGGGTTGTGTACACTTTGAATATATTTTTATTTTTAAACTGATTTTTAGTATTCCCGAAAAATTGGATAAATTTGTGCCCCTTGGAGAAAATTTTAATTTTTCCACTGGCTCAAAATGTTACAAAATTGACTTGAATAATACGAAAAATTGTCGAGGGTACCCCTTTGAACAATTTTTTTTTATTTTTATAAGATTTTAAGTATCTGTAAAAAATTAACCAAAACTGTGAGCTTACATCTTCGAGGAATTGAATTTTTCCATGGGTCTCAAAATATCAGAAAACCGACTTATAACATCAGAAGAACATTGCCCCAGAGTTGTGTACGCACCACTTTGAATATGTTTTTGTATTTAAACTGGTTTTTAGTATCCGCAAAAAATTGGTTAAAAGTGTGAACTTACCCCTTGGAGAAAATATCAACTTTTTTCACTGGCTCAAAATATTACAAAACATGCTTGAATCATAAGAAAAATCGTCGATGGTTTTATACTTACCGCTATAAACAATATTTATATTTTCATAAGATTTTAAGTATCAGTAAAAAATTGGCTAAAACTTTGAGCTTACCCCTTCAAAGAATTCAAGTTTACCACTTTTTACATAAGAAAAACATTGTCCATGGATGTGTACGCACCACATTGAATATATTTTTATATTTAATCTGATTTTTAGTATCCGCAAAAAATTGGTTAAAACTGTGAACTTACCCCTTGGAAAAAATTTCAATTTTTTCATTGGGTCAAAATATTACAAAACTGTCACGAAAAATTGTCCAGGGAGTTGTTTACCCCTATGAACAATGTTTTTTGTTTTTATAAAATTTCCATAAAAGATTCGCCAAAACTGTGAGCTTACCCCTTCGAGGAATTCAATTTTTTCACGGGCTCAAAATATCTGAAAACCTGCTTATAACACAAGAAAAACATTGACCAGGGATGTGTACGTAATACATTGAATATATTTTTATATTTAAATTATTTTTTAGTATTCGCAAAAAAATTGCTAAAAATGTGAACTTATCCCTTGGAGAAAATTTTAATTTTTCCACTGACTCAAAATATTACAAAACTAACTTGAATCATTTGAATTTTTTTTAGTGTTGTGAGTGTTTTGTACTTACCCGTATGAACAATTTTTATTTTTGTTTTTATAAGATTTTAAGTAGGGGTGGGCGTTGGGTTCGGGTAACCCAAACCCGACCCGTCCCGTTTTAAAAATATCCGAACGGGACGAGTGTTTTTTGGGTTTGGGTACCCAAACTTGAATACCCGTATTTTATTACGAGAATATGGGACGGGTTTGGGATTGGTCTCTCCAACCCCGAATACCCGAACCCGCCTATATAATATTATTATGATATAATTTATACACTTTTTACTTACAAAATTAATTAACATTATCTAATAAATGAACTTTTTTACTTTACCCCAGTATTCCTTTTAAATCTTACATTAGTTATTAGTAATCAATATTATGGGTCATTATATGATTTTAGACTTTTAGTTGTTTTAAAAAATTATAACTTTTGCGTAATTTAAGTGTAGGCTTAGATAAATTATTTTGGTATCAATTATAGATAGTATTTGGATTGAATTTTTCTTATTGAGACTCGATGTGGATCGTATTTTATCATATGCTCATTATATGATTTCACTTTTTGATCGTGTTTGGATATATTTAAAATTGTCGATATGATAAATTGATAATATATTTATGTAATAATGAGCTAAAAGTGATACGATTTAGCAAAAGGGAAATGACGAAATATAATTACGTAATATTGTAATATTATTTTGTGAGGTGGATGAAGAATTGATGAATAAAAATAATATGGGACCCGTAATCCCGTCCCGTCCCGTCCCGCAATAATTCGGGTACCCGCTTCCGGGTACCCGAATTATTACGGGGCGGGTTTGGGATGAAAAGTGTCAATCCCGAAATTTACTATACCCATATATCTAGCCCCGAACCCGTCCCAAACCCGTCCCGTGCCCACCCCTAATTTTAAGTATCCATAAAAAATTGACAAAAATTGTGAGTTTACCCTTTTGAGAAATGAAATTTTTTCACGTTCTCAAAATATCATTAAACGAACTTATAACATAAGAAAATATTGTCCAGGGCTGTGTATGTACCACTTTGAATATAGTTTTGTATTTAAACTGATTTTAAGAATTCGCAAAAAAAATGTTAAAACTGTGAAACTTAACCTTAGTAGAAAATTTAAAATTTCTCACTGACTCAAAATATTACAAACTGAATTGAATCATTAGAAAAAATGTCGAGGGTTTTTTTCTTACCCCTATTAACAATTTTTTTGTTTTTATAAGATTTTAAATATCCATAAAAAAAATTGCCAAATCTATTAGCTTACCCCTTCGAGGAATTCAATTTTTCTACGAGTCTCAAAATATGAGAAACACGACTTATGATATAAGAAAAATATTGCCCAAGGCTATGTACGCACCACTTTGTCTATATTATTGTTAAAATGATTTTTAGTATCCGCAAAAAATTGGTTAAAACTGTGAACTTATCTCTTTGAGAAAATTTTAATTTTTCCACGGGCTAAAAATATTAGAAAACATGCTTGATTCTTACGAAAAATTGTCGAGGTTTTTGTACTTACCCCTTTAAATAATATTTTTGAATAAATTGATTTAATTAGGATATAGTTTTTGAATAAATAAGCTAATTTGGGGTTTTTGGATTATTTATACTCCTTATTAGGTTAATTTAGGTCTATTTGATTCTTTATGTTATCTTGTTTAATTTTAATTTGTTAATTAAATTATTGGAATTAATATATTGACTATTTAATTAGGAGAGTTACGCTAGCATAAACTTGTAGCTGTAAGAAATCAGCTATCATGCCCGCATGGGCAGCTCAACTGGTCTCAGAGGTGGAATTTGGAACAAGAGACCAAGGATCGAACCTCACCAGCGGCAGTGTGGGAGCAATCTCTCAAAAAATGAGGGGGCCTCCTTGTGCGCAGTGAGCACTGGTCCCAGCCTCTGTTGTCGGTTGAGTCACCATGATTTACCTCCTCTCATAATCCCGTCGGGCAGGGGGTGAGGGGCGCCCGAGGTGAGCGATTTCACCTTTAGGAACAAGAAATCAGCTATCATCTTACTGGGAAAAGTAGGCCAAACTTACAATTAATGAAACTCTTAAATATATGTAGTTCGTTTGGTGAAAGCCAGTGCTATTTTTGGACAAATGTTTTTAGTGAGGACAAAGAATTTTTATAATAACATTTCAGGCCTTCAATGTTCATATTATTTATAATAACATTTCTTCTTTTTTAGAAATGGAGGATTTCCGAAAGTGGTTGAAAAAATTCAAGTTTTGGCTTCAAAATATTAAATTCTATATATGCTCGGTCTTATCTGCACTTGTGATAGGGGTTGGAATGTTTGTGTTATATGACAAAGAGTTTCATCCTAATTTGGACTGGCTCAATCTGGACATATCACCACTGGTGATCACTGCTGTTTTAAGTTGCCATCTCATTTTTTATATTTGCTTGTGCGTGTATTGTTTTAGAAAGTATTGTGTTCCACCTTTAGTTAGGTTGAAGAGTGTTATAATCAAGAGCAAGATTGGGAAGTTGTTTGTCTCATTTTTTAGACAAACATTTCGTTTAGCAGCTGCAACATGTTTGCCTGTAGCAGCTGTCAAATTGGGCGTTGTGGAAGACCATTACGAGGCATGGCTATTATTCTATTGTTGCTTAGGTTGTTCGATACTTTTGATGGGGGATGACTGTGGGCTGTCCGATACCATTGTTGCAATCAATATACCTCTGATCTTTGTATGTGATGTCAAGAATGAGGAAAACAAATATAAGTTGATGTTTCTAGCATCCTCAATCCCGTCGCTGAAGTATTATGTGTACCCGCCCCTAAAGGCCTTTGACGCTTGGGTAGAGGTTGTTGCTGCTGAAGTAAACTGTGACGTAAACACTGGCTTGAGGCTGACTGCATGGAGGACATTGGCTCTCTCTTATACTTTGTTGAGAAATGGTTTGTTCTTCTTTCAATGATTGAGGAATCTGAATTGTTTGTATATCCTTAGAATTTCGGTTCATAAAACCCAATGTGTAAGGAGTTGACACGTGTCTTTACCTTGTGTCGGGTCTATAATTAGGTAACTTAGGCCCTCGCCTAGGGCCCCGACTATAGAGGGGCCTCAATTTTTTCTATTTGACAATTTGTTTTTGTCAATTAAGATGCAAGAATAAAAACTTCAAATAAGTTTTTGCCCTATTTATATAACCACATTCTTAAACAGACGGTGAAAATCAACTTGATCTAGTGGCTAAAACTAATGCTCTAGAGACTTTCATATATATTTATCTAGAATGTTTTACTCCTTAATATAGAACAATTTATATGCAAAAAGAATGTCCTCGATATCTTTATGAACTATGTATTTATGCTATGTCTGCCCCCCTTCGCCCTTTACCTGCATCATACCATATTAACACTAATGCGTCATGTGTTGGTTAAGATGCGTCGGACAATGATTGTAGCGCGACATTAAAATAGATTTAACCTATCAAATTAACTTTTCGATTAACATTACACATTCTATTGAAATTCTTCTTATGTTTGTTATGTAAGATCTATTGATCTAATTTATGTAAAAATGATTATTTTATATTATTGGTGTCAAATGTTAATGATTACTCCATCTGTTCTTTTATTTATTGTTTTAGAATTTCAATGTAGAATTAAAAAATTTATACCAATTTTGCCCTTCTTATTTATACTATGATTATTTGGTGAAAATGGTGTTTTGGAAATTTTACTTAAAAATGTGGTTATTTAAATTCTTAATCCGTGTTTAATCCTCCAAAGCGAATAAATAAAACGGAGGGAGAATATGCTAATTGATATACAAGTGTTTTTGTTTTATTATGTCTTAGTATTTTGGAATATATATATATATATATATATATATATATATATATATATATATATATATATATATATATATGTATGTATGTTATGATATTGTTGTTTTGTATTAATCAATAAAATTTAGAATTTGATGTAATATTAATTTATTATAAAGAATACTCAAATTACATACACTTCTAGTTTATTTGTAACGGACTGAACCGTTTGATAATCAAACTAAATAATTTGGTTTGATGTACTGTACAAATTTTGAAATTACCGCGCTATACGATTTTTTTTTTTTTTTTTTTTTGAGATGGTGAATATATTGTTACATCAAATACTATATCAAATCGAAACTATTCCAATGATAACAAAGTAAACTAATTACTAGTATTAAACTAGAGAAAAACTAGTATGAAACTAAAGACTAAAGAAAATACCTACATTCGGGGGAGTTGAACCCATGACCTCCTGCTCATGGAGCCTCATACTTAACCACTTAGTTAAAGCCTCATCGACAAATTGATACGATTCAGCCATATTAAATGCAAAGACATTAAACCCTTATTATTATGGTTGTGCACGATCCACTAAACCAAATATTAAACTGAAATCTAGTACATGAAGTGAACTTCATTACCGAACCATTATATAAATTTCGATTTTCGATATTAACTATAAATTTACCTTAGGCCATCTCCAGCAGTTGAGGGCTAGCCCCGGGCTCCGGAGCCCGGGGCAGCCCAGGGCCAGCCCGGGGCCCTGCTGGTCGTCTCCAGCAGTTAGGGCTCCGTGGGGGAATTACTTCCATTTTTTCCTTTGCCCACTCTCACCTATTATTATTATAGATTTATAATTTTTTAATAATAATATTAATAATAGTAATTATATTAGTACTCGTAATTTAATTATTAATTATATTAAAATATTAATATTAAATAGAATATTTAATTAAAGTAACTTAAAATTAATACATAATACGTAAACTCTCATCTATTAATATTATAGTTTTATTTTTTTAAGTACGGAGTATTAATTAAAATAACACATTAATTATAACAATACACAACATTAATTACACAACAATACACAACATAATCAAGGAAAAGAAAATAAAAATAGTCCTAAAGCTCCTTATAAACCTCATAAACATAGTGTTGAAAAAACTAAGTTACTGGACCATTTTGGACGTATTTTAAGTGGGACCCACTTTGAGTAAAGAGTCGGGTCTTGACGGAATTATATTCTACTCCGTGAGTAGATTAAAATGGTATATGGTAAGTCCAAATCGGAATACGGGTGAATGAGAAATTAAATCTCAAAGTTCACATATGTAATGGAAAAAATTGGAAGAAAAAAAAATGAACTTATCCCACATTGAAAGTGTGATAAAAAAAACTTGGGTTTATATATGATTTCTAAACCATAAGGGTTAAGAAATTATTAATAGAAGGCTCCCTCCTCGAGCGCGCGCGCGCGCGGGGGGGGGTGCAAATCTTGGATTGGATTACCACACAGCCCTTCGAGACTTGTGCGGGCACGAATGATCATGTTATATTTAAAATAATACATTAATTAAAAATACATACAACACATTAATTAAAATAAAACACTAATTAAAATCACATACAACACATTAATTATACAAAATTAATCATACACTCATTAAATAAACCATACACATTAATTCATTAAAAGAAAAACAAAAAAAAATAAAAGAAAGACCAATCAGGTGCCGCCAAGTGTTTTAAAGAGGGGCGCGTGTTTACAGCGGGCGGGGCTGCGGGCTCCGCGCGGCCCCGCCCGTTCCGCCCCGCCAATCACCCCCGGCCGTCTCCAGCAGTTTCTCCCTCCCAGCCCGAGCCCGCCCCGAGCCCTCCAGCCACTGCTGGAGATGGCCTTACATAATTCAACCCACGCATCCAAATTTTTTTAATCCCAATTCGCACAAGGTAAAGACACGTTCCAAATTTCCAATCCTTTCACTTCACTCTTCTCACTTCATCTACGGTGCCCTAGAGCAAAACCCAAATATTCTTATTCTTCAATTCAAAATCCCACCGCGCCGCGGGACCACCTACCCCATCGCGCCTCCACCATCTCTCTCTCGGCCCAGATTTTCAATTTACAGAGGTACAGTCCAAATTCTAAATGCCCAATTTTATTGTTTTTCTGATTTTCTCTTAATTAATTGGGTTCTAATTGCATTTAAAACCCAAAACTTGAATGATGCTAAAGTAGTTTTTGGAGAGGGGACTGAGGCTAGGGGGTCTCTGATGTATTCTTTGTAATTTCTATTCAACTTCATTGGATGGTTAGTGTTTAGTGTGGTAGGAAGCATATTATTATTTACCTATGTATTCAAGACAAATTATTTTTGATTCAATAATTTTTCTTTTTTTTTTGTACTGAATCAAATCGAACACTACTGAATCGGTAATTTACCGAACCAAACCAAAATTTTCGGTTTGGCAAATGGTACGAGATTTCTAAATATCGAACCAGCCGGTATAACGAAATTTGGTAAGGTTCGGTTTTACAGTTTACACAGCCCTACCTAAGATAGTAGTGTGAGCAGAAATATTTAACTTTCATATTCTACCTATTTACCGATTTTGACAAGTAAAAAATTATATTTGTTATGTAACTATATTCTCTATACTTGAATTTTTAACATATATGAATAAATAAATATATATATATATATTGTATATGTGTGTGTGTATGTATGTATATTGCTTTTGTTAAGAGAAAGTTTAAGAATGAAATGTCATAAAATTATATAACAGTTGAATCTATAAAGTATCATCAAATTTGTAAAAGAGGGCCCCAATTTTAAATATCGCCTAGGGCCCCGTAATATATCCGGCCGGCCGGCCCTAATCAACACTGTTTTAATTTGCCAGCTCATTACTGATATTTGCCTCTGCGTGTATTGTTTTAGAAAGTATTGTGTTCCACTAGGTTGAAGAGTGTTATAATCAAGTGCAAGATTGGGAAGTTGTTTGTCTCATTTTTTAGACAAACATGTCGTTTACCTGCTGCAGCATGTTTGCCTGTAGCAGCTGTCAAATTGGGCTCTGTTGAAGACCATTCCGAGGCATGGTTATTATTCGATTGTTGCTTAGGTTGTTCAATACTTATGATGGGGATAGCCTTGGAATTCTTATGATGACTGTGGGCTGTCCGATACCATTGTTGCAATCATATTACCTCTAATCTTTGTATGTGATGTCAAGAATGAGGAAAACAAATATAAGTTGATGTTTCTAGCATCCTCAATCCCGGCGCTGAAGTATTATGTGTACCCGCCCCTAAAGGCCTTTGACGCTTGGGTAGAGGTTGTTGCTGCTGAAGTAAACTGTGACGTAAACACTGGCTTGAGGCTGACTGCATGGAGGACATTGGCTCTCTCTTATACTTTGTTGAGAAATGGTTTGTTCTTCTTTCAATGATTGAGGAATCTGAATTGTTTGTATATCCTTAGAATTTCGGTTCATAAAACCCAATGTGTAAGGAGTTGACACGTGTCTTTACCTTGTGTCGGGTCTATAATTAGGTAACTTAGGCCCTCGCTTAGGGCCCCGACTATAGAGGGGCCTCAATTTTTTCTATTTGACAATTTGTTTTTGTCAAATAAGATGCAAGAATAAAAACTTCAAATAAGTTTTTGCCCTATTTATATAACCACATTCTTAAACAGACGGTGAAAATCAACTTGATCTAGTGGCTAAAACTAATGCTCTAGAGACTTTCATATATATTTATCTAGAATGTTTTACTCCTTAATATAGAACCATTTATATGCAAAAAGAATGTCCTCGATATCTTTATGAACTATGTATTTATGCTATGTCTGCCCCCCTTTGCCCTTTACCTGCATCATACCATATTAACACTAATGCGTCATGTGTTGGTTAAGATGCGTCGGACAATGATTGTAGCGCGACATTAAAATAGATTTAACCTATCAAATTAACTTTTCGATTAACATTACACATTCTATTGAAATTCTTCTTATGTTTGTTATGTAAGATCTATTGATCTAATTTATGTAAAAATGATTATTTTATATTATTGGTGTCAAATGTTAATGATTACTCCATCTGTTCTTTTATTTATTGTTTTAGAATTTCAATGTAGAACTAAAAAATTTATACCAATTTTGCCCTTCTTATTTATACTATGATTATTTGGTGAAAATGGTGTTTTGGAAATTTTACTTAAAAATGTGGTTATTTAAATTCTTAATCCGTGTTTAATCCTCCAAAGCGAATAAATAAAACGGAGGGAGAATATGCTAATTGATATACAAGTGTTTTTGTTTTATTATGTCTTAGTATTTTGGAATATATATATATATATATATATATATATATATATATATATATATATATATATATATATATATATATATATATATATATATATATATGTATGTTATGATATTGTTGTTTTGTATTAATCAATAAAATTTAGAATTTGATGTAATATTAATTTATTATAAAGAATACTCAAATTACATACACTTCTAGTTTATATGTAACGGACTGAACCGTTTGATAATCAAACTAAATAATTTGGTTTGATGTACTGTACAAATTTTGAAATTACCGCGCTATACGATTTTTTTTTTTTTTTTTTTTTTTTTGAGATGGTGAATATATTGTTACATCAAATACTATATCAAATCGAAACTATTCCAATGATAACAAAGTAAACTAATTACTAGTATTAAACTAGAGAAAAACTAGTATGAAACTAAAGACTAAAGAAAATACCTACATTCGGGGGAGTTGAACCCATGACCTCCTGCTCATGGAGCCTCATACTTAACCACTTAGTTAAAGCCTCATCGACAAATTGATACGATTCAGCCATATTAAATGCAAAGACATTAAACCCTTAATATTATGGTTGTGCACGATCCACTAAACCAAATATTAAACTGAAATCTACTACATGAAGTGAACTTCATTACCGAACCATTATATAAATTTCGATTTTCGATATTAACTATAAATTTACCTTAGGCCATCTCCAGCAGTTGAGGGCTAGCCCCGGGCTCCGGAGCCCGGGGCAGCCCAGGGCCAGCCCGGGGCCCTGCTGGTCGTCTCCAGCAGTTAGGGCTCCGTGGGGGAATTACTTCCATTTTTTCCTTTGCCCACTCTCACCTATTATTATTATAGATTTATAATTTTTTAATATTAATATTAATAATAATAATTATATTAGTACTCGTAATTTAATTATTAATTATATTAAAATATTAATATTAAATAGAATATTTAATTAAAGTAACTTAAAATTAATACATAATACGTAAACTCTCATCTATTAATATTATAGTTTTATTTTTTTAAGTACGGAGTATTAATTAAAATAACACATTAATTACAACAATACACAACATTAATTACACAACAATACACAACATAATCAAGGAAAAGAAAATAAAAATAGTCCTAAAGCTCCTTATAAACTTCATAAACATAGTGTTGAAAAAAGTAAGTTACTGGACCATTTTGGACGTATTTTAAGTGGGACCCACTTTGAGTAAAGAGTCGGGTCTTGACGGAATTATATTCTACTCCGTGAGTAGATTAAAATGGTATATGGTACGTCCAAATCGGAATACGGGTGAATGAGAAATTAAATCTCAAAGTTCACATATGTAATGGAAAAAATTGGAAAAAAAAAATGAACTTATCCCACATTGAAAGTGTGATAAAAAAAACTTGGGTTTATATATGATTTCTAAACCATAAGGGTTAAGAAATTATTAATAGAAGGCTCCCTCCTCGAGCGCGCGCGCGCGGGGGGGGGGGGTGCAAATCTTGGATTGGATTACCACACAGCCCTTCGAGACTTGTGCGGGCACGAATGATCATGTTATATTTAAAATAATACATTAATTAAAAATACATACAACACATTAATTAAAATAAAACACTAATTAAAATCACATACAACACATTAATTATACAAAATTAATCAACTCTTCTCACTTCATCTACGGTGCCCTAGAGCAAAACCCAAATATTCTTATTCTTCAATTCAAAATCCCACCGCGCCGCGGGACCACCTACCCCATCGCGCCTCCACCATCTCTCTCTCGGCCCAGATTTTCAATTTACAGAGGTACAGTCCAAATTCTAAATGCCCAATTTTATTGTTTTTCTGATTTTCTCTTAATTAATTGGGTTCTAATTGCATTTAAAACCCAAAACTTGAATGATGCTAAAGTAGTTTTTGGAGAGGGGACTGAGGCTAGGGGGTCTCTGATGTATTCTTTGTAATTTCTATTCAACTTCATTGGATGGTTAGTGTTTAGTGTGGTAGGAAGCATATTATTATTTATCTATGTATTCAAGACAAATTATTTTTGATTCAATAATTTTTCTTTTTTTTTTGTACTGAATCAAATCGAACACTACTGAATCGGTAATTTACCGAACCAAACCAAAATTTTCGGTTTGGCAAATGGTACGAGATTTCTAAATATCGAACCAGCCGGTATAACGAAATTTGGTAAGGTTCGGTTTTACAGTTTACACAGCCCTACCTAAGATAGTAGTGTGAGCAGAAATATTTAACTTTCATATTCTACCTATTTACCGATTTTGACAAGTAAAAAATTATATTTGTTATGTAACTATATTCTCTATACTTGAATTTTTAACATATATGAATAAATAAATATATATATATGTATATGTGTGTGTATGTATGTATATTGCTTTTGTTAAGAGAAAGTTTAAGAATGAAATGTCATAAAATTATATAACAGTTGAATCAATAAAGTATCATCAAATTTGTAAAAGAGGGCCCCAATTTTAAATATCGCCTAGGGCCCCGTAATATATCCGGCCGGCCGGCCCTAATCAACACTGTTTTAATTTGCCAGCTCATTACTGATATTTGCCTCTGCGTGTATTGTTTTAGAAAGTATTGTGTTCCACTAGGTTGAAGAGTGTTATAATCAAGTGCAAGATTGGGAAGTTGTTTGTCTCATTTTTTAGACAAACATGTCGTTTACCTGCTGCAGCATGTTTGCCTGTAGCAGCTGTCAAATTGGGCTCTGTTGAAGACCATTCCGAGGCATGGTTATTATTCGATTGTTGCTTAGGTTGTTCAATACTTTTGATGGGGATAGCCTTGGAATTCTTATGATGACTGTGGGCTGTCCGATACCATTGTTGCAATCATATTACCTCTAATCTTTGTATGTGATGTCAATAATGCGGAAAACAAATATAAGTTGATGTTTCTAGCATCCTCAATCCCGGGGCTGAAGTATTATGTGTACCCGCCCCTAAAGGCCTTTGACGCTTGGGTAGAGGCTGGTGCTGCTGAAGTAAACCGTGACGTAAACACTGGCTTGCGGCTGACTGGATGGAGGACATTGACTCTCTCTTATACTTTGTACTTTGTTGAAAATGGTTTGTTCTTCTTTCAATGATTGAGGAATCTGAATTGTTATGTATATCCTTTAGATTTTAGATTCATAAAACCCACTGTGTAAGGAGTTGACACTTGGCTAGAGGCTAATTGATTTGTGTATTTTCACTGCATTGTTACTTGTAGATTGTTGAATAATAGTGTTTTCTTATTTCAACTTGGATTAGTATTTAGTAGCAGTCGATGTTACCAGATTGGACATTTTAGGACCACTTGTGATCTTTCTTATTAATGGAGATTCAGAAAATATAATACTTCAATTAAAGCATAAATGAACTTTCAGCTCTTAGGTTAGGATCAATTAAATTTGGTCATACTCTAGTTATTGGGCTGAGCCCTAAATGGTTTAGTTAGACTAACAAGTCCCAACTTTAGATTAAAGGTAATTTATTGGGTTAAATCCCATCAATTAATTTTTTTACGCTCTCTTTCTCCATCCCAAATCTTACGATATTTGTTGCGGATCATATTTTCTGACAATTTGATCCAATGTAACATTTATATGATTTTTAAGAGGGATAGGATAACTTTTTCTCACGTTTTTAATTTTATAGTTCGATTGTTTGGTCCTAACCGTTAACTCACAGTTTCGGTCTCTATCTTTGGCTCACTGATAGCATATTCGGAAGTTGAAAGTGTAGGTAAATCTTTGATTGTAAGTCCCACCATTTCTACGTGAACCTACAAAGATTTTGAAGAGGGAAAAAGAATGAACTAAATTATTATTATTATGCAAATCACATGAGGATGAGGGTAAATTGTCCTGAACTCGAAAAAGAATAGAGTAGAATGCAAAAATGTTCCTTAAATGTATGGTGAAAATCAAATTAAGCTTGAATAATATTTCTTGTTTGATAACTTTTGAAGCTCGGCACGAGCTCGACTCGATGAGCTAAAAATTAAAAAATTCATGTAAAATACCAAGCTACTTGATACCCGGCTCGAGCTCGTTCGATAAAAGCTCGTTTGAGTTCAATCGGTTAAGAAATCAAATCAAGCCCAAACACAATTTTAAGCTTGATAAAATTCAAATCAAGATTGAAAATGTATTGTATATCTACTCAGCTCGTTTACACCCCTACTTATATGTATTTAATTGATAAAAATTCCATGTATTATTTTTATTTGAGGAAAACCCCATGACTTAACAAGTGAAACACATTTTAGATCCTCCTGGATTTCTTTTTTCCTTTATAAAAAAATACCAGAACACCGTTATTTACTTCAAAAAGTTAGCATCCCTTGTTAAATTAAGAAATTGGCACTACACCCCTCCCCCTGCCCCCCTTCTTTTTAAATATAGCATTAATCCTCTTACGATTAATCTTAATTAATTCTCAAAAATGCCAACACAATTGTATTTTTACTAATAAATAAAGTATTAAGATAGTGTACAAAATATCTTGGACAAAATATTTTGGAGTCATTATGAAATTCTCAATTTTAATTGTCACTCAACACATAATATGTTTGGCGAAAGAATTTTTCTTTAATCAGATAGGACATTCATTGATGATTTTCAACAAAATAAAGTAACTTTTCCAATCAAATAAGATACAAATTAATTATTCCGACGATAAGCACTGAAATTAATGACGTTGACACAATAAATTATATATATGGTCAAGGTACCACAAAAAATGGCTAATTTTGAAACGCAGCCACTTTAGAGAGCCAAAGACGAAATTTTGCCGAGCTCCTATATTATGACCAAAAAAAAAAAAAGCCTCCTATGTAACTTTGATTTAAAATCTAACCACAAACTACTTTTGCAAGTATTCAATGAGCTAATTAACATTGTCTATCAACATGAATACGTCCATCAACCCTGTCCGCAAATTCACAATCACAATAGTAATTTTGTAGCTTGAAAGTCAAAGAAGTTTTGAATGGACTACAATTTTATTACATAAATTGCAGCACAAAAAATATAATAATTCAACTGCAGATCGATCTCAATTTAAATCCCTTAAAATTAGTCAATAAAATCACTTGACTTCAGATCAATAATCGACCCTTCCTAGCTTAATTTGTTGCTTATAAGTCCTTGTACCGAACCAATAAACGCTAAAATCGTGCAAAGCAAGCAGAACACTCTGAAAACTTGAAGAATTATCCATGTACCTGTCCAAGATCTTACCTTGTTTTGCACAAGGTACATTTCGACTGGGAAATATATAGCCAACGGCCAAAAATTCAAGGCCCCAAGAACTCCCAAAACTTGATTGAAGTAAGGAAAGAGTAGAGCAAGTCCAGTTGTGGATAACACGTAAGCAGTTCTAAAGCATAGTCGAAGGAGGTTGAGCTTGAAACCGGGAAGTAATGGGAGCTTTATTCTGTACTCGTTATTCACAAAACCACTTTCGGGGTACTTCTTGGCTATTTGTCTTTCAGCAACTGCAAATAGTGGCTGACTGTATATCTACAAGGCAAAAAAAAAATATTTATATACGAAAATGACTACCTTATACGAAAAATTGGTGAGAAATGACAATTATACCCCAACCAAAAACGCGAAAACATCCCTATTCACACTAAAATCACCTTTAACTTTGAAAACTGAAAATAACCTCCATGTTCACTTAAAAAAGGACAATAACCCCCCTATTGATTTATGAAGGAAATTCAATTTTTTCATAATAATAAAAAGAACACAAGGGGTTTTTTGCTAAAAAAAATAATACAGGGGGATTTTTGCCAATTAGGCAAAGTACAAGTTGTATTTTGCATTTAGCTTTTAGGCGTTTAGCTCTTTGTAGATAAGCATTAGCAAAGTCATGGAAACTTACTTGATAGCCTCCCACAAGATGAAGAACAATACAAGCATTAGCAAAGTCAATGAGCCAATAAGGTTCGTAAAATCCAAAGCCCGTCAATAGATTTCCAGGTGCTTGGTTTCCAAAAGCAGCATATCCAAAACAACCACAGCAGAGAAAGAAGAAGCTTGTGATAAGTATGGCTATAGATGATGCCTTCTTCATTGTCTTATTTTCAGGCGGAGGGGCCTTCAGAGTATCCTTCATTTGCAAGTTTGTTGTTCACTATTTAGATTCAGACAAAAGATGGTATTATAGAAAAATTGCATCTTTAGTCCCGCAGGACTGGACCCTTAGCACTTTTAGTCCCGTATTTACAAAACTGCACTTTTGGTCCCAAATTTTAACAACATCGTGCACCTTAGGTCCTGATTTTTAAATGTATTTTGCATTTTTTTATCTCAGATAATAGTCTTTGTTTAGTACTTCTGGTCCCATAGAACTGTCTCAGTTTTATACTTTTAGTCCAAGTTTGACAAAAATGAGGCACTGGGGACCAAAAGTGCAACACTTCAAAAGAAAGGGACCAGAGTGCTAAGGGTCCAACCCTAAACATGCATATTTTCCACAGGAAAATATGATGGAAAATTTAATTTTCACCTCAATGTCCAAAAGAATGATGTTGTAGGTGAAAGCAAAAGCAATGTCTCCAATTGCTTGTGCGGAGAGCCATACTTTTTGAGCCACGGAAGTTGTTGATACTCCAGCAATGTCACCTCTGATCTCTCCATTTCCTGAGTTGTTAAACAGTTACTTATATAGCCTTAAGACGAAAATCTAGCAAAACGGATTTATTATCATCTTAGTATACATAATTTGACCTTAGGGGCAATTCTGAAATTCATTCCTGATTAATATTATTATTATAAAGTAACATGAAAAGGGGAAATTGGGAAAGTAACACTTTTCTCTAAATGACTATTTTCAGCCTGATACAGGTTGAACCTCAATATATACACATCACAACGATATTACAGACAGTTCGCAAGTCCAGACGGCCATACACCTTCTTGTCATCTCTATAAATAACTCATTTCATTCAACAAGAAAATAAAATCTCTATGCTGATACGAGAAAAAGTAAGATCTCTATTTCACATTTACACTATTCTGCCTCTGCTAAACTAAATATACGTAACAAGGTTATTACTGACACTTCACATGTCGAGAAGACCGTTCACCTTCATGTCATCTTTATAAATACCTCAAGATATTCAGAATGATATTAAGATCACTATATTACCTTTTTCTGTTATAATTCCCAAAAGTTTCATACTCTTCTGAAAAGTTTGTTGTATACTTGTATAGACTAAGTCTAGTTCCCAAATTTCATAAACTCTCGTTGGTGAAGGAGCAAGAAAAACAAGAAAAGTATATTTTATGTAAATTATACAATTATTTTATGACATAGGGGTCCATATTCAAATTTTGCATAGGTCCCCAAATGTCCCTTATCACACCTAATAATTCATTCGATTGAGAAGCTGGTGCTCCATTGGTTGATCGTAAAATTAAAACTCGAAAGAACGTGAAATCCTGAAATTTCAACATGTACATTGAGGTACATACCTAGTACTTTGGCAAAACCGAGAGCCAGTCCAATGAAGGTATATCCAAAGGACATTATAGCAGCAATAATCGAGAGCCACTCCATGTTGTGAAAGTCGGGAATCTGAGAGAATACTAATTGAACAGCTCCAAACAGCAATATAAACAAACTGTCACCGTATTCACATGGAGCATCATGACCTTCCTTGTGGTAACAATTTGATTTAAGAATTGCCCTAAACCGGAAATAGAGGCAATTTGAAATTACTCATAAATGAGAAGGTGCCATTTAGCATGAGTAAAAAGCTAAATATAACAATTTAATCTGTTTAGCTTTGCCTAGACAAAAAATGTTTACGCATATTAAAGGCTCTAAAAACTATAATTTTCTGCTATTGTGATAAAATATAACACCTGACGAAATAGTATTTATTACATATTAATTTCAAAATCTTCTTCAGAAAGAAGCAGTTTACAAGTGAATCAAGCTTATATAAAATGAAGGACTGAGGATAAATAAATAAATAATTAAAATACCGCATGCTGATGGCTGATGTTATGGTATAAGCAATCCCATATCCATAATAACTTTCTTGAAGAAATATGCCTGCTACCCACATACTCTTCTTTCCTGCCAAAAAGAATTGAATACTTGGTTAGTGTACTTTCTACGAGCTCCTGACATCGAGAAAATTGCATTTGTAGTCCACAGGACTAGATCCTTTAGCACTTCCAGTCGCAGACTTCACAAAGTTGCGCTTTCAGTCCAGTCTCAATTTTGTTATGACATTTTGCAGTTTTAGTCTCACTTCTTAAAAATATCTTGCATATTTGGCCCATGGGGAAATCTCTATTTAGCACTTCTCTACAGGACTTTCTTCATTTTGCACTTTTGGTCCTAAATTGGATATATATGAGGCGATGGGACAAAGAGTGCAATACATTTTTAAAATTGGAACTAAGGTGGAAACCTGTAAACAACGGGACCACAGGTGTTAACAGTCTAGTACTATGGGACTAAAACACAATTTCTCTTTGAAATCTTACAATCAATAACACAGGGTTACAAAATATTCTCTTAATATCCCACTAATCTTAAACATGTTTGATAGGAAAGAACAGCAAGAGTATAGTAATTGACCCAAAACCTCTTAACAAATCTTGTAAAGTTATTTGGAGCATTAGTTCCTCCTTATCATTCACCTATCAGAAAACCAAATTTTCAAAGAAGTCCGAAATGCCTCAGTATTAACATTTTCTCAATTACTTAAGACTATGTTTGGTTTATTGATTTCAGTGGGTAAAATGATAACTAATATGCAAATGAACAATAGATGAAGCTCAAAGCTACGTCATTGGATGCAAGAGAAAACGTTTTCCTTGGTGTTTTACTCACTCAAATCGAAGAATCAAACATAGCCTAAGAGTTTATGTGCAAACTATTTACGTCAAAATACCTCAAATGTTTGTAATATTACCTAGATAAGATCTGACAGCTTCAGCATAGGATCGGTTTCGGATATGACCCACTATAGGATCAGGATATCTGTAACAATCACAAAGAAGATTTGAAGAAATAATAGTTACTATTCCAAATACCAACATTGATATAGGTCCTGCAATCCACCCAAGCTGAGCCACACTCCATGCCAATGACAACACTCCTGAACCTATCACTCCAGTTATTATATGTGCAATTGCTGTCCAAACAGTCCCTTCACAAAATAAAAAACATAAAAAAAAACCCAAATTTTCAGTTTTTTTCATAAAAAAGAAAAACAGCTTTAATCAAGACAATTTAAAGTACAGAAGTATAATCAAGTATAAGAAATACCCATTATTACCATTTAACTATAAATAAAAGGAGCACTAAGAGTTACTTTTCCGATGCTAAAGACTAGATTTTTTTGATAAAAATTAAACACAGAAATGTGAAAAGAAAAGGGTAATTTTAGTTTGGGACACACCTGTTCTTTTAAGGGAAGTATGAGAAACTGCAGACGAAGATGCATCTTCTGTGAGTAAAGGGTAGGAGGAGGAGTATTCATCTTTTTCTTCAACTTCAACCATGATTATTATTGACCAACTACACTACTGTTTCTCACTTCTATGAGGAAGCAAATAAACAAATATATTTTATTGATTGGTTAATTGGAAATCCACTTGTCTTTTAGGACAAAATATAAAATTGGTACTTTAATAATTTTGACAAGAGGAATGGTTCGCTATCACATTTTGAAAGGCTAGAATTATTGTTTGAGCACAAAATGTTGCTGCAACAGCCATTTTTTAAATAAGGCTAATTTGCCCTTATTTCCCAAATTCTCATGAATTTAACTTTTAATTCTTTTACTTATTTCATCTAAATAACATTTATTTTCATTCTTCTCTATAAAGAAATTCTTATTTTTTGTGGCTAAAAAATTTAATACATGCTAGAATGCATGTTGAGGAATTAAAGCGCGTGGAAACACATTCTGAGGATATATTAGTATAGTACTACATGGACTCATTGAAGGAACTACGAACAAGCGATTGGTCTAGTGGAATGGACTAGTCACTAGTAACAAATCCAAGTTCGAATCCCTATTAGGAGAGGTTCTCACTAATTTTGTTTGATACACCATAAAGAGAATTAAATCAAATATAAAACCTAAATACCATTAAAAAAACAAATATAATAATAATACGGAGTATATATAAATTCATTGAAGTGTTAGCTAATCTTATCTCGATCTCTATCTCTATCTCTATCTCTATCTCTATCTCTATCTCTATCTATCTATCTATTTATCTATCTACTATTATAAAAGCATGATATTTCTTAACTTTTTTGTGCGGACTAAATTGCCCTTATTTAAATTGTAAAATGATACTAATTCAATGGTAAATACGTAAAAATAATTAAAGAGGTATAATTAGACATGGAGTCTTGTTATATATAATTTATCTCCTACATAAAATTCTAAATTTTATATATTCTCTCTTACATCAATTTTTGTGATTTTAATTTTCTTCACTTAAGGATAAAAATGAACCATTAAAAAATACTATTATTTTAAATAACCCCTAATATATATATTGTATATATATATATATATATATATATATATAATATTATTATAATTATTGGAGTAAGAAAATGTTAATTTAAAGATTTAATACACCATAAATCATAAGCACTCCAAATATAAAATTCAAAATGAAATTCTCTTAATTATCATTATGTTAAAAAAAATTAAGATTGAATCGCTTCTTACTATGAAAGAATTAAAAATACTTATGACTTAGCTAATCATGTATTTTTACTTTGGCTAGAATAGAAAAATATAAAGAATATTCAATAATATCAAGACATGCTTAACCTCAAAATTTAATGGAATTTTTTTTGGAAAAACGAGTGAAATTGGTGAAACCAATGAAAATTCATGTGAAATTGGTAAAAAAAAAATATCCACTGAAATCGAGAATCTCATATGAAAATGTGGGTGAAATTCGTGAAAAATGATGAAACTGGTGAAACAACAGTGTGTAAAGTTTGTGAAATCGGTGAAAATAAATAAAGTATGAGAAAACGTGTCAAATCAATGAAAATTCAGGTGAAATTGGTGAAAAGAACATGTGAAATGAGTGAAAAAAAATGTGTGAAATAGGTAAAAACTAATTAATATGATAAAAACGTTCAAAAGCGGGTTAATATGATAAAAATATGTGAAATCAGTAAAAAAGAAAAAGAGCTTAGACGACTAAAGAAGGTGAAACAAGTAGAAAAATGGTTTAGAACGGAAAAAAAACAAAATGATAAAATCGTAAAAATAGTGAAAATAAGTTATAACTGATAAAAAAAAAGGGTAAAATATTTTAAAAAAATTAATGGTAAAAATAAATAAAATTGGCTGAAAATGGTTAAACCGGTGAATAATGAATTAAATAGGTAAAAATGAGTTAATTGTTTTATTTTATGACATAATCAAATTAATTTTACTATAATTTACAAAAAAATACCAATGAAATTAAATAGACACGTACATCGTACGAGCACTTTCCTAGTACATATATATTTGAAGGATGTCTTTTGACCTCAATTGGTTGTTTTGATCAAAATTCTATTTTTTTAACGTTTTGATTTATTTTTAATCCTAAAAAATTCTATTATTGGTATTCTCTCTCTTTTTTTTTTTGGTTTCCAACTGCCCTTATTTAAATTATAAAGTGATATTAATTCATTGGTAAATATCTAAAAGTACTTAAAGAGGTATAATTAGACATGAAGTCTTGTTATATTTAATTTATCTCCTACATAAACTCCGAAAATTTAAAATTATCTCTTACATGCAAACATGTCAAATAAATAAAAGTTCAGGTTAAATAAATTAGTGAAAACATCAGAAATAAGTGAAAAAATGTGCAAACTAGGTGAAAACGGGTTAATTTGATAAAAACGTGTGATATCAGTAATAAAAAAAGAGTTTAACCGACAAAATAAGATGAACCCAATAGAATAATGGTTTAAAACAGAAAAAACAAAATGACAAAATCGTAAAATAAATTATAACCTATAAAAAAAAAAGTAAAACAATACAAAAAATTAAACTGATAAATATGAATAAAATTAGCTAAAACATGTTAAACGGGTGAAAAATGAATTAAATAGGTAGCAATATATAGAATAAAAGGAGAGCATATTATATTATTCATTTTTGTTGGTGTCTAATAATGTCCTCTATTTATAGAACTAAAGAAAAATACAATAAGACAAGGTTACAATACTATTAAATTGTAACATAATGACATTCAACATAAACGTTACAAAACCTTTCGAATATGACATTCATAATATTTTTCAATAGAAGATCATAAAAAATTCCATGTAGGAGTTACAAAATATTCATGAACATTCACTAATATTATATATTCTATAACAAACATGAGTTTCATTCTTCAAGTGTCCTCTGTATTAGTGTGTATTGTCCAGTGTTTATTTTCTTCATTTTATTTATTCGATTGTTCGAACTCAAAATCTAAAACGGTTCGTTCTAAGTCTCTGTTGCAGGGGGTCTTCGAAGTAATATTTAATTTATATTCGATGCTCTTGCTACATGAAGTCTCATTTTTATGTTTATAAGTTTATCTAATTTGTCTTTTAATAATTATTTTACTTAATTCGAGTATAGTTTTATTGAACATAATGTACTATTATGTGGTTTTTAGATGACACCTACTGAAGACATCACATTGAAGGTGACATATATTAAATGCACTTTTTGATTAAATTTGTAAATACATAAATTAATAAATAAATAAAAAAATATGATTATGCTTAACATAACTAATCTTATGTGGTTATTAGATGATGTGATATTTGTTATATGCGCATGTATAATATATTTACTAACTTTTTCTATTTTTTTTATTTTTTTTTTGTATCCTTACTTTTATTTAAGCTTCTTGTTTAGTCCTAAATTTGTAGTTTTACTAATTCATTTTTTTTTAAATGCATCATATTTTCTGTGTTCTTAGGTTTACTTTTGGATTTATTACATGCCCATATTTTAAGTTTTTCTTTGAGAACACTATCTACATTTATTCTTTTTTCCTTAGATTCTATTAGTTTTTCTCTTAGTATTAAAAGATTCAAATATTTGGCTCATCTTTGATTCTTCTTACTTTTTTGGGGCTTGAGAATTTAATTTGTCTAACCTAACATTCTTTCGAATGTGTATCGTATATTGTATGAGTAAACGTGAACAAAAAAGTTCACAACTTTTTATCAGAGACATAGAAATGTTTCTATTTGTCGATCAATCAACAAAATTATGAAATAGTTTCTACTTCAAGTATTGCTTTGATAGACATTTTTTATTGAATATTTCCAAAAAAATAATAAAAAAGAAGTGCTTGGAAGATTATAATATTAATTGGTCTAAACATACCAACAAAATAAAAGTGTAGTACATTAAAAACATATGATAGTGTTTATAACAGTGATTGCCTACATTTCCACATTTACATTCAATCTTTTACAAGTTAAAATTAAATAAATTAGAACATATCCTAAATTGAGCTAATTAATCGATTAATACATTCCAACGATTCATACTCCTAGCTACTACTCATGAACACGATTGGGTCTTGATGTTTCATAAGGAAAATTTTATGAATTTATAAATTAATAATATTTTTTAGCTCACATGATAATAAATTGATTTGCATGCTATCGTTTTATATTTTATTAATAAGAATGTAAATACTAATATTGACTTCTGATCTTGAGAATTGATTAAGATCTTCTCATCATAATAATTTAATTTCTAAAACCAAAATCACAACAATCACCACTTACATATATTAATATAGGTGTAATAGATAAAAGAGGTGAAAAGATATATTTATAATTTTGAAATGTAATTCTTTTGTATTTTTTATAAATATACTCAATTAACCACCGCCACATCCACCGCCACCGCCGCCACCACCACCACAACCGCCACCACCACCACAACCGCCACCACCGTGACCACCTCCATGACCACCACCCCCGTGGCCGTGGCAACCTCCATGACCACCACCACAACCCCCACCCCCGTGGCCATGTCCATGACCACCACCACCTCCAATACCAGTATATATCACTGTTGATGTGTCACCGTCACTGGTCCTCTTTTTCTTATCCTTGATAGAACCACTGCCACCCTTGTGGCCACCACCCCCATGACCACCACCACCAACATAGGCACCACTTCCACCAACACCACCACCACCACCACCACCAGATCCAACACCAACATATGTTATTGTTGATGTGTTGCCGCCACTTGTCTCCTTCTTACCCTTGATTGAGTCACCACCACCACCACTACCATCACCCCCACCACCACCAACATTGGCATCATGATCTCCGCCAACACCACCACTACTAAATGCATCACTAGTATATGTTACCGTTGATGTGTCACCGTCACTTGTCTCCTTCTTACCCTTGACAGAGCCACCGCCACCACCACCACCACCACTGCCACCATCACCACCCCCGTGGTCACCTCCATGATCACCACCACCAATATCAACACCACCTCTGCCAACACCAATACCACTAAACGCAAAATCAGTATATATTACCGTTGATGTGTTGCCACCACTTTTCTCCTTCTTATCCTTGACAGAGCCACCGCCGCCAACACCACAAGTGCCCCCCCCGTGGCCACCTCCATGACCACCAACATGGGCATCACCTCCCTGACCACCACCACCAACATCGGCAACATCTCTGTCAATGCCACCACCACCACCACCAAACGCACCATCAATATATATTACCGTTGATGTGCCTACAGAGCCACCGCCACCGTCACCCCTCTGACCACCTCCATGACCACCTACATGGCCACCACCAGACGCAGCCGCAGTATGTATTACCGTTGATGTGTCGCCGCCACTTTTCTTCATCTTCTTACCCTTGACATGTGAGCCATCATCCGAACAAGCAAAGATGATCATAGACATAATTGAAACGGACATGATAACCATACCTAGGACGTACATGAGCCCTAACCCATTAAAGTAAAAAGCTTCTTCCTGACTTGGTATTTCTCCAATTACATATGCTACTCTACCCATTATTTCAGTTATCCTACCAGACAAAATGTTTTTGATAGGTTTTCGCATGCATAAAACAAACATGCATGGGTATGTATTTATATTCCTATGAAATAAATATTGTACTTACACGCATGGGTATATATATCATACTCCTATGTTATAATATTGTATTTATATATGTTCATAGATGTGAACCACGCTTTTTTAATGAGACAATGATATGAAAAAATTCCATTTATATTCGAATATTAGCATGTGTCTAATTGGCATAACTCTCATGTATTATTTTTATTAACGAAAATTCTTCATGTGTTTTTTATTAGCAAAAAAAATACCACAAAAGAAAAAATATCATAACACACCACACCATAAATTAAGAAAATATCAATATTCACCTGAAAAATTGAAAATAATGCTCAAGTTAACTTTGGAAATTTACAATAACCTGTTCACATGACATTAAATAAACCCCCAATCGAATTATGAAGGTAATATTTCAAATTGGTGCAATAAGCTAATAAAATGACGATATTAGTAAAAAAATATAAACACAAAGAAATTTTTTGCTAATACAAATAATATCTGCATTTATTTGTCAATTAGGTAAAGCACAAGGGCGTTTTGCATTTATTGATTGATAGTGAAATCGAAATCCTAAGGAATCAACAACGTACAGAGAGGTCTCTGAGAAAATAGTATTTGAACAACTCCAAACATCAATATAAACAAAATGGAGCATAATCAGGGGCGGATCCAGGATTCCAAAGTCGAGGGGGTCAACTTTTATTTTCATAAAAAAAAATCTGCATAAATAGATAGACACAAAATGTATACTCTAAAATATATTTTCACTATATTATAATTGTACACGATGTTCATTAATATACTATAATATAAAATAGTTTCAAATAAAACTAATATTCTTCTCATTATGAATTAAAATATTAGCAAAATAATAAATAATAAATAAACTTTTATATTGTTTTCAAGCTTATTTTTTTACAGCTTTACTTTATATTTCGCATATAGAACATATAAAATAATGAATAAGCTAATATCACAATACACTGCTATCATATTGGTTTAAGAACCTAAATAATTTAATTAATTAAGTCGTACTATTAATAAACATATCACTTAAATTTACAAAATTTGGTAATTTACATTTTAAAAGAAACCAATAATCATTCAAATGAACTAAATATATATATAGATGAATAGACTTAAAAAAAAAAAAAGGAAAGCAAACTCTTGAGGGGGGGGGGGGGGAGGCCCCCCCAATTCATGTAGTAGATCCGCCCATGAGCATCGAGAAATTATTTAGTACAATCGATGCACCATGTCATCAAGTACACGTGGTGCAGCCCACCAATACACTTGGGACATATGAATTGATAATTCACATCACCCCATATTCTAGCCATGTTCCAAAAAAATAAGGATTCAAAAAATTGTGTTCACATTGCCAAAACATGGGTGATATTATGTCCCAAGTGTATTGGTGGGCTGCACCACGTGTACTTGATGACGTGGTGCAGCGGTTGTACTAAATAATCTCTCATGAGCATCATGCCCTCCCTTTTGGTAACAATCTAATTTCAAAATTTCCAAAAACCAGAAAAAATATCAATATTAAATTATTGAGCAAAAGACAAAAATACCTCATATGCTTTGTCTAACTCCTAAAAATTCCCCTGTTTTATTTTAAATATATAAAAAAACTCCCTGTGTTTGATTTTAAATACCACACTCGGCCCAAGTAATATAAGTATATACTTATATTTTATTTCTGCTTTTTGGTGGAATGACAAGATTACCCCTATGTGTTTGTTTTTTTTTAATTTATTTATTCTTTTTGAAAAAGCTAGTATATACTACCTGGGTCGAGTGTGGTATATAAAATCAAACACAGGAGGATTTTGGGGATTTAAAATGACACATAGGGGGTTTTTGGGAGTTAAACAAAGCATAGGGGTGGTTTTGTCTTTCAATGTCAGGGGTAAAATTGTCATATTAAAAGCAAATTGTGAACAAATACTTGCAATTTTGGCGTGTGAAATACACTCTCTTTTTTGGGGGTGTATTTGGCACTTATTTGAAATTATATGAGACTTTTTGAGAGTTAAAATAACACAGAGAAATTTTTGGGAGTTAAACAAAGCATAGGGGGTGCTTTTGTCTTTTGTTCTTAAATAAGATGAGGTCATTTAGCACGAGTAAAAAGCTAATTATTATATAACAATTAAATCTGTTTAGCTTTGCATAGACCAAAAATGTTTGAGCATATAAAACACCACCATTGATGTCCTGCAATCCATGCCAGTGACAACACTCCTGAACCGATATATCACTACAGTTATTATATGTGCAATTGCTGTCCAAACAGTCCCTTAACATCAAACGCACAAATAAAAAATATAAAATAAAAACTAGGATCACTGTTGTGGGTGATGTAGTAGGCATTGGAGGAGTAGCAAGAGATGCAAATGGACAGTGCCTTTCATGGTTTGCTGAACAAAAATAGGGTGTGGCTTCGGATACAATTGCAGAATCCATTGCGGCTTTGCGGGCGATGGAATTAGTACAACAGCATGGATAGGTCATAGGATGACATTATTCTCGAAGGGGATTGCCGAAATTTGCTCGATACCATTGCAGATCCATCTCAATCATTACACGACTTTGGGCCGATTGCCGAAGATATCAAAAGGATTAGAGCAACTTTGTCTAGCTTTAACATTTCTCATGTTCTTAGAGAAGTAAATAGAGTTGCCCACCGTTTAGCTGATTGTGCTAATAGATTTGTTGACGGTGACTCAATTAATTTAACTGAAGTTAACAACTTTGTTATAGCTGACTTGATTTGATTATTAATTAATGAAGTTTTATCTAAAAAAAGAAAAACTAAATTAATATTGAAATTACAAAAAGATTATGTATCCACATAACTCGATGTAGCAGACGGTTTTAAGCTAACTAATTAAATTGTATTTCGGTGATGCCCAAAAAAAAAGAATTAATATTATTTTATATATTAATGGCAAACAGCCATTTCACGGTGAAAATATAAAGGAAGAAAAACAAGAGTATTTTTCAGTCAATAGTTCGGTTCGGCCCATGATTGTAAACTTTGATCTACAAATTTGATGTTTGCATTTTTTTTTCTTCTTCTTCTAGATATTCTTAGTTTTCCAAGATCATGTGCATAAATAGAAATAAATAAAAACTAAATTTCATTTCCTGTAATATTTTTCTTACACATGTTCCCTTAAATTTTAATTGAAATTGGTCGTTATTATCACATGGTCCCATTATTTTTTAGGTCGGACAAGAGAATAGATTCCTTCTGTTGGATGAGATATTTGGCCCATCAACTGTTCCATGGTGAAAATCCTCGTAGGTGAAGACGTGGGTCAAATTACATTTAAATGTTGCGAGCATTTGCATATTTTTCAACACCAATTACTTTTAGAGCAACTAGTAAATAATAATACAGTAAAAGTTACATATTCTATTCCCAATTAAAGAGTTTATTGATCATGATTTAGACAGCAAGTATCCCGTGGCAAAAGCTCTCGTCAGCAAAGGCGAGGAATCAGGAAAGTTCTTTTGTTTTCAAGTGGCTAGTTTTGATAAATCACTGTCCTAGTTAATTACCATTTTTAGTATTAAAGAGATTATGGTTTATTATTGCAATCAAGTGAAAGCCCTAAACCATGTCTTATATGTTGAGACCAGTGGCGTATGTAAATGAGTTGGATATTATTGAAGCACATCATGCACAGTGTTATCTTAAAATATAACTAATGAACAGTGTTATACAATTCTATTTTTTACTCAGCACTCCAACAGCTAGTTTATATTTTAAGAGAATACTTTTTAACAACCATATCATTTCACTCAAATAGCTAGTTTATATTTTAATAAATAACTTTAATTATTATTTTATATAATTAATGATAATATATTTATAATACTAATTGATTTTTATTTCATAATAGAAAAAATACTTTTTTTAAAAAAAATATTAATTTTTAGTATTGATATTTAGCAACTCTTAAATTATAGAGGTGCTCTTGGAGAGCACTTTTTATCAAAATTTTAGCAAAACTCTTAAAATTTAACTTTTAGCATTGCTCTTAGAGATGGCGTGAGATATATCCACATATACATACGACTGCCAAACTATTCAATATGTGACGATGATGTGTAAGTCTTATCAAACAAGCTTAAACAATATTTTGCTTTTGATAATTTTTTGAGGTAGCTCGAACTCGGCGCAATAAGTTAAAATTGACAAAATATAAATAAAAAAATCAATCTATTCGAGCTCGTTCATTAAGTAATCATATCAAGATCAAACACAATTTAAAGTTTAATAAAAAAATTAAACCAAACTTGAACAAAGTGTCATTTGACATTACCGGTTCTCCAATCGATTGGCCCGCAATAATACCGACAGCTTCTCCCTCTCAACTCGTTTACACCCCCAAATATACGTTGGTAAAATGCTTTAACATGACTTCACATAAGTTAAATGTAAAAACACCACTTGTGCTTTGCCTAACTATCACAACCGTCGTGTGCTATAATTTTTAGCAAAAAATTATTTTATTTGTGTTTTTTTTCTTATTAGCTAAATACCCATTTGAAAGTGGGTAATTAAGTGAATATGGGGGTTATTGATAATATCAAAGTTAGCAGAAGGTTTTTGATAATTTAGTTAAGAGGAGTATCTTTACATTATTTGGCAGAGATAAAATTGTCATTTTGGTTTGAATTTTTTTTTTCTAATAAAATAACAAATGAGATTTTTGATAATTAGGCAAAGCAGAAATGGTGTTTTTGCATTTCACTCAGTAGGGTTATATGCAAATTGATATATTAGTTTTAATTAGTTGACAAACTTATGTTTTGTTTAATTTCATTTGCATGTACTCGTTGCGTTCATATATAGTAATGTAGTTATAGCAGTTTACATATATACATGGTTATAATTTATTGCAAAAGATGATTCATTTTCTTTGTAAGATAAATTTTAAATGTTGATATCATATGGTGTGCATAATCTGTTATATAATTAAGACTAAAAAATATTTTGTATATATGTTATATATAATTAAATATATGCAAAATAATAAAACGTACATAGAAGTTTAATTCCTAAAATCAAAATAAAACAATCACCACTTACATGTACATAATAGATAGTGCATAGGAGTAATTCATAAGAGATTAATATTTGAAATGTGAACTTTTGCATCTTCCACCGATATATTTAATTTAAAAGCACCGCTTCCATCTCCGTCATCACCAAATCCACCGCTGCCGCCACAACCACCAAATCCACTGTCGTCGCCTCCACCACCAAACCCACCACCCCCGTGGCCACCACCATCATGGCCATGTTCACCACCACCACCATAGTGGTGGCCACCATCATGGCCATGTCCACCACGTACATCGGTGGTGGCGGTGGCTGATATATTTAATTAAAAAGCACCGCCTCTGCCTCTTCCACAACCATCAAATCCACCGCTGCCGCCACAACCACCAAATCCACTGTCGTCGCCTCCACCACCAAACCCACCACCCCCGTGGCCACCACCATCATGGCCATGTTCACCACCACCACCATAGTGGTGGCCACCATCATGGCCATGTCCACCACGTACATCGGTGGTGGCGGTGGCCGATATATTTAATTAAAAAGCACCACCTCTGCCTCTTCCACAACCATCAAATTCACCGCTGCCGCCACAACCATCAAATCCACCACCGTCGCCGCCACCACCAAACCCACCACCCCCGTGGCCACCACCATCATGGCCATATTCACCACCAACATCGATGGTGGCGGTGGCCGATATATTTAATTAAAAGCACCGCCTCCGCCTCCGCCACCACCAAATCCACCGCTGCCGCCACCACCACCAAATCCACCGCTGCCGCCACCACCACCAAATCCACCGCTGCCGCCACCACCACCAAATCCACCGCCGTCGCTTCCACCACCAAACCCACCACCCCCGTGGCCTCCACCATCATGGCCATGTCCACCACCACCACCACCAACATCGGCACCACCTCCGTCAATACCACCACCATCACCACCATCTGCACCACCTCCGCCAATACCACCACCATCTGCACCACCTCCGCCAATACCACCGCCGTTGGTTTTCTTTCTCTTCTTGCCCTTGACAGAGCCATCGTCCGAACAAGCAAAGATGAGCATAGACATAATTGAAATGGACATAATAACCATGCCTAGCATGTACATGAGCCCTGACCCATCAAAATAAAAAGCTTTTTCATGACTTGATATTTCTCCAATAACATGTGCTACTCTACCCATTATCTCAATATAGTATCCTACCAAACAAAGTTTCTTTGATAGGATTTCAGATGAATAAAGGATAACAGTATATATACATATTAAATATTGTACTTAATTATGTTCATGGATGTGAACCACGTCATTTTTTAGAAAGATTATTTAGAGTTTAGTCAAGAGTGATCAATTGTATTAATTCAATGGAAAAAAATACGACATGAGCATTTTCAAGGGAATTTACTTGAGATCTATGTGTACCAATTTTTCCTTCCAATTGTATACTTCTTAATTATTGTATATGACATTATAGTTAATATCTATATTAATTATATTTATTCATAAAAAAAATTAATATATTTTTATTTTATTTTACTGTGACAAACAAAACGATATTTATGTCTTATTATTAAAAAAAGACAAAGTTGTTACTATTCTGAAATATAAATTTTGAAAAAGTTATAAATCTCTACTTTCTATATATATTAAAGCATATAAAAGCTTTCACACATGCTTTAATATATATATATATATATATATATATATATATATATATATATATATATATATATATATATATATGTAATAGGAGTCACATCACATGTCATTTAACAAGAGATATTAATTAAAAAAAGTTTATAAAATGGTAAAAGATCCAATGCATTTCCTTTTATCAATGATTCATTAATTATTAATATATAGTTTATGAAATATGCTTCTTTGATTTTTCTTTTTGTTTGAAAAGTAAGTTGGATGAGTGGTGCCGTGTTACACTGATGCATGACCACCAATATATGATGACCAATTATTTTCTTAATTCTCAAGTATTGAATTTTCAATGGAATTAAAACAAATGAAAGTGATAGTGATCATCATATTGACCCACTTTAATTAATTTTGCAGAAATTGTCTTCAAGCTAGGAAGGTACAAATTGAGTTCTAACTGAAAAAATTAAGTTTTTTTTTTTTTTTTTCTCAAGTCGGATCGAAAGGAAGTGATGGATGGGTACGGTAAAAAATACATGATCAATGTCTTGGACTTATGTCTAGTGCTGCATGGGCCTCAACTATGATTTCTCTGTATTTTATGGATGCTCACAGCATACATTTTAAGCCCAGCCCAATGTTTCGGTCCATTTAACTGTGCCAAAAAGAAGGCCCAACCCAGAAGCTATTTAGAAGAAATTATATGTTTCTCTATTTTAGGTAAAATTGATGGAGTGCTAGTATATAATATTCTACAATTCCATAATTACACAATTTAAGAGGCACCCAGGACTTGAAAAAGAATTAGGGCTGTGTTTGGATGGGTTTTGGCCCGGTCTAGCGGGTTTCGTGAGACCGAGCCAAAACTCTTTCAAATGAATTTTCATCAAACCCATAAAACCATAAAAAACCTATTCTGAAAACCACATTCAAATTCTTTAAACCTATAAAATACTGATTTGACACATATCACTTACTTTTTCTCCTAATTCTCACTAAAAAAAGACATTGATTTGACATATATCACCTACTTTTTTTCCTAAATCCCAGCATCCAAACCCAATCCAAGTAAGATTTCAACTTATTCAAACCACAAAACCCAAGAGTCAAAACCCATCCAAATAGATCCTAGAAGTTTAGAACAATATAGTTGTTCACAAGAAAAAAGAAGAAGTTATAGTCGTTGCACATGTGGCCTGACACTGCGCGGCTTCATTGATAAATTTGTTAGTAAATATTTTTAATTTGTGCTTACATTTTTAGTTTATGGTACAAATTCACTTTTAATTTTGAGAACTTTTAATATTCAAGTTATAGAGAGGTCAAAATGTCATATATGACATAATAACAAATTCAAAATTTGGGATAAATCCACATACATGTTTAATAGAAAAAAATACTTTTAATTAAAGAAATTATAGGGGTGAAAATTAAAAAAGATTTCAACAAAGCAAAATTGTGAGGGTAAAAATTACAATGGACACGTACTAACAGGTAAAACAAGTGTTCAAACTATTTGCACAAAATAAAAAATAAAAAATTTCAGCAAATTATAAGTGAACTCAAATTTATTAAATTTCGTGAAAATTGCAATAGATACTTTGAAAACAATTAAACAAGTATCCCACCCTATTTTCACAAAACAAACTTTCTTCTAGGGGTGTTCAATAAAATCGTCAAACCGCCCCAACCGATCGGTCCAACCCAAATCGACCGCAATTTGCGGGTTGAACGATGAATGGTTTGGTCTTGGGCTTTGTGAACAAAAACCCGCAAATTATGATCGGGTTCGGGATTATATTTTAAAAAACCGCATAAATCGCACCCAACCGCATGTATATAAAATAACAAATTGTGTTTTATTATTTAATATAATTTAAGCACATACAAACTTTTAATTTACCGTCTCAACCCCAAAACGTAATTTGTCCCCTAAAATTACTCGACACAATTTATTAACAATCCAAGTTAAATTCTATCGATTGACAACTACCAATATCAACTTTAATAATTAAAGTATTTTCAATTTTTGTTTATTGTTTGAAAAAGTCTTGTTCGGTTTTGTATTTGAGTAACAATTATTGATTTTTATATAGCAAATATGGACTTTAAATAGGTTAACAAATTAAAGCTAAAAATTATGAAAAAGTAGTATTGTTCATATGATTATGAAACATTCAAGAATTTTATTCTTAGATAAAACTACAATAACGAAATAGTAAGTGATAATAAATTAAAGTAAAGCCTAAAAAAAAAAACTTCATTAAATTAGGAAAAGCAAAGACCGCAAAAACCGCCCCAACCCGAAGGGACCGCAAAGTACAATATCTAGACTTATTGGGTTGGGTTTGGTCTTGAGTATTAAAAACCCGCAAATAATGGGTCGAATTTGAACGAGTATAAAATCGCAATAGAACGCACCGCGAACACCCCTACTTTCTTCTGCTAATTAAATTGCGTTATGATATAAGTGGGTTTTATAAAATAAGACTGTCATATAAATATGGGATTTTTGCACGTTACCCCCCAGTTTTTTTCAATTTTCCCACTTTCCCCCCCGAAACACATTAAATGTGACCATGCCCCCTGCTTTTATGTATTTTGTGCACTTACCCCCCGAAACGTCTTAAATGTGACCGTGCCCCCTGCTTTTATGTATGTTTGTGCACTTTCCGCCCCGAAACATTTTAAATGTGACTGTGCCCCCTGCTTTTATGTATGTTTGTGTACTTACCCCCCACCCCCCATACCAAATTTCGGCCAGATTTTTCACCGGAACTAAAGCACTTGCAAAGCACACAAAATTTAAGAGGGCAAAAGGATAAAATTATCCTTATTTCCCACAAAACCTAAACATCAGTTAAAGACGTGATTTGAAATTGAGCAAAAAAATGAGGGTTTATCTCAGTTAGGCTCAATTTCTCATCCATTTACTGAAAATGAGTGAATCATGGACAATTTTACAAATTCATGTCGTCTCTCTCTCTCTCACGCAAAACTCATGATTTAGAGAAATCAATATCAACATTTCTTGTTGCTTTCTTATTCCTTTTTTTATGGAGACCCCTTCATTACATACACCGAAAAATTAAGTCACCTAGGAATTTGAACTGGATATGGAATGTTGCAGCACCGCTGGTAATATTACCCTTTTGCCCTCTTAAATTTTGTGTGCTTTAGTTCCGGTGAAAAATCTGACCGGAATTTGGTATGGGGGGTGGGGAGGGGGGTAAGTGCACAAACGTACATAAAAGCAGGGGGCACAGTCACATTTAAGACGTTTAGGGGGTAAGTGCACAAACAAACATAAAAGCAGGGGGGCACGGTCACATTTAAGACGTTTTGGGTGGTAAGTGCACAAAATACATAAAAGCAGGGGGCATGGTCACATTTAATGTGTTTCGGGGGGGAAAGTGCAAAAATTGAAAAAAATTGGGGGGTGACATGCAAAAATCCCTATAAATATTTTCCTTAAATGAAACATCAAAAACCCTCATTTTCAAAATGTACCCAATTTTTTTTTTTTTTTTTTATAATTACTAAAGTACCAATTCCTCTTATGCGCAGGTAATTCCTTCTCTCTTCTTAATGTTATTCAATTTTTTTTCTCGAAATTTAATTTTATTAAAGCTTCCAATGGGTATTTATCAATTACTCAAAAGAATATGGTTCGTGGAAATGCACAAGAGTTCCAACTGGGTATTGAATATTGAAGAAGTATCATATGATATAATATATGAAATAATATGCTGTTGTGGATTTCATTTATTCCTTATTTGGTACTCAGTGTGTTGGGTTTGAAATAGAATGGAGAAAGAGTACATATAAAGGTTAATATTTTAATTCAATATTGTTAAACTGTTATTTCTTCGTATTTGTATTTTATAATATATAGTGGTTTCTTGAAAATAAAATTCTTTCAATTATCTGGTTATATATTCCCAGGCAAAGTTCAGATTTGCTCTTATCATATCATTTTGAGAAAGATATGTTGCTTGGAAAGTGAGATTCTATTACAGTTCAATTAAGCTTTAACTGTTCTTGAACTAGATCCATTTTGTTCATTCAATATTCAACAGGTTTGATTATAATGATTAATGAGCTTGTTTAGCTCAGTGTAAGGATGTATGTGTTTTTAAGCTGTGGTGAGATGATATTGATAGATGTGGTTGGGTAGTAATTGGTCACAAAGGACGTAAACGTTATTGAAAATTTTGAGCACTTAATTGAGAAAGTGAGTAGAGGCTCTCTCGAGAATGGATTGGTCAGAAATACATTTATGCATAAAATGCGATAAAGGCGAGAATCTGTTACTCTGCAGTGGGAATGGTTGTCCTTTAGCTATTCATGAAGGATGTATGGGCTGTCCAGCTAGATTTGATGATGAGGGTAACTTCTACTGCCCCTATTGTTTCTACAAGCAAGCTGTTGCCGAATCACGTCAAGCTAAGGAAAATGCTATGTCGAAAAGGAAAGATTTGTTGATCTTTATAAATGAAGAAACGGAAGGCAGTGAAGAACATTTGAGGGATAATAGAGCCAAAGCTAAAAATCCTAATCAATTAGAAGAAGAAATGATTCAAGAAGAGACACATCAACCTGCTGATCAAGACCCTTCACTTAAAATGCATGAGGAACGTAAAATAGATGATGTTGAAGAAGAAAAGATTGAGGAAGAGAAATGTGGAAGTTCTGATGAAGGCCCTTTACTTGAGATGAATAAAGAAAGCAAAATCAATGGTGCAGAAAAAGAAAAGATTCATGAAGAGGTTAACGATACTTTTTCAGCTTCCAATGATGACGATGCTTTATTTATCACGCATGTGAAAGGTAAGAGAAAATTTTACAGGAGTGACTCGGAAGACAGGGGTAATGCGGTTGATTCAGTGCCAAGTACGCATAAGAAGAAGCAAAAATCTACAACTGCGCCTCAAGTATTAGATGAAAAAGTTGATGCTTCTAGGAAATCAAAACAACCTGAACAGCCCTTGGTCAAACTGTGAGTACTTAACATAATGTTCTTTAAATTTTTTATTGTTTGTAATATGGAAATGTCTGATACACATCGCAGAGCTAATGATGCATTTATGAATGGGAGACGAAAAAGATTACGTTGGAGGGAGGAAGAAGAAGAGATGCTTATGGTAACATCTCACACTCGATTTCCTTTCTTGATGCATTGTTGACTGGTAATAATGTAAAAAAATTAACTGGAACTTTTGAATAAACTTGAAACTCGTTTGGTAGCAAATATTAGATAAAATTTTGTCTTTTATTATCCTTTATCTCTTGTTCGTTTGATAGTGTTAGTGATAACCAGTACTTTTAGCTAACACATCATCACATCCAACTCTACGATAACTTAATCTTCATGAGTCAACCATAAATTTAGGTGGTGCATTCTGCCTCATTTAATTAAATTTGCTACTAATTTGGCTTTACACTAAAGAAAAGTTCAAAAACTAAAGTACTATCTTATTATTCAATGGTTGTTATCAGACAAAGTTCTTACTATTAACTTATACCATTTTTTTTTTATATTCGAGTGGCACTCTCTATTTTATTTCTTTCCTTTTCTAATGGTAAAACATTCACAGGTAGGAGTAAAAAAGTTTTCAAACCCAGAAAAACAAAATATTCCCTGGAGGAAAGTCTTGGACTTTGGTCGCCATGTATTTCACGAAACTCGTGCTCCAGCCGATCTTAAGGACAAATGGAGAAACATGCTGGATAAATAAGGTCCAAACATAGTAATAACATCTTTCTTGCCTAGTTTTGCGTGTTGGATTTGGATATTGAAACTGGGTAATTTTGATTCAGGTGTATATGGAGGCAAATGGAGATGCCGTGTGTAGATGATGCATATTTCATCTAAATGTAGATAACTTTTGCTGAATGGACATGTTTTGACTAGGTTATGTGATTTAGATTTTTGGTTGAATATCTTCTATGTATACAGTTCTTGTATGCATCAATCAACGGCGTGTACTTAAAAGTCCAAGGGTCTCCATACGGAACGTGTTGGTTTGGGTTTGCTTGATTTTGGTCTCGTAAAGTTGGTTTGCATGGTTTTAGTGAAATTGTTGAAATGCGATAATTAGGTTTATATGTTGGGTTCTGTGAAAATTTTAAATTTGAGATATTATTTGGATTAAGTCTGAATATTGGAGTTTGGTAGCAAAAGCAATTGGTAGGTGTCAAATAATCTTTTATAGAGAAAATATAGGTGAGAGGTATCTATAATGAATATCTTTATATGTTTCGATTTATATCAAGTTTCGATATATAGATTGAAACCGGGCTTGGACAGGACACACGGTGGTCTCAGTGATGCAAGACCCGAAGCTGTCCAAATCTACAAGGAGCTTGAAGTTCTCCTTACCAATGGTGAAATCAAATTGTGATATTTCTTTTTAGGTAGCATGAATGATTCCTGAAATGCAGTTCGTTCAAATTTCAGACTGTAAACTAAATTCCTGGACTTTAGGACCTGGAACCTTGATCAACATCATATGTGTTCACAGTTCACACCTGCCCTTAATTCGATAGTGCTATTTTAGGACATGGCCGAGACGCGTGAGTGCGACTAGAGACTTTGATTGTAGTGTGTGACTAGAGACTTTAATTAACTGAACAGTACTTGCACATTTCTAGCTAGTGTATAAATATATTCTACAGTTCCATATATAATTGCTGAATATGAAAAACTCTCAGATGCAATAACACAAGGCTTGCAAATATAATCCGTGAAAATCAAACAATAATAATAATAATATAAAATTAATACATTACATGCCTCTCATGAGATGAAAGAAATTTCATAATCGTGAGAGAGATTATATATACAAACCAATAACTTTTGGTGAAAAAAAAAAAGTGCTTTAATTCACGCTATGGCCGGTAAGTAGAGGAAAAAACTCATAAACCCCCTTTTGATACCGATCGATTTTAATTTATTTGGTCATGCAAAATATAATTGAAAAGAAAAACGATTTGATTTTATTATGGGATCATACTGTAGAGCTTAGGCATGGTGAAGATGCACAACGAAGGATGCACTCATCTCTTACATGAGGATGAAGAGAAGAACATTTTTGTCGACAAGAAGCTCTAGCCGTGTCACACGAGGCCTTACACTGCTCGACTTCATTGATAATTTGTTCGGCACATGTAACAAAACAATCGAAACCTTGGGAGCAAGTGCAATTGCCGGAACTTTGAGCGGCAGCAGCTAATTGTTGACCGCATGTCCTCATACACTTCAGGAGTCGCTGGTCATTTAGAATTTGTCCTTCAACCTGCAGCACATGATGATCATGTACATAGCACACCAACAACAAAACAAGAAACATTAATGATGAAATACGTGCCATTGATCGATCGATCGATGAATATTAATTATTCAACTTAATTAATTTGAAAAGTAGTAATGTATATATGTATATGTATAGCTTGTTAATTTGTTTTAGTGTGAGGGAGAATTCAATTCTATGCAAGTGTGGTATATAGTATTTATAAACGTTATTGTTGGTATATATTATTAAATTAATATATTCACACTAATTAATTATGTCATTATTATACTATGTATGAATTATGATATTACATCAATCAATCGTGGGAGGAAGTAATTAAGTACTGGCTTCATCGTGATTTTTTTATTGTCCGATCTGTAAGTGTTGCACAAGACTACTGCATTCAATTCTCGTGTTTCTTAAATATTTTGTTTTTTTTTTTCTTCACTATTTAAATACAAAGGGAAATGATTTCCCAAACTTTACACATTTGATATCACATTGATAAGAGGGATGAAAGTGTTATACTACATTGATAAGATAAACTAATGTGATACACTACATTGATAAGAGAGACGCAACTGCTACGAAAAAATTAAAAGGGACGATAGTGATAAAATCAGATCATAAATAGGATCAAAAGTGCGATTTACTCAATAGTATAATACGCTGTCAATGTTGCTGTCAATGTTGATAGTTGACCGGCCAAATAATATACTGATTAGGATGATATGTAAGATAACATTTATAAATAAGTATTAACCATTTATCATGGCACAAAAATGGAATTTACATTAAAAGTCATCATATCTGAATGACAGCTACATGATCTACTTAATTTATTTATGCTAATACTTAGAAACAAGTTGGCACGTTATCGCTACAAAATGTGAAAGACGTGCATGTAAAATTAAAAATGCATATCATGATTGTTTTATTATATTGAGTTAATGAAAGACAAATAGTTAAAAAATAACTCCAGTTTATCTCATGGTCATAATATTCATGATCGGGTTGGATCAAAGATTATCATTAGTCTTAAATATAACTTTAATTTTGAGCCAACAAGATTAACTTGCAAATACAACACATGCCGTAAAATCACCTAATTTATTTTATTTAACATTTTTTGACCAAATTTATCATTCTTAATTTTGTTTAATAAAAATGATGTATCACTTGCGCGGGATTTTGAGTGGGCCAGGGTTTGCCTACAAATTGTTTTTAATTATTGGTAGCTCTTAAAAACGAATATAGAGAGATGCTCAAGAAATTAAAAAGTAAACAAAAAAATTCATTTTTTTTTATTAGAACATTCAAACATTAAATTGTGATTATTATCCATCAAATCCTCTATTGAGCCGATGTACAGTACAATAGAGGGGTGCAAGGCTTTCGGGACTGAACAAAAAGTTAAGTTGGGAAAAAAGCAAAATTGGTCCCATAATTTATGGCTAATGACAAGTTCACCCTATAAATATACGAACTGACAATTTTAGTAGCTTTATTAGCTTCTAAAATAAATTGATTTTTTGCTTCTCGAGATCCCAAAAGTGATTATGATCTTGGGGGCCAAACACTTCAAAAATCACAATTGAGATCTATAAGTGATTTTAAGAACTCCAACCGCTGGGTCAAATTCACCCTAAATATAATTAAATACAGTATAATACGCTGTCAATGTAGATAGTTGACCAAATAATATCCCGAGTATTAAAATATGTGAGATAACTTATAAATGTGGGGTTTACATTAAAAGTCATCATATTTCAATTGAACTGAATCTGAATTACAACTATAAGATCTACTTATTTATGCTAATACTTAGAAAACAAGCTGGCACGTTATCGCTATACTTAAGAAACAAGTTGGCTCATAGTAAATTCATGACTCATAATTTATACAAAATGTGGTAGACGTGCATATAAATTGATACCTAAGATCTACCTAAGAGGGGGGTGAATTAGGTTGATAACTTTTTTGAAAGTTTAGTTAAAGAGATCAATTAGTTTAAAATATTAAAGTTGATATGAATATATTTTATATTCTAATTGAGTAAAGTGCAGAAAGTAAATAATGAAAGAATGCAAACGCAATTTATAGAGGTTCGCGCCCCAACGGCCTACTTCCTCTCTTCCAGCACCCCTGGGTAAAATCCACTAGTAGATCGTGGCTTGCAGGACGAACCTTTGCCACTTCGAGATTACAAGATTACAATCTTACTCTCAATACGAGCTTGCTAGGCCTAACCTATCGCTCAACAGAAAACCGTGCTTGCTAGGATAATAACCTATCGCACTAAACAATTGTGCTTGCTAGGACACCTCCTATCGCACTACGAGCTTGCAAGTAAAAAAAAACTTTCGCTCAAAAATAGTTATAAAATTTGATTACAAATATTGCTCCAAAATGAACGGATTTTGCAAAGTACTAAACACTGATCCTTTTCTTCTACTACTTAGTGTATATTCAAGATTTCAAGAGCAAGTAGTAAAAATGTTTTTAGAAAAGCCCTTTTTGAAAAAAGATTTTTGCAAAAGGTAAAGACCACTTCAAAAAGACTTTAGGCAGTGAGAATGATATAGCAATTGAGACTTTTGAGAATGTGTTGTATTCTTCTGCCGTGAGAATGAATTGGTATTTATAGGTGAGTGTAGTTGGTTTAATAGGGAAGGATTTAGAAATTCAAAAAAATGATTTTGTCAAAATCTTGAGATATGGCCGAGAATAATTTTTAAACAATGTGGGAAATGAACTTGGACATACTTTAATACAAGTTGAATAATAAATCTTTCCTTCAAAAATTAATTTTAAGTAAATGGGGTAAGATATTGAACTAGACAAATTGGAGACAAAAGATTAGGAAGAAATCATACCTTTAAAAATTTATTTGATTGATAGTTTAAAAATAATGACCAAGATTAGTTAAAAATTCAAGAATAATTAGGCTTGATTAAGAAAGAGATTTTCGGCCATAATTAGGCAACAGACAAGTCACGGCTCATTTTGAAATGGTAGGATGTCACTTTGATTTTAAAACACATTTTTGGAAAAGGGCTAAAAGTATTAAAAAAAACTTTGGGCTAGGAATTTTCTTGCTCTTTTAATCACTTGAAAATACTTACTAAGTAGGCCACAATTTTCTTGTATCGAAAATCGGGCCCTTCAGAGGTGCTAGGGGCTTCGATCTTTGATCTTCATTCATAGTGAGCCTTTAGCAAAACTTGGCCTTATCATGATCTTCCTTCATAATTTGTATAAGCTTTTTCGTATCAAACTTGGGCCTTCCTTTTTGGACTAACTCAAACTCCAAATAGGTTGCTCTTTTTATAAACAAAAAACCTGTCCAAAACATAAAACTAAAGAGCACCAATATATTAAAAGTTCGTTTGTTAATCATCAACTTTTCGGCTAACAATCTCCCCCTTGATTGACAAACAACTTTTGATGCGAAAAAGATTTTAAGGGAACTCCCCCTAACTTTATGCAATTTTGAAAATTTCAAACTCCCCCTCAATTGAGGCATTTTCAAAATAATATTTCTTGGGAAATATAAGAGGCCTTAACATTAATTGTTAAGTCTCTTTGACCAATGAATTTTTGAAAAAGTATTTTTATGCAAATTTTCAAAATCATGCAATGCCAATGTATACATGAGCAAGTTAAGTCCAAAGCATACTATCAATAAGCAATAATCAAGGGATAAAATTCAAAATATAAGCAGATCTTTGAACAAGCATCAAATTACTTCTTCTCCCCCTTTTGTCAATCAATCAGTTCACTCTTAAGTTAGGCAATTTTCGCAATCTAAGATCAGAGTTTCACGAATAATTAGGCGGAAGCATAATCTTTTCAAATTTCGTTTTCACTTAAAATGCCCAAATTTTTTCTATTCAAACAAAATTGATCTTCAGCGACTGCCTTTGTAAAAATATCTGCAAGTTGATTTCCAGAGTTCACAAAATTAACACAAATATTTCCTTTTTGCACATTGTCACGTATGAAATGAAATTTAATATCTATATGCTTAGTACGAGAATGTTGCACTGGATTCTTGGTAATACTAATGGCACTCGAATTATCACATAATATTTCCACATTTTCAAACATTAAACCAAAATCACGCAAATAACTTTTCATCCACATAATTTGAGCACAACAATTAGATAATGCAACATATTCCGCTTCAGCGGTTGAAAGTGCTACAGAGTTTTATTTTTTACTATGCCATGTAACAAGACAATTTCCCAAGAGTTGACATGTGCCACTGGTACTTTTACGGTCTAGCAAGCATCCTGCTAAGTCCGCATCAGAGTAGCCAGTGAGATTAAAAATTTTGCTAGTTGGATACCATAGACCAAACTTTATGGTTCCTTTTAAGTACCGAAAAATTCTTTTGACAGCGATAAAATGCGACTCTTTAGGTGCAGATTGAAAACGAGCACAATAACAAGTGGCAAACATTATATCGGGCCTACTAGCAGTTAAGTAAAGAAGACTTCCGATCATACATCGATACCTTGTTTCATCAAAGGGTTTACCTTTCTCGTCCTTATCAAGTTTCGTGGTAGGGCTCATGGGAGTACCCATTTCTTTACACTCGTCCATTCCAAATCTTTTGATGAGTTCCTTTGTGTATTTCGTTTGGCAAATAAAGATTCCCTTTTCATTTTGTTTTATTTGGAGCCCAAGGAAATATGTTAGTTCGCCCATAAGACTCATCTCAAATTCATCCTGCATACACTTAGCAAAGTCTCGACAAAGAAGATCATTAGTAGCACCAAATATTATATCATCAACGTAAATTTGAACAATTAACAAGTCATTTTTATTTGCTTTTAGAAAAAGTGTTGTATCAACAGTACCAATAGAAAAACCATTTTCTAAGAGAAATTTACTTAATCTTTCGTACCAAGCCCTAGGGGCTTGTTTTAATCCATAAAGAGCTTTTGACAATTTAAAAACATGGTTAGGAAATTTTTCATTTTCAAAACCCGGAGGTTGCTCCACAAAAACTTCTTCATTCAAAAAACCATTTAAAAAGGCACTTTTGACGTCCATTTGAAAAAGAGTAAATTTTCTAAAAGAGGCATAAGCAAGTAACATACGAATAGATTCAAGTCTAGCAACAGGAGCATAGGTTTCATCGAAATCGATACCTTCTTGTTGATTGTAGCCTTTAGCGACTAATCTCGCCTTGTTTCGAGTAACCTCACCTTCTTCATTGAGTTTATTTCTAAACACCCATTTTGTTCCGATGATGGTGTGATTACTCGGCCTTTCGACTAGAGTCCATACCTGATTTTTATCGAATTGAGCGAGTTCATCTTTCATAGCGGCAACCCAAGATTCATCCCTTAGTGCTTCATTAACGTCTTTTGGTTCGGTGATTGAGAGTAGGATGAAATTGGCACTTTGATGTTGTTGTACCTTTGATCTGGTTTGAAGTCCACTCCTTAGATCACCAATCACTTGTGTAGTGGGATGGCTAGATGCATGTTTGAACTTTCTGACGGCTGGTTCATTTTTGGTTCTGGAACTTCCTTCTTCAGTTTCTGTTTTTGCTTCATGTTCCGAATCCTTTTCGGAATGTTCTTCTATTTTGGTTACTTGTTCCAGTACTGGTTCCGGCAGTTTCTGTTTTTCGATTGTGATTTCGTCTTCAACATCTGAAACATTATTGCTCAAGGATTTCTTGGCATCAAAGGGGTTAGTTTCATCAAAACGAACATGCATAGATTCTTGTATAGTTTGTTTCCTTTTATTATAAACACGATATGCTTTACTAGTCACAGAGTATCCAACAAACATGCCTTCATCAGCTTTAGGATCAAATTTATTAAGATAATCACGATCATTAAAAATATAACATTTGCAACCAAAGACTCTAAAGTAAGCAATATTAGGCGTTTTTCCATTCCAAAGTTCATACGGAGTTTTATTTAAGATAGATCTAAGAAAAACACGATTGGATATATGGCATGCAGTACTAACGGCTTCAGCCCAGAGAGATTTAGGCACACTATATTCATGTAAAAAAGTTCTTGCCATTTCTTGTAGAACACGATTCTTTCTTTCAACTACCCCATTTTGTTGAGGGGTCTTATGTGCAGAAAAATTATGAGAGTAACCATTTTCATCACAAAACGAAGCAAAGTATTTAGAATCAAATTCAGTACCATGATCAGTTCTAATCGAATTAATAAGATAACCCTTTTTATTTTGCAACTTTTTAGTCAAAGAAATAAACGCATCTAAGGCTTCATTTTTTTGCGCAAGAAATAGAACCCATGTAAAGCGAGAATAATCATCAACAATGACGAAAACAAATCTTTTACCTGCTAGAGTTCTTGTTTTCATAGGACCGAAAAGATCAAGGTGCAGTAGTTCAAGAGGTCTTGTTGTGGTTACTACCTTTTTGGGTTTGAATGAGCTCTTGATTTGTTTGCCCATTTGGCAAGCATCGCAAAGTCCTTCCTTTTGATAAGTGATTTTTGGTATTCCTCTCACAAGGTCCGACTTGGCAATTTTTGATATTAAATCAGTGTTTACGTGGCCAAGACGTCTATGCCAGATTGATTGGGAGTTATCACTTACTGCTAAACACTTGACATTTTGGTTAGATAAATCAACAAAATCAATGCAATAAGTATTACCTTCTCTTAAAGCTTCAAAAACAATTTTTCCATCCCTTTTAACAATGCACTTGGATGTTTCAAAATAAACTTCATAACCGTTATCACAGAATTGGCTAATACTCAATAAATTATATTTTAATCCTTTAACAAACCAAACGTCTTTAATGCAAGTAGATGAATTCTTACCAACAGTTCCACGACCAACCATTTTACCTTTCGTGTTGTCCGCAAAAGTGACATAGCCTCCTTCACATTTATCAATTTCACAAAATATTGATAGATCTCCCGTCATGTGACGAGAACAGCCGCTATCAAGAAACCATTTGTCTTTTCGTGAAGGAGTCTTTTGTACCTATTCAACAATGAGACAAGGTTTGCACTTTAGGTACCCAGATTTTGGGTCCTTGCAAGTTAGTCACAACATTTTTAGGTATCCATATAAGTTTATTGGCGTTGTTCCTTTTGTAGATGCAATTAAAAGATTTGTGACCGGTTTTTCCACAGAAATTGCAAGTATGGTAAGACAAAGAAGAATTTTTTGCAAGTTTGCTTAATTTGTCAAAAGAATGCTCATAACCAATTCCGGCTCTATTTAATGACACATTTTGCATTCCTAGAAGTCTATCTAGATTCTTCTTTCCTTTAGTGAATTTTTCTAGACATCTAGTTAGATCAACAACTTTGGCTTTAAGAAAAAAATTTTCTTTTGAAATACGAGAATTTTCATTTTCAAGTTTTTCAATTTTCTCGAGGCTTTCTATCATTCTAGTATCAAATTCTTCTCTTTCTCTATTTAGCAAAGTTATCTTTTTCTTGAGTTTTTCATTTTTAGAAGCAAGATTTTCAAGATCCTTTTTGCATTCATTTATCATAACGGTCCATTCATCTTCACAATCTATTTCATTATCTAAATCATCACATTCATCAAAATAGTATGAAGGTAGTACCTCATTTCGAGTCATGAAGCAAAGATTTCCAGATTCGTCTTCCGTTTGTTCTTCTTCGGAGTCCGGTTCATCCCAAGACGCGATCATTCCTTTGCTTTTGGTTCTCATGAATGCCTTCTCGGATTTCTTCAATTTTGGACATTCAGTACGTATGTGTCCCGTTTCGTGACATTCGTAGCATCTCACTTTGTTCTCGGCTTTGAATGGCTTCTTATTGTTTTTCGGGAATCTTTTTGTGAACCTATTTCTTGAAAGTTGGTTAAGTCTTTTGGTAAGCATGGCTATCTCTTCATTCCGCTCATCTTCGTCTAGTTCCTCGATGTTACTATCATCGTCCTGCAAAATATTTGAGTTAAATGCGATAGATCTTCTATCTTTAATTGTGCTTACCTCATCCTTAGACAGGATCGTGAGTTCATGTGATGTGAGTGAGCCTATGAGTTCAGCCATGGTCATTTTGTTGAGGTCCTTGGCTTCTTGTATGGCAGTGACTTTAGGTGTCCATTCTCGTGGGAGAGATCTCAGAATCTTCTTGACTTGCTCACTTTGAGGGTATATTTTTCCAAGTGCAGTCATGGGGTTAATGATCTCCATGAATCGAGCATACATTTGGCTTATGCTTTCATCCTCTTTCATGTTGAACATTTCGTATTGATGAACCAATATGGTGATTCGTTGCTCTTTGACTTGACTTGTCCCCTCATGAGTTACTTGTAACATATCCCACATGTCTTTTGCCGTAGCACACGAACATACTCGATTGTATTCGGATTTGGTGAGGGCGCATGCTAGTAGATTTTTGGCCTTTGAATTTAGTGACACCAGTTTCTTGTCAGTGTCGGTTAGTTCCTTCCATGCTTTGGGGATTTGTTTCTCGCCTTCGGTTTTCATTGGTATGGAAGGTCCTTCAAGAATTACACTCCATAGATCACAATCAATGGAGATCATGAATTCCTCCATTCTATTTTTCCATATTGAGTACGCAGTTCCATCGAATAGTGGGGGCCTGTTGTGCGATTGTCCTTCTGCGAAAACATCATTGCTATAGGTAGACATAAGATCGTTAGCTCTCGGGGGTTAATCCGCACAGTTAAGAAAAAATAAAAGAGCACCTGCTCTGGTACCAATTGATACCTAAGATCTACCTAAGAGGGGGGGTGAATTAGGTTGATAACTTTTTTGAAAGTTTAGTTAAAGAGATCAATTAGTTAAAAATATTAAAGTTGATATGAATATATTTTATATTCTAATTGAGTAAAGTGCAGAAAGTAAATAATGAAAGAATGCAAACGCAATTTATAGAGGTTCGCGCCCCAACGGCCTACTTCCTCTCTTCCAGCACCCCTGGGTAAAATCCACTAGTAGATCGTGGCTTGCAGGACGAACCTTTGCCACTTCGAGATTACAAGATTACAATCTTACTCTCAATACGAGCTTGCTAGGCCTAACCTATCGCTCAACAGAAAACCGTGCTTGCTAGGATAATAACCTATCGCACTAAACAGTTGTGCTTGCTAGGACTCCTCCTATCGCACTACGAGCTTGCAAGTAAAAAAAAACTTTCGCTAAAAAATAGTTATAAAATTTGATTACAAATATTGCTCCAAAATGAACGGATTTTGCAAAGTACTAAACACTTATCCTTTTCTTCTACTACTTAGTGTATATTCAAGATTTCAAGAGCAAGTAGTAAAAATGTTTTTAGAAAAGCCCTTTTTGAAAAAAGATTTTTGCAAAAGGTAAAGACCACTTCAAAAAGACTTTAGGTAGTGAGAATGATATAGCAATTGAGACTTTTGAGAATGTGTTGTATTCTTCTGCCGTGAGAATGAATTGGTATTTATAGGTGAGTGTAGTTGGTTTAATAGGGAAGGATTTAGAAATTCAAAAAAATGATTTTGTCAAAATCTTGAGATATGGCCGAGAATAATTTTTAAACAATGTGGGAAATGAACTTGGACATACTTTAATACAAGTTGAATAATAAATCTTTCCTTCAAAAATTAATTTTAAGTAAATGGGGTAAGATATTGAACTAGACAAATTGGAGACAAAAGATTAGGAAGAAATCATACCTTTAAAAATTTATTTGATTGATAGTTTAAAAATAATGACCAAGATTAGTTAAAAATTCAAGAATAATTAGGCTTGATTAAGAAAGAGATTTTCGGCCATAATTAGGCAACAGACAAGTCACGGCTCATTTTGAAATGGTAGGATGTCACTTTGATTTTAAAACACATTTTTGGAAAAGGGCTAAAAGTATTAAAAAAAACTTTGGGCTAGGAATTTTCTTGCTCTTTTAATCACTTGAAAATACTTACTAAGTAGGCCACAATTTTCTTGTATCGAAAATTGGGCCCTTCAGAGGTGCTAGGGGCTTCGATCTTTGATCTTCATTCATAGTGAGCCTTTAGCAAAACTTGGCCTTATCATGATCTTCCTTCATAATTTGTATAAGCTTTTTCGTATCAAACTTGGACCTTCCTTTTTGGACTAACTCAAACTCCAAATAGGTTGCTCTTTTTATAAACAAAAAACCTGTCCAAAACATAAAACTAAAGAGCACCAATATATTAAAAGTTCGTTTGTTAATCATCAACTTTTCGGCTAACATAAATCTCTATCTATATCTATATCTATATTCAAATAAAAGTACGATTTTATCAAGGAAATTTCTTCCCTTTTTTGTGAAGACTAATATACCCCTATTTAACTTATATTGTGATATTTAATTCTATGGCAAAAAGGTAAAAAAAAAAGAATCCTACAAGAAAAGAATCATAGAAGTATAATTAGACAAAAAGTCTCTCCTACATCACTCTTATAATTATATTTTTAAATTTTATAACAAATTAAAATATTTATGGTAAAAAAAATGAATGACATTGGCTAAACACGGGATAACAAAAAAAAGGGGGGGGGGGGGGGGGGATCAAATTGATGAAATGAAAGAACAAGAACAAAAAAATGAGTTAATTGGCAAAAAAAAAAAATGTGAATTATGTGAGAAAATAGGTTAAACAGATAAACTCAGACTAAAATTAGGTTATACCGGAGAGAATGAGTGAATTGATTAACAAATGTGAAAAACGACCAAAATTGGGTTATAATTAGTCAAACTTGAGGGGAATTTTAATTTGTAATACCGAGTACGTGAGGGAAATTTTTATAATTAGTCCTTACCCCAAGGGGGTATTCGTAATTCACCCATTATTTGCGCGGCCATGACCCATGGAAAATCTTATTTGGCTTTTTGAGGGCTCCCAATAGCAATTTTGAGACAAAAATTAATGATACCATAAGTGTAGGTTCTCCATTTGGAGTAATTTTTGACAAAAATCAACAAATTTCACTAATTAACGATTTACGGAGAATTAATGATACTATAATTGTAAGTTCTTTGTTTGGGGTAATTTGTAACCAAAATCAATAAATTTCCTTAATTCACGATTAAGGAGGAGTTAATGATATTATAAGTGTAGGTTCTCCGTTAGGGGTAATTTGGGACCAAATTAACAAATTTCCTTAATAACGATTTATGGAGGGGTTAATGATACTATAAGTGTAGGTTCTCCATTTTGGGTAATTTTATGTCAAAATCAACAAATTTCACTAATTAACGATTTACAGAGGGGTTAATGACTCTATAAGTGTATGTTCTCCATTTGGAGTAATTGTTTACCAAAATCAATAAATATCACTAATTAACGATTTAAGTAGGGGTTAATGATACTATAAGTTTAGGTTCTCCGTTTGGAATTTTTTTTATCAAAATCAACAAAATTCATTAATTAACGATTTACGGAGGGTTTAATGATACTATAAGTGTAAGTTCTCCGTTTTGGGTAATTTTTTACCAAAATCAATGACACTATATGATATTATTATTTTCTTCTTAAGTATTGAATTTTCAATGGAATTAAAACAAATGAAAGTGATAGTCATCCTATTGACCCACTTTCATTAATTTTGCAGAAATGTCTTCAAGCTAGAAAGGTAAAAAATTGATCTGAAGTGAAAAAATTAAGTTATTTTCTTTCTCAAGTCGGATCGAAAGGGGTTGTCCAATTAAAGATGCAGGATATGGATTTTTTTTTTTCCAGTACATGTTATACATATAGATCTAATTACAAATATTTAAAATTAAAATTTGTTTGGAAACTTCCAGGATAAATTTGTCATGTGACACAAAAATGAGATATAAGATCTTTTGTCAAGAAAATGTTACCGACGTCTCAATTAAACATAGTAAAGGCTTTATAGAACTTCTTATAGTAGCTGACAATTCTGCTCTATAACATTAATTTTGGACTCGCAAAATAACACTTCGGTAGAATTGCCAGCTACTCAGCTAGTATAAGTTATGACACTAATTTTGCAATAATTAAAATTAATTTGATAGTGATTTTCAACTTTAGTTAACGGCAGTACCAAATGTGGAACAATTTATTAAATTATGGTACCAAATGTAATGATATGCATTTGTTTGGTATAAAAAGTAGAAATTGACATAAAACTCTGTACCAAAATTCAATTATCTCCTTTCTATATTATTGGGTTTTTCTCAAAAAAAAAAAAAAAAAAGAATATCAAATTAAAGGAGTCTTGATTTGGATACTTGAAGGAGACTTGCAAGTTGGGGGTAATTGCTAAATCTTCAAATTCCCTAAGTTCCTATCAAACAAAGAAATCATATCAGTGAAGGAATTGGAGAAGCACGAAGAAGAGGAACAAAATTAGGTCAATCGATTGTAATTTAATTTACGGTTCTTTTATTTTATTTCCTTCTCCGGTTCTTGTATTAGACCGGTTCCGGTTCTATTTAATTCTGTTAATAACCGGATTAAAGGTTGTTAGATTAGTTATTGTGTATTTACTGTTTTGTCCCTGTATTTTACCTATTTAAAGGGTTGTTTGTACTGCTGATGAACACACAAGATTCACATATTCAATAAGAAGAATTTCTGCAGTTTATTTACATCAAAGTTCTCTATATTCATTCAAAGTATATACATATTATATACATATATTCATATATGCAAATTATATCAATTAACATGGTATCAGCTTGAATCTCTACTTTCCGCTGCAATTTCTTTCAAGATTCTCATCTTGATTATCTTCTTTGGGCATTCTTCAATCTCACTTCCATCCCTTGTTCCAATTTTTCTCACGGCAATTGTTCATTCCAGTACCAGTTCTCTCCATTGCAATTACCATATTCCAGAAGGCTACTTTCTTTCATCCAGATCCATTCATCTAATATCTGGTATTTCCGCTTCATATTATCCAAATTCTCTCAATTTCTTTTTGTTTTTACCTGTTTTCTTGTTTTCCAGATCTTCCTTTCTTTTCTTTTTCTCTCTCTCTTCATCTTTTTCCATCTTGTTTTAATCAAGATTCTCTCAAGGTTCCTCCCTGTCATTTTGTTTTCCTTCTTTCTTTCTTTCTTTCTTCATCATGTCTTCAGATCCACCATCTGAAACCAACATCAATCCCATAATCCCTTCTCGGCTTAGACCAGAAATTGAAGATCCATCAAGTCCGTTCTACCTCCATCCAGCTGATGGTCCAGGAGCCATCTTAGTTTCTGAAAAATTGGATGACAAAAATTATCAGACTTGGTCCAAAGCAATGGTCAGGGCCTTAACAGTCAAAAACAAGTTGAGTTTCATTGATGAAAGTCTCCCTAGACCCTCTACTGATCCTGTTTTATCCAATTATTGGGATAGAAACAACACATTGATTATTACTTGGATCCTCAATTCACTTACAAAAGAAATAAACCATACTGTGCAAAATCACACCTCTGCCACAATTCTTTGGAAAGAATTGAAACAAAGATTTCAACAAGCAAACGGTCCAAGAATGTTCCAACTTCATAGAGATTTACTCCAATTACAACAACAATCTCTTTCTGTGAATGTTTACTTTTCCAAACTTAAAACTATTTGGGATGAAATCTGTAATTTCAGACCAAGATGTACTTGTGGCTTACTGGAACAGTATTTTGAACATTTCTACCAAATGATTTTTTTAATGGGCTTGCAAGATTAACTGTCTCATACCAGAAGTCAGCTCCTACTGATGGATCCACTACCAGATGTTCCAAAGGCATATGCCTTAGTTTCACAAGAGGAAACTCAAAGAGCAGTCCACTCTTCCTCACCCTCTCAAGACATTCTCAATACCATGGCCTTCTCCACTAAAACTTCACCTATGACCACACCAAACAGACCACCTAACACTACATACAGACCACCCTTTCCTAACCAATCCACTTCTTTTAGACCCAACTTCAGATCCCCATTCAATCCAACCTACCAAAGACAGAATAGACCCTTTTGCACTCATTGTCAAATGGTTGGACACACAACCAATACTTGTTTTAAACTCCATGGTTACCCACCTGGCTATAGGCCTCCCACACCTAGAACTCCAAACACATCCAACAACAGAATCAATTCAATTACTACAGATCCCATCTCAGAAACCAACCCCATTCAAAACCTCATTCAATCTATGACACCAGACCAATACAATCAGCTTTCACAAATTTTCAGCTCTCAAAATAGATCACCAGCTACACCAGCTACTCCTACACAGAACACAGATTCTCATACTTGCACTGCCCATACAGGTAATCTTTCTACCTCTCTCAACATTACTTCTTCTATTTTTCAGAATAAGTGGATTTTAGACTCAGGGGCTTCAAATCACATCTCTAATAATTTGTCTTATTTTACTGACATATCTCCTGCCTCAAACACTACCATCACACTACCCAACAACTCTATTATTAATGTTTTCTTCAAGGGTACTGTTTTATTAGATTCTAATATTTCTTTAAACAATGTACTTTATGTTCCCTTCTTTAAGTTCAATTTACTCTCTGTTAGTGCCCTATTAGCTTCTACATCACATAGCATAACTTTTAAATCTAATCACTTTTATATTCAGGACATGACTTCTTTGAAGAAGATTGGCAAGGGTGATTTAGTGGATGGACTGCATATCTTGAATCATGATAATCTACCTACTGTTTCATGTAATAAAATTAGCATAGATACTTGGCACAATAGGCTAGGACATCCTGCTTTAGATAGGATTCAAATTCTCAAATCTGTATTGAATTTACCTACTGTTTCTAGTAACAATAATCATGTCTGTGAAATTTGTCCTATGGCTAAGAAAAAACATTTACCTTTTCCTATCTGTTCATCTACTTCATCTCAAGCATTTGATATCATACATTGTGACATATGGGGTCCCTACAGAGTCCCATCCTACAATGGCTACAAATTTTTTCTCACTCTAGTTGATGATCACTCTAGGTTTACTTGGGTATTTTTACTACAATATAAATCAGATGTGCATAATATCATACCAAAATTCATTAAAATGATAGATATTCAATTTAATGCTAAAATTAAGAAGTTTAGAAGTGACAATGCTAAAGAACTCACTTTTTCTACCTTATTCTCTAATTTAGGTATCCTACATCAATATTCATGTGTGGAAACCCCACAACAGAATGCTAGGGTAGAAAGAAAACACCAGCATATTTTAAATACAGCTAGATCCCTCCTATTTCAATCTCACCTTCCTCTGCAATATTGGACAGATTGTGTCCTAACTGCTGTTTTTCTCATTAATAGATTACCTACCACTGTTTTACATAACTTTTCACCTTACTTTAAACTTTTTCACAAACAAGTTGATTATACTTTTATTAGAACTTTTGGATGCCTCACTTTTGCATCCACTCTTAAGGAAAACAGATCTAAATTTGATCCTATGGCTCATAAATGTGTTTTCCTAGGATATACTCCAGGTATTAAAAGTTATAAACTACTGAATCTTTCAACTCACAATGTTTTTCATTCAAGAAATGTTATCTTCCATGAAAATATTTTTCCTTTTTCTGATCCCTACATTTTTAATCAATTTACCCAGTCTCATACCCCTCAAGACATCCCTCCCACTAATCCCTTTCTTTATGACATCTTCTCACCCCATATACCTGTTTCCCAACCATCTATACACATTCCTGATTCAACTCCTCCCTCAAATCTATCAAACAGTCCTCCACCACCCATTGCACATAACAGAAAGTCCACTAGATTACATAAACCTCCAGCATATTTACAGGATTATAATTGCAATTTATCTACTTCCAATAAACATCTTCTTTCAAAAGTTTTAGATTATTCTTCTGTTTCTCCATCTCACCAAGTTTTCATAAACAATATCTCTACAATCTCTGAACCTCACACATACAAACAAGCAATAAAGGATCCTAAATGGATAACAGCTATTCAAGAAGAACTGCAAGCAATGGAGAATAACAACACTTGGACTATAACAGAATTACCTAAAAATAAACACCCTATTGGATGCAAATGAATTTTTAAGATTAAAACAAATTCTTATGGTTCAATAGAAAGATATAAGGCCAGATTAGTGGCCCAAGGATTTACTCAACAGGAGGGAATTGATTATACATCAACTTTCTCCCCTGTTGCAAAACTAATTTCTGTCAGGGTCATTTTAGCTCTAGCCATGGCAAACAATTGGGATCTTCATCAATTGGACATCACTAATGCCTTCCTCAATGGGGACTTGGAGGAAGACATTTACATGACACTTCCTAAAGGCTTCACACCTCACTCCTCTAACCTCACAGGTATGTCTTCTAATCTAGCATGCAAACTTAATAAATCTATCTATGGCTTAAAACAAGCCAGTAGACAGTGGAATAGTAAGCTTACTGAAGTTCTAATTTCCATGGGTTTCAACCAATCAAGGTCAAATTATTCTCTCTTTACTATTGGTTCTCATTCTACTTTTCTAGCTATCTTAGTCTATGTTGATGACATTCTTCTTGCTGGACCCAATACTCAGTTAATTAATGACATCAAACTAAAACTAAGCCATATTTTCAAATTAAGAGACCTGGGCAGATTAAAGTACTTTCTGGGGATCGAGTTAGCTTATTCTAAATCAGGACTAATCATTTCCCAGAGGCAATATACATTACAGTTATTAAAAGATACAGGATATTTAGACAGTAAACCTGTCCATATTCCTATGGATCCCAAGAACAATCTTAAGACTACTGATCATAACCTTCTTGCTGATCCCTCACCTTATAGAAGGCTCATTGGTAGACTAATCTACCTAACTATTACTAGACCTGACATTTCTTTTGCTGTACACAAACTTAGTCAGTTTGTATCCAAACCTAATCAAGATCACCTAATTGCAACTCATCATTTACTAAGGTATTTAAAAGCAACCCCTGGCCAGGGCCTTTTTTATAGCAAATCTTCTAACTTAAACTTAACTGGTTTTTGTGACTCAGATTGGGGGTCTTGTCTAGACTCCAGAAGATCAACAACAGGATTTTGTATTTTTCTAGGCAATTCAATCATATCATGGAAAGCAAAACGGCAGGCAACAATATCTAAATCATCTGCTGAAGCAGAATACAGAAGCCTAGCAGCAATTACTAGTGAGATCTTATGGCTAACTCAATTATTGCAAGATTTGAAGATAAAATTAAACTTACCTCCCGCAATCTATTGCGACAATGCCTCCGCCATTCATTTGGCACAAAACCCCATCTTTCACGAGCGTACTAAACACATCGAAATCGACCTTCATTTTGTTCGAGAACACATCAACATAAATCACCTTAAACTTCTCCCAATCTCCTCTGCTGCGCAACCAGCTGACATACTCACCAAGCCGCTTCCAAAGCCTCAATTCACAGCTATTTTGCACAAGATGGGCGTAAGGAATATATACGCTCGACCTTGTGGGGGGGGGGGGTATCAAACAAAGAAATCATATCAGTGAAGGAATTGGAGAAGCACGAAGAAGAGGAACAAAATTAGGTCAATCGATTGTAATTTAATTTACGGTTCTTTTATTTTATTTCCTTATTCGGTTCTTGTATTAGACCGGTTCTGGTTCTATTTAATTCTGTTAATAACCGGATTAAAGGTTGTTAGATTAGTTATTGTGTATTTACTGTTTTGTCCCTATATTTTACCTATTTAAAGGGTTGTTTGTACTGCTGATGAACACACAAGATTCACATATTCAATAAGAAGAATTTCTGCAGTTTATTTACATCAAAGTTCTCTATATTCATATTCAAAGTATATACATATTATATACATATATTCATATATGCAAATTATATCAATTAACAGTTCCGTACGTGAATCTCCTCATTGAAGGCATTCACTCGTCTTATCGACTTTTATTTTTTTTATCATGGATTTAAGGAGGCTAATGAGGATGCTCATTCTTTAGAGTGTAATCTTGCTATTGAGGATCTTCTTATCGTAACTGCATAAGTTATTTCATGATAAATGTTTTTTCTTTGGTTCTAAAAAAAGAAATAAGCTACTTCTTTCTTATCTTAACGATGATTGATCCGTGAATACAAACATATAAAGTGTATTAATTGGACTACATACATACATACATACATACATATATATATATATATATATATATATATATAGCTTAAACAAAAAAAAAAACATGAAATACAAACTGATGCAATTCAAATAGCACAAACTGCCTCGTTTCTTTCAACGCAAGCAAAGATGAACATTTAAAGATACGATTGAAAAGGATAAAACAATTATTCCAACTATGTACACGAGCCTTGATCCCTGATCAAAAAATTAAAAGAAGTTGTATGTTGTTTGGCTATTTAAGGTGAAATTGATGTACTGCTAGTATATAAAAATATTCTACAGTTCCATAATAATTGCTGAATGTGAAAAATCTTTCACATGCAATAACATTAGGCTTGCGATTATAATCCAAGAAAATCAAATAATAATAATATAAAATTAATACATTACAATCCGTAAGACCGTAACCAAAAAAAAAAAAGAAAAAAAGTCTCTCATGAAATGAAACATATTTCATAATCGTGAGAGATATTATACAAATCAATAACCTTTAAAAAAAAAAAAAAACACTTTAATTCACGATATGGTAAAGTAGAGGAAAAAACTCAACCCCCTTCTGACCATTGTATTTTATTTAAAAAAAATCCCGATGCATCCGCATTGAGATTGTATCAATAATTAAATGAACACCTGCTAAATAATTAATTGATATAGATTTTATTTCGTCATGCAAAATCCAAAAAGAAAAGCGATTTTATGCGATCATATTTAATCGCATCTGCATATACTTCGACAAAAATCAATGCACTTTTCAAGACCTAAACGAGAATCAGAACGACATTTTCGTTCACAAGATCTTATAGTCGTTCTACATGAGTCCCAACACAAACATGAGGACAAACACGCCGAGACTTCTTCTTTGATAATCGGATTGTTAATTTGTTCGGCACATGTAACAACACAATCCAAACCTTGGGAGCAAGTGCAATTGGAACTTTGGGCAGCTTGTTGACCGCATGTCCCCATACACTTCACAAGTCGCGGGTCAATTAGAGCTTGTTGTCCTTGAACCTGCACATAGCTACAGCACGCCAACAACAAAACAAGAAACATTATTGATGAAATACTAGTAAAGTGTGCCATTGATCGATCGGTCTGATGAATATTAATTCAACTTTGCTTGTTTTTAATTGTGAGGGAGAATTCTATGAAAGTGTGGTACTATTTATAATGTACGTTGTTGGTATTATTAAATAAATTAATATATTCACATTATTTCCCTTGATCAATTAATATCATAATATGTATGATATTCCATCAATCGTGGAAGGAAGTAATTAACACTCATATGTAACTATCATCATATATAAGGGGAAATTCCTAAACTAGTCCCTTAATTAATTATACTTGACCAGTATTATACTATGTAGTATGATATTACATCAATTGTAGCCAGGAAGTAATTAATTAAGTACTGGCTTCATCGTGATTTTTTTATTGTCCGATCCGTAAGATGCACAGGACTACTGCATTCAATTCTCGTGTTTCTTAGATATTTTGTGTTTTTTTTTTTCAATATCTAGTCTCGTGTTTCTTAAATATTTTATTTTCAATATCTGAATTTGTGAACACAATAAAAAGAAGCCCCATTTTAGGTTGAAATAGGACTAAATTACCTTGAAGTAGGATAGTTGTATCAATTGCCGAGCATAACTTGTAACACTTACCCGGTCTCATAGGCGGACGGACATAGGGACTTGGGGGTCTATAGACCCTCCTGGAATTTTTTTTTTAATTGTGGTTTATTTTTTATTTGAAAAAAAAAAGAAAAAAAAGAAAAGGTCCAATAAATTAGTCCAATCTGAAATTTTCAGCCCAAATATAATTTTAGATCAATTAATATCATACAACCCACTCTAATAATACCTCAATTTTGGGGTACCTCGATTGTAAGAACAACAAAACTGCGAAATTTTTAAATTGTTCAAGGCATCCAACGGTCCCATAAAACTGTCTCCATATTATATATACGAAAAGGTTGAATCAAACAACAATTAAAACAAAGTAAGGTGTGATATGCGATTTTACCTCACCACAACTCGGTGGTGGTTACCTATGGACTTCATGTTTGATTCACAACTGAGTGATTCAATTGTCTCACCTCCAAAGTTGATCCACACCAATTGGATTGTAGGGACACCTCCAAATCGCAGGCTACGAACTTGATTGTGAAGGTTGTCAATAAGGGATCGCGCAGATCTTGATCAGGACTTAGATTTGGATTTGGATTAGGAGTTCAGATGGAAGATGACCGAGCTACAGGGCTTATGCAGCTGGGTCAGGTTCGGCCAAGTTGGTTCGGCCAGGTTGAGTTCGGCCAAGGTTGGCCAATCTTGATTGGTCCGATTTGGCTTGGGCGATTTCGGGTTAGGGTTAGGCGATTGCAATTTTCAGATTTTCCTTTTTTTGTGTTGTGCAAAAACTTGTTTTTCAATTATGCATTAGTATCTTTATGAAGAGATGTGAAGTAGTATTTATAAAAGAAGAGTCCTTCTCTTATAAGATATCTTCTTCCCATCTTTATCAAATCATATTCCTTATCAACCAAGGAATATTAGATTTGATAAATCTCTTCTTCCTTTCTTGTTTCCCAAGAAACAAAACTCTTTCAATTTTATCCATGCAAATCGCCCACCTTGCCCAAATCCATGCTTAACAAAAATCAACCCATGTAATTAACTAATTCGAAAATTAGGTAATTATTAATCTTCCAACTTTATTAATTAAGCACTTTAATTAATCTCATAATTAATCAGATAATCCTAATTAATTAATTAGACATTAATCAATTAGATATCTAATTAATATACTCCCACTTGAATTAATACCTTAATTCAATAACTTTGATTTAACAACTTTAAATCACTTATTTCCCTTTAAGACTGTCACTGTCCAATTGTATTGTGTGTGACCCTCTGGGTTCACCATCAATTGGCAGCAGACCCGCGACTTTCGTGATTTAATTAACGAGCAATTAAATACTCCGATCAATTAAACAACTTTTAATTGACCACTCAAGAATTAATTTTCTTATTAATTCAGGAGTACCCACACTTCATGGTCGATGTCTAGCCACAAGCCCATGAAGCTCAATCAAAGGTGAATTGATATTTGTGAACCTCACCTCTTATAAATGCCATGTACATACGGTCCTTCCACGACTGATTTCCCGATCGAGACCTAGGGTGTGTGAATTGATCGGCACCTCTAATTATCTCGATTCTGTACTTTCTAATTCTGGATAATAATTCCAGCGTGACTGCTAAATTTGGAAACCCCTTTCCAAATCCGTCACCGACCGTGGCCACGGGTTTCTCGGAATTTATTATCTAAGAACGTACAAGAAATTCTCCCACCTTATCAGGATGAGTCGATGGATCATTTCTTAGTACTAACCACTCGCGTACACGTTTGTACGCACCCAACTTAGGCACTTTGTGGTCAGGCTACGTGACCAGTACCTAAATCTAAGTACGCATATACATGTACCGAATTCGCCCTAGCACCTCAAGTCTAAGGACTAAATCGTACACTATTACAAGCCTTGAGAAACATCCCATCACCGATATACGACACGCGCTTCCACAATGGGTTTCTCTGTTCGGGTCGTTATATGCATTCGATCGTCTCTATCGAACCACCTACTCATATGCACTGGCTTCAAATGCCTTGCTCATGAAACGATACAAATTCACTCCATGTGAATCATGCATATTCGTACAAGTCTTAGCGATTCCTTCGATACCCCGTCTCGTTCGGAATCTATGACTTGGAACGTGTTTTAAGATCACGACCTTAGAGACTGTTTCGTGATTGCACTCAATACTGAAGTGAATCGTCCCATATTCTAATGTGACCTTAGGATTTCATCCAATCGCTTAGATAAGTTCGCAAGAGATGAAGTTGGCCATTGTTTAATTTACGTACTATACATAAACAGGCTTATTAATTATAAACCATAAGAAAACAGTTCTCCAACAAGCTAATTAATATTGGCTTGTTGGGCACTATCCTATCACTCAATACCCACTTTATCAAATAATGAAATTGAAAGTGGTGAAGGTCTCAACCAAGAGAGAACTCTCATTCGTGCGAGTGACACACGTTGGGGATCACATTATGGTACTTTGATGAATGTAATTCACATGTTCTCTTTCGTGATTGACATTCTTGGCTTCATAGTTGAGGAGTACACCAATAAGAATAGGGAAGTAAACAATCAATTGATAATACTTCAATCATTTTCCTTTGTCTTCAATTTACATTTGATGATGTTGATATTGGGCATTACTAATGACTTGTCTCAAGCTTTATAAAGAAAAGACCAAGATATAGGGAATGCTATGAAATTAGTCAAATTAGTTAAGGATCGTCTTCAAGAGACAAGAGATGATGGATGGGGACCTTTGTTGGACGAAGTTACTTCTTTTTGTTTTAAGCATGAAATTGAAATTCCTTCAATGATTAATGTATATTTTCCATATGAGAGGCCAAGGGGTAGGTTGAACAAGTGACTATCGAGCATCATTACAAAGTTGAGAGATTCAATTCAGTGATAGATAGACAATTGCAAGAGTTGGAAAAACCATTTCAATGAAGTAAAAACGGAGTTGCTTCTTTGTGTTGCATGTTTAAACTCATCCAATCGCTTTGAGGCTTTTGACAAAGGAAAACTTGTTTGTCTTGCCGAACTTTATCCAAATGACTTCTCTTTTCTTGAGCTCTCGGCCCCTTCCAATTAACTTGAAAATTATATTAGGGATGTTCGAACAAGTGATGATTTTTCTAGATTGAAAGGATTGTCGAGCTTCCTAAGAAAATAGTTGCAACTAAAAGGCATGTCGCATTCTCGATGGTTTACAAACTTGTGACCTTGGCGCTTTTTCGACTATGAAGATAGTAAAGAATCGACTTCTTAACCAATGGGCGATCAATGTCTAAATTATAGTTTAGTTGTCTTTATAGAGAGAGACATATTTAGTAGTATTTCAAACGATGTTATCATGTACCGATTTCAAAAGATGAAAAATCGTTGTGGTCAATTACTAAAGTAAATACGTAGATATTTTGGGTTATTTTGGGACTATAACGGATTATCATATGAAATTAAAGTATCTAGTCGGGGGGTTTATTTTTGTCAAACTCCATCTCCCCTTTTTTGTATTGCGTTATATATTTTATCGTGAATAATATAAGCTTTAAGTTCAACTGTTTGATTGATTTTTTTTTTTTATATAAGTTTAGCCACTCTGACCAAAAATCCTGGATCCGCCCCTGCCCGGTCCCCAATGTTTATTAGTGAAAGTTTTATTTTTTCTTGGCCAAATTACGGTACCCTTCCTATTTATATGTGCTAATGGTTGTTAGTTTTAACCTCACATACAGTTTGTTTTTAAGCTCCTATTTTACATTTAGTTATATTTTTTTTGGTGATTTTTTTTACTTATTACGAAAGAAGGTTCCGATTATTCTTTTACTAATTACTATTATATAGTTATATCCGTTATAATTTTAACCGATTTTTATATTTATATGCATCATTATCCAATCAGTTATTATATTTTTCCTTCAATATTATTGGAACAATTGTGATCTTTCTTCATTATATTTAAAATTTCTAGTAGCTCTTTGAATTTCTAATCAACACGAAATTCATATTGTCATTATAACCCAGAGTTAGTGATTGGTGATCCTTTGGATAGAGTAAAGACAAGAAGAGCTGCTGCAAATGATGCAATGTTTGTCAGCTTCTTATCCCAAATTGATCCCAAACAGATTGAAGAAGCTCTCAATGATTCAAACTGGATTGAAGCTATGCAAGAGGAGCTGAATCAATTTGAAAGGAATGAAGTTTGGTACTTAGTTCCTAGACCAAGTCATCAAAGGGTAATTGGCACTAAGTGGGTATTCAGAAATAAAATGAATGAAGATGGTATTGTTACCAGAAATAAAGCAAGACTAGTAGCCAAAGGTTATTGTCAAGAAGAAGGAATTGCCTTTGATGAAACGTTTGCACCTGTAGCAAGACTTGAAGCAATCAGACTGTTTCTTGCCTATGCTGCTCATAAAAACTTCACAGTCTATCAAATGGATGTGAAGTCTGCCTTTCTCAATGGAGAATTGCAAGAAGAAGTTTATGTTGAACAACCACCTGGATTTGAAGCTTATCTGCAAGAAGACAAGGTGTATCGTCAGAAGAAAGCTCTCTATGGACTGAAACAGGCTCCAAGAGCATGGTATGATACTTTATCTGACTTTCTTTTAATTAAAGGATTTCGTAAAGGTAAAGTTGATTAAACCTTGTTCAAAATTGAATAGGTTGATCATATATTGCTTGTGCAAATATATGTAAACGATATTATTTTCAGTTCAACTAACCAACAGATGTGTGATAAGTTCTCCAAGCTGATGCAGAACAAATTTGAAATGAGCATGATGGGTGAACTTAATTACTTTCTTGGTTTGCAAGTTAGACAGTTGCCTGATGAAATTTTCATCAACCAAGCAAAGTACACAAAAGATCTGTTCAAGAAATTTGGTATGGAAACTAGCTCATCTGTTAATGTTCCAATGTCTACTGGACTTCGTTTGGATAAAGATGAAGATGGCAAATCAGTAGATATAACCAAGTACAGAGGCATTATAGGGTTACTGTTATATCTAACAGCTAGTAGACCTGATATCATGTACTCTGTCGGGGTTTGTGCGAGATATCAATCAAATCCTAATGAATCTCATCTCCTGGCTGCCAAGAGGATACTTAGATACCTTAAAGGCACTCAAGAACTGGGATTATGGTACCCTAGGGAATCTGGATTCGAGCTGATTGGATATTCAGATTCAGACCTTGCTGGCTGCAAGATTGATAGGAAGAGTACAACTGGCGCCTGTCAATTCTTGGGTAGTCGTCTGATCTCATGGATGAGTAAGAAACAGACTTCAGTATCAATATCTACTGCTGAAGTTGAGTACATAGCTGCTGGAGCTTGCTGTGCACAAATACTTTGGTTGAAGCATCAACTAGAAGACTACAATATTAAGATCAGTGGAATCCCAATCTACTGTGATAATACAAGTGCAATCTCTCTTACTCAGAACACTACAAGTCATTCAAGGACTAAGCATATTGAGATTAAACATCATTTTATCAGAGATCGTGTGGAAAAAGGAAATGTTATCATAGAGTATGTTCATACTGACAATCAGATTGCTGACATTTATATTAAACCACTAAGTGATGCAAGGTTTTCAACTCTAAGAGCTGAACTAGGTATACTAAATTTAGATGCATAAGCTGAGGGGGAACTCATCAGAAGACTGAAGTTTATCAGCTTACTCAACTTATTATCTTCAAGATTGACTGTCAACAGACTAGTCAACTGATGGATTCTTAAAGTCAGGGGGAACGTGTAAGACTAGCAGTACTTCTGATTAAAAGATGAAAGTTAGTTGATGAAAGTTAGTTGAAGTTATGCGTTCAAGGAATCTGTTCTTAATTCTTGAAGACTGAAGATTAATTTATCTTGCTGGATTGACAAACAGCAGAGGAAGATTACTAGCTATTAGCTTTCACTAGTAATACATGTTATCAGAACAGACTTCTGATCAGATAAGTATTAGTTTACTCATCTGATTAATAGTATAAAATGCTGTTAATAAAAACGTTATATTTAAAAACACGCTTTTACAAGTCGACTGAAGCGGTTCGCATTCCCGCCAGTCATTAAATGCTTTTTGAATTTTGAATTGCGTAAATCTCGCCCCACGATCACGCCTGACAAATAACTGATCTAATGGTTCGCGTAAATCACGGAAACCGAAACACTTTCACTTCTATAAATTCAGATCTGATCAGCTGACTGATCTTTTACGCACCCTCAAATATTCTAAGCACTCAAAGAGATTTTTGCTTTCACTCCTTGCAAATCTGCTCATGTTTTCACTAACCTTTTCAGATCAATCATCATGACTCAATCACAAAAAGCTAAGGCTGAGGGTATGTATCTCGTCTATGATACATATCACAAGACTGGAACAGCTGTGATGAAATCAATTCTGGAAAAGTTTAAGGCCGCTACCCTGGTTGATTTCATGGAAGCCCATGAGGAGATGGTCTACAGAGACCAAGTCATGGAATTTTACGGAACAAAGGATGCTGTTGACTTCGAAAAGCTAGAAATCAAGGCCAAAGTGGGAGGAGTTGATATATGTGTCACTCCTAAGCTGTTAAATGAGAAGTACGGTTTGTCCATGAAGGGAAGAACAGACCTGTCTACACTGGTTGAACCCAAAGAACAAGAGTTCTGGAGCATCTGTGCTCAAGAAGGAGAAACTTTGTCAGGGAATATCAAGAAGAAGCAGCTAAAGGACGAATATCAGCGGATGGCTGATATGGTTGCTAAGATTATGGAAAATTGTACCTTTTCTCTGGACAGTGTTCCAATGAAACGATTTCACACTATGGCTGCCATTCATTATGGATTCGAAGCTAACTGGGCTGTTATCGTATGGTATATTCTGGCGAATCACCACAAGAAAGGCCACTCACATCACAGAATCTTTCTAAGTCATTTGTTCATGAATCTTGGATGTGATCTGACGAATGGGAAGCCAGTTCACAACTCAAAGGCTATGGTATACTATCTGGCAGTAAAAGGAGTTACTAAGAGGAAGGCTGCTGAAGTATCACCTGCTGAGCTTAAGAAGAAGGCTCCCAGTAAGAAGAGGAAATAATCTGTTCAAACAGCTAAGCCAGCTGTTCAAGCCAGAACAGATACTCTTGTTGAAAAGGACGTTGATAAAGCAGTTGTTGAGCAAACATCAAAAGAGATTAAGGATATGGCTTTTGGTTCTCCGTCAAGAACCATTTCTGCTGACAAGCCAGCTGAGAATGTTGCTAAGAGGACCATGAGTCAATTAAAGGATACAACAACTTCCAGACCTTATCAAGAAAGGCTAACTCGCAAGAAGTCTACTGTCAGGAAGCAAATGACTTTCCTTGACTCTCCCAAAGAGTTATCTGATTTGGTGAGAGAAAGTCCTCAATCAGCAGAGAAGCCTACTGGAGCTGAAGAAGTGTCTGCTGCCAAGGAGTCAGCTGCTGATCAAGCTGCTCAACAGACTACTTCCAATGTTCCAACAGCTGAGGTGATTCAACCTCAAGATAATCCTGAAGTGCAGATCATCGAACCAATCGCAGCTGCACCCATTGCAACTGCTGCCCCTGAACCTGCTGCTGCACAACCAGCTCAGACTCAGAAAGGAAAAAGGAGAATAATCATAAGAAGAAATAAAGTGTTTGCTGCTGATAAGAAGAAGAGAGAAGAAGCAGAGCAGAGGAAGAGGGGTGAACAAGAATTCCTCAAGGCTGTTGAGCTGAGAAAAATTGAAGCTGAAAAAGCTGCTAAGAAGAAACAGCTGACTGAAGCTCAACTCAAGGCACTAGAGGATGCAGAATTAGCAAATTGCTCTGGAGCTTAGCAAGAAAGATGCTCATGGCCCTAGCAGAACTTGTGGCATCAAAATTGGGGAAACCATGAATGCCAAACAGATTCTGCCCCCTGGCATGAGAAGGGAGAAAAAGAAATTTGAAGTCCGCATAGCCTTTCAAATTGTTAATTCTGACACTGAAGTGTTTAACAGGTTTGAAGCTGCCCTGGCTCACTTTGACAAGAAGCTGCAGCATAAGGCTCTATTTCTCCAAGAAAAAATAAGATATACCAGATGGAGAGATTTCATAGTCAACAAATCTGTTGAAGAACTCCAGAGCTGAAAGGAGTTTGCAAGTGATGATAAGTGGGTCCTCAGCTGGTTGCAGACTACTTCGGTAAACAAGGCCCTGGATGCTGATTATGTGAGGGATGTCTTCCACAATTATACACGAGGATTCGTTGCGGAGGAAGCTAAGAGCATCCATGACTCACTGCCAGCCAAGAGGAGAAAAGGAGATGATCCTATTAAAAGGGCTGTGCAAATAGCCATGTACACTGCTTTGGAGAAGTAGGCTGAACGTTCAAGATATGAACAAGGTTCTCCAAGTGACTTGCCTACTCTGCCAAGTGTCCAGCAGATTACATTTGGCTCAGAAGTAAAGAAGTATCAAGAGTTGCCTGAAGTGAAGTAACCTGCTCCAAGTCGTCTGCCTACTCTGAAGATGGAATTGTTGTTACTAAGGTGTTTGAAGAACAGTCAGCTGCCAAAGAACCTTTACCTATTGAGTGGAAAGCTGAAGATGAACCTGTTCTCAAAGACACTTCTGTCCACCAGGAAGATCAGACTGCATCAACCTCCATTCCAACAGCTGATATGCACTCATCACTTATGGAATCCTTCCAGATGCTGCTTGAAAATTCTTTGAAGGAAATGGAAGAGAGGAATAGGCTGCTGATGCAGCAGATGCAAGCTGAGAATGCTAAAATGGTTAAGGATGCCATTGACAACTTCCCAATGCCAAAAGACAATTCTCTTATGCTGACAGGAGCATACTGGACATGAATAGAAATATTGAAGATGTCAAAGCTGATGTTAGTCATCTTCATACTGCTCTTAAGAGAAATGGGTCTACAATTGCTCATCTGACGAAAACCTTCATCAAAGTTGGAAATGAGGAGACTGCTAAGAATATGTTGCTGGTTGGGGAAATTCAATCCACTGCCAGCAAAGTCCATCAAGAGATCTCCACTCTACAACTTAATGTTGATTGCGTCAATGATCAGACTGGCACCATCAACTCTACTCTAAACCATCAGACTGCAAGACTGAACGTTGTGGATCAAAACATTAGAAACTTATGTGCTGCTGTCCAGATCCAAGCTGTTGAACTCAACCCTGTTGATGATGACAAAAAGGGGGAAGAGAAAAGGGAAGAGACAACTGTTCAAGCTACTGCTGAAGAAGACTCTGTTGCTGCTAAAGAAAAACCAACTGAAGAGCCAGAGAAGCAAGTACTTGAAGAAAAAGTTGAAGGAGATGGGGAAGCTGATGATAAGAAAGCTGACGAACAAGCTGCTGAACAACAAGAAGAAGAAGCCAAGGAAACAACAAAATCTGATAAAGAGATTGTTGCAACCAAGGACAAATCAGAAGAGCAACTTGATCCTTATGTGAAGTACAAAAACATGGCAGATCTCAAGAGAAGGATTGATGAAGCAGATCGCCAAAGGAAAATGGAGGCTGCTAACAAAAATCTGATTTCTGAGACTGAAAATGCTGCAGAAGATGAAGATGATGAAGAATCAGAGTATGAGTATGAAGAAGTTGTAGAAGAAGTTAGTGAAGAAGCTGATGAATTGTATAGATTGACACATCTTTGTAATCAGTTTACTTTACTTTTGCAGTTATCTCATCTGATAAAAGCTTGTAACTTGTAATCTTTTCAAATCATTTATAAAAGTTCAAGTTTTTACTCCAACATACAATTTCTATCTCAGAAATTTTGAGGATTAAAACTTTAGTTTATGTAACAGGTACTTAGCTGAAGTTTTGTCATCATCAAAAAGAGGGAAATTGTTGGATGAAGATGAAGATAGAGTGCAAGAAAGTTAAAGAAGTTAAGGGAGGTTTTGATGATTTCCAAAACATCAAGATCAACTAAGTAAAGATGCTTAGTAAAACCTTTAGAAGAACTTTGATCAACTTAAAGACAAATCAGAAGGATCAAAAGTTCAAGGTCCAGAAGGCTACTGATCTGCTGAATGAAGAAATCAGTTTGGTGAAGAATCAGCCAACTCAAATCAGATTAGTTCAAGTTTGAGATCAGCTTAGTACGACATCAAACAAGTGATTCTTATCAGCCGAGTGAAGATGATCAATAAGTCTCTCCAACGGTAATAAATGCACCTGAAAGTAATAAATGCTGAAGAAGGAGGGTATTTATGACAAATGATTGAAGAAATCCTCGTATCAGCTCAGTGCATTAAATGCTGCTGACCGAAAGTACTGTTGACAGTAGTGTTGCAGAGCAGAGAGCTGTTCGCGGAAATTAAGGACCAGTACTCGAGGAATTTGAATTGTGCCTCCTTCAACGGATACATTTTGAATCCTGAGTATAAATAGAGCTGCATTCAAAGAGTTAAAGAGACAACACATTTTTCTCTGAGAGCATTTACGAAGCAGAATTTTCTAAGTCTCAAGAACTTAAGAACAACTCACTCGTCTGCTGAAGTCATTAGTTGACAGAAGCTAGTTGAAGCAAATTGTATACATTTTCTGAGTGAATCTGTGAAAAGAGAGTGTTGTGAGGAGTGTCTATCCATCTTTGTGAGTGATAGAACTCTGTAGAATAGGTCTTCTTTGTGATTTTCTATTGCGCACTTGTGGCCTTTTCATTTGTTGATTGGCGCAAGCAGTGTATATTGTAAACTGTGTGTTTATAGTATAACTCAAGATCTGTGTGACTTGGAAGAGTGGGACTAAATGATTTAAATCCATATAACCACTATAAAAATTCTGTGTGTTCAAACTTGCATTGTTTTCTTGCATATTTACTAAACCGCATAAGAACACTTAAATACTGTTAGAAAATATTTTAAAAGGGGTTTACTAAAACTGGGGATATAATCTTTCTAAAGACTTAGTATACTTGTGAAAAACACTTACAAATATCCGCTGCAAGTATTCTGTTTTAAAACTAAGTTTTGCTGAAATCAGCTAAGTAACTAAAAGAAAAGTGGTCAACTCTACTGCTCAAGATTTGTTCACGAACAGCTCAGTCAGTCTACTGTTCTACAACAACTTAGTTTGCTGACAGACGATTGAAAAGTTTTTAAAGTCTAAAATTTTCTGAGGTCTACTCACCCCCCCCCCCCCTCTAGACCTCAACTGACCACTTGGGACCAACATTCCATACTCAGCATGAGATTAGTCTTCTTCTCTGATTGAATTTCTTAGAGGTTGCTAAGCTTCCATTACTTAGCTGATGACTTTGGAAATCATCAAAACCTCCCTTCACTTCTTCATCTTCATCCAACATACGACATACGACATTCAATGACTTTTTTTCAAAGGAAAACATTAGGGTGCAAAATGCCAAATATTATATTTCTAAGGTGCAAAGTGCCAAATTTTTTGAATTGGGGTGGAATGTGCCAAATTTTTTATATTTTTAGGGTGCAAAGTGCTAATATTATATATTTGTAGGGTGCAAAGTGCATAAAAATATTTAAAAAATGATTATTATACCCTTCCATTTTCTCACTAAAACATACATTAGGGTGTAAAGTGACAAATACAATATTTTTTAAGGTTCAAAGTGCCAAAACTTTTAAATCAAGGTGAAAAATGTCAAAACCCTATATTTTTAGAATACAAAATGCCAAAAACCCTTATTAGATAGAACTTCTGAAAATTCTAATGTGATAATGTAAAATATAATTATAAGAATAGTATAATACACTGTCAATGTTGATAATTGATCAAATAATATCCCAATTATAATGGTCCGTGATATAACATTTATAAATAAGTGTTAACCATTTATCATGGCACAAAAGATGGGATTTACATTAAAAGTCATCATCAAATTTAATTGCACCGAATCTGAATGACATCTACAGGATCTAGCTACTTATTTATGCTAATACTTAGAAAACAAGCTGCATGGCACGTTATCGCTACAAAATGGAGTTTTTTGCAAGTTAACTCTATGTGATATGTCTAATGGGTAATTTATTTCTCTGTGAAATAAAAATAGGCAATTTAACTCCCTGTGAAATGAAATAATGAGCAATTTACCTCCTTGTGATATAAAAATAGGCAATATACCTCCCTGTAAAATGAAATAATAAGCAATTTAACTTCATGTGATATGAATTAATAAGCAATTTAGAGGGAACAATGTGCTTCTTTTAGAAAAACACAGAGAGGTATTTTGCCATTTTTCTTATCACAGAGAGTTAAATTGCCTATTTAGGATATTACAGGGAGGTATTTTGCCCTTTTATTTATCACATGGAGTTAAATTGCCTATTTAAAATAACACAGGGAGTTAATTTGCTATTCACTCCTACAAAATGTGCAAGACGTGCATATAAATTAAATTAAAATGCATATGATATTTGTTTAATTATATTGAGTTGATGAAAGACATATAGTTAAAAAATAACGGAGAAAATGCACAATATTATCATGTGTTATGCGAAATCTACATCAAACTACCTTGTGAAATTTTTTTGCACTAAACTCCATTGTACTTTCAAAATTCTGCATAAAACATCAAATCTTCGTTAGTTTCTAACACAGCACAAGACATGTTATTGAAAAAAAAATCACAAAATAGTTTTGTACATGTTTCGCATAACACAGGGTAGTATCATACATTTATCCCAAAAATAACTCCAGTTTATCTCGTGGTCATAATATCCATGATCGGGTTAGATCGAAGATTATCATTAGTCTTAAATATAATTTTAATTTTGAGCCAACAAGATTAATTTGCAAATACAACACATGCCGTAAAATCACCTAATTTATTTTATTTAACATTTTTTGACCAAATTTATCATTCTTAATTTGGTTTAATAAAAATGATGTATCACTTACGCCGGATTTTGATTGGGCCATGGTTTGCTTTCAAATTGTTTTTAATTATTGGTAGCTCTTAAAAACGAAAATAGAGAGATGCTCAAGAAATTAAAAACTAAACAAAAAAAATTCATTTTTTTTAACTGAACATTCAAACAATAAATTGTGATTATTAGCCATCAAATCCTCTATTGAGCCGATTTCCTTGACTGAAGCAAAAAAGCTTACTCGGCCAAATATTTTTTTTTTTTTTTTACCAAAGGTTTATCCCGAAGGAGAAACCCCCCTCCTGTATCAGAGGTCCCTTGACCAGGAAGGATGTAAATCGAGGGATGTGCACGGATGACAGGGTTCTGAGGGAGAGAGCCAACAGGATACCAACCCCAACACAACCCCCACAATATTTCAGTGGAGAATTGTGCCACACGAGGTTCGAACCTGCGTTGCCGGAGGAAAGATTCCCCACATCACCCCAAGCCTTACCACTCCGCCAAATATTGATGTACAATAGACGGTGCAAGGCTTTCGGGACTAAACAAACAATTAAGTTGGGAAAAAGGTAAAATTGGTCTCATAATTTATGGCTAACGACAAGTTTACCTTATAAGTATTTAAACTGATAATTTTACCACATATATCACTAAATTGATGCAAATTTCAGACTTTTCGACTCAGTTGAAAGGGTGAGCTTTACTTGCAGAATTTTGAACATGAATTAAAGAAAAAGGTTAAAATAAAAAAAATTAAAATGGATCATGTGCACGGTATATGTTCCAAACCTTTTTAAAAAGAAAATTATGTTATTTCTATTCGTGATTTGAGACAATTACTTTTTTTTTTTTTTTTTTGCTGCTATTCCTAATCGTGATTTTGAAAAAAAAAAAAATATATTTTTTTGTCACAATATCGTAATTGTGATTTGGAACAAAATCCTTAAAAAGGAAAAGTTATGATATTCTAATGGGGACGAGTAAGAGCTGGAAACCAAATTGTCCCAAAATCGCGATTATTAAGAGCACCAGAAGCTGTTAAAGATGCTATGATAATACTTTAGATTCCCAATCACTAATTAAGAAGTCGTTATCAGTTCAATATATAAGATAAAAATGTGAAATTCGGCAAATAAAACGAATGTTGTCTTACGTATATAATCAAATTCAAATATCGAATATGGAGTGTTTTTTAAATATTATCTAACTCCATCTCTCAAAAAGTAAATTTCAATATAAAAAAAAAAAAATGAGTCCTATTATAAAAGGCAGTGTTATAAAGCATGAATTTTCATCTTTCGATAATTTGTGAGAAACTCTTTATTTATAAAATTAGAAGACAAGAACAAAACTCAAAGAAATGACGAAAATATAATCAAGAGTTGATTATCATATGTATCTTTCATGTAGAAAGACGAATAAGTCCACTTATTTAGCTCTACATTCATTGGACTTATTCTATATACTCTTTCTTTCTTTTTTTTTTTTTTTTTTTTTTGAGATGGTATTTTATATACTCACTTACATATGGATATACTTATATATCTACTAAGAATTTTCAAATCAAATTAATTAATATAAAAAATATAAAATTTTAAAAATAATAACAGGTACAACTAGTAAATCGAAGTACCCATTTTATGAAAACTTTCAACGTTTCCTCTATTTTTATGCCTTTAGTAGGCTTAGGTCTTTTGGCATTGCAATGGCTTCTTTATTTCTTCATGTTAAAAAAAAATAAGATCATTTAGATATGAGGTGGAACCTAATCTCAACATTTTTTTTGTTTTTAACTTAGTTTCAAATAAATAATGTATACCAACAGGTGATCGGTCTAGTGGAAGGGACTAGTTACTACAAAGTAACGGATTCAGGTTCGAATTCCTGTTCGGAGAGGTACCCACATTAATGTGCCCAACCCGCCTCGAAAGGGATTAAACCCTTGAGAAACCAAAAAAAAAAAATGTATAACATGCGATTTTCACCGAATATAAAGGAAAAAACTCTTATGCCTGTAGAAAATGATCTGTGGTAGATGGTAGATGAATTCTAGCTAGTATCAAAGAGAGCAGCATCGAGTGATGACTATATATATATATATATGGATCATATAAAGGGTATGTTATTATTTTAGATCTAATCAATTTGATGAATCCTTCCTAAAGGTTCACATCAAACAAGTGATATTTGATGAGAGTTTCTTCGGAAACAAAATTAGTAAAGTTAAAACAATTTGGCCTTCTCTGAATTACAAGAAAATGCAATCAATCCAAGTATGAGGCGATCCGAACATACATGGATAGAACTTATAACGGGGTCTCGAAAATTAAGTAATTTTGTTGGGCTCTTATCATTTTTTTGGGTTAATTAGGATTCTTATTGGTTGGAACTTCCAGTTATCTTGGTAGAAACTTGATATATTTGGCACTTTTGATCTTATCTGATTGTCTTAGTTTTGCAAAAGTATAAAATATTCTGAAAAATTAAGATCCAAAATGTATATTATAAAATGCAGACCCAATAATATTGACCTAATTCGTGGAACTAACAATGTAATTTTAGCTGAGTACACTATATGTTGCAGCTTGTTTTGTAAAGGGCTAAAAGAAACTCTTCAACTAAATGGATTCATGTTGTATTTTTTTTTTTTTTTTTTTTTCCAAGGGTTTAATCCCTTTCGGGGTGGGTTGGACACATTAAGTGGGTACCTCTTCCAACAGGAATTCGAAACTGAGTCCGCTACTAGTGACTAATCCCTTTTACTAAACCAATTATCTGTGGTATTCATGTTATATTTTACTTATATAATAAGCTGCATATATGTATATTGTACATATTGTTATAAAGAAAAAAAATAACACAAATCACATGCACTAACCAGCTAAATGATTAGAGCACTTGAGCGAACGAATTTTCTTTATAAGGGACATAATGATGATTTGATTTTTCTAAAGAGATTGAAATTATGTTTGAGTCTTGTTTAGTTTTTAGATGAGCTGAGCTTGAGCGAGTTTTATTTAATGAACTTAGTCGAATATCGATAGTTTGATATTTTTACATATATTGTATCAATTATTAGCTTATCGAGTTAATGTAGAACCAATGTTCTATTGAATGACCAACTCATCTAAAAGCTTAAGTTGTTAGAGAAGGAAATTATTGTCGAGTTTGATAACTTTTGAACCTGTTAAGTGATTTATATTAAATATATCAAGTTGATTATCATACGTATCTTAAAGTGGCAGAGCGTCATGAAGACTGGGGGGTGGTCGCCTCCCCAAGAAAATTTTGGAGTTAGTATTTATATAATTTAATGGTCACTTTACTTCCAACTAAACTCACTAGCCCAATGGTGGGCTTTAGATATTCTTTCTAATAAATAAAGTATTTAGTTTATTATTTTCCTTTCTCAATTGTTTATGCAATTTTGAATTAAAAAAAAAAAAGGTTTTAGTATTAATATTGGTACATTTTATAGCCTATAAAGAACTAGATTTATGTTTTAAATGTTTCCATGCTTTTACTAATTCTCCAATATTCTGAACCATTTAATTAATGAACTCTTAAAAAAATTGCTATTATATATTCATCTTTTGCTGGATAATAAATTGCTAGTAATTTTTTTATTTATCTTTTGTTGAATACAAATATATTGTTACTTTATTTTAAGTTAGTATTTGCCATTCTATCAAAACATCAAAAACTACAATTTGCTATTAAAAAAAAAAAAATCCGCCCCCCTACAAAAATCTTCTAGCTCCGCCACTGAATATATATATATGGCTGAAAATTAAATCTATCTGATATTTGATCGAGACTCGTTCGATAGAAGCTCGTTTGATCGATTAGTTATAATACAAGCATAAACAATATATTTCATTTGATAAGTTTTGAAGTTTGGTTCGAACCGGCTCGGAAAACAAAAAAATTAACAAAATACATGTTAAAATATTAACATACTCGATACCCTGCTAGAACTCTGTTAGTTTAATGTTAATTAACAAAATGCAATTTCAAATTCTATACAAATTTTCCAATTAATCTTTGAACAAGGTGTGAATCGACACTTTACGAGTTACAATTCGGAGCATCAAAGCCCTTATTAAGGACACTATTGCTATTACCAAATTTATGTTCTCTCTAATTCTAAAAGAAAATAAAAAATTATGCTCTCTCCCGCGTGATGATTAAACTGAAACATCCCCAAATTTTTTTTTTACCAAAGTACACATTCCTCTTATGCGCAGGTAATTTCTTCTCTCTTCATAATATTATTCGAATGTTTACTCGAAATTTAATATTATTAAAGCTTCCAATGGGTATTTTTCAATTACTCAAAAGAATATGGTTCGTGGAAATGCATAAAAGTTCCGACTGGGTATTGAATATTGAAGAAGTATCATATAATATAATATGCTGTTGTGGATTTCATTTATTCCTTGTTTGGTACTCAGTGTGTTGGGTTAGAATGGAGAAAGAGTACATATAAAGGTTAATTTTTTAATTCAATATTGTTAAAGTGTTTCGTCATGCAAAATCTAAAAGAAAAACGATTTTATGCGAGATCAGATTATATTTAAGGACTTGGAAGAGAATTAGATAAACATTTTTGTCGACAAGAATTTATAGCCCTTGCACATGTGGCCTGACACTGACGACTGATAAAATTTCTTGAACTTAAACTAGGTTCGTGAAGGCACAAAGGGCTGGTCGTCGAACAGCGAATTCTTACACTTGGAAGTAGAACATCTTCTTGTTCGACCTGATTGCTAATTTGTTCGGCACATTTGGCATAACAATCCAAACCATTATTGGAACTTTGATCAGCATCAGCTTGTTGAAGGCTGCAGGTCCTCCTACAGTTTAGAATTTGTTGAAGAGAATTAGAAATACAATATTCTGGACAAGAAGTTATTATAGCCGTTGCAGTACATGTGGCCAGACACTGATTGATAAATTGTCTTGGAGCAGCTTGTGGTGGAATTAATAGACCTCCTTGTACTTGAACGTCCTGCACATAGCTATAGCACACCAACAACAAAACAAGAAACCTTAATGATGAAATACTAGTAAAGTGTGACATTGAATTAATTAATTATCGATCGATGAATATTAATTAATTCAACTTTAATTTGAAAACTAATGTAATGTATGTATGTATATGTATAGCTTGTTGATTTGTTTTAGTGTGAGGGAGAATTCTAATATGTAAGTGTGGTATGGTACTATTTATAACGTTATTGTTGGTATTATTAAATTAATATATTCACATTAATTAATTATGTCATTATTAATTATACTATTATGAATTATGTATTACATCAATCGTGGGAGTAAGTAATTAGGTAATCTTGGGAGTAAGTAATTAGGTACTGGCTTCATCGTGAATTTTTTATTGTCCGATCTGTAAGTGTACTGCATTCAATTCTCGTGTTTGTTTCTTAAATATTTTGTGTTTTTTTCTTCACTATTTAAATACATAGAGAAATGTTTTCCCAAACTTTACACAATTGATATTATATTGATGAGAGGGATGAATGTGTTACACTACATTGATAAGAGGGATTAATGTGACACACTACTTTGATAAAAAAGATGCATCTGTATGAAAATTTTAAAAGGGACGAAAGTGATCAAATCAGACCATAAAGGAGACCAAAAGTGCGATTCACTCAATAGTATAATACGCTGTCAATATTGATAGTTGACCAAATAATGTACTGATTAGGATGATATGTAAGATAACATTTATAAATAAGTATTAACCATTTATCATGGCGCAAAAAATGAAATTTACATTAAAAGTCATCATATCTGAATAACAGCTACATGATCTACTTAATTTATTTATGCTAATACTTAGAAACAAGTTGGCACGTTATCGCTACAAAATGTGAAAGACGTGCATAGAAAATTAAAAATGCATATGATATTTGTTTTATTATATTGAGTTGATGAAAGACAAATAGTTAAAAAATAACTCCAGTTTATCTCATGGTCATAATATTCATGATCGGGTTAGATCAAAGATTATCAAGTCTTTCTCTTTTTTTTTTTAGAAATAAACATAGATTAAACAGCTTAAACAGTCATTAAATAGTCTTAAATATAACTTTAATTTTGAGCCAACAAGATTAATTTGCAAATACAACACATGCCGTAAAATCACCTAATTTGGCAAAAATTCAATTTTGGTACCATAGAACTAGGCATCATTTTTCATACCAAAAGTTCAAAAATAACACCAGTTCCTACTCAGTCGTTTAAAAAAAGGCACTTCCGTTAATTTTCTTAACGTTTCTGCCACGTGTCAGTTAAGTCTTCGTGGGCGGGTTGAGCACGTGGGTCGGATTCTGCCCGTTGGAACATAAAATTCAATTTCGATACCATAGAACTGAGCAAATTTCATTTTTCATACCAAATTCCGTTATGTTTTTCTTTTTTTGAAATGGTTGTGGTGTATGTTTGAATTGGTTTGTTCTATAGTAAACTAGTAGTCATGTTACTTTTTTTTTTTTTTTATTTCATTTTAACAATAAGCTAAAAAAAAAGTTTAATTTGCATAATTTAAATTTGCAACTTAGATTCCCGGGACTCCCGAACCCGTCCCGAAATCCCAAAATTAAATCGTGTACCCGAAACCCAAGGGACCTTGGTTGATTTACCGGGTTTCGGGACTTAAATTTGAAATCCCGAAACACAAAATCCCGTCCCGAAATACTCGAAGTCCTGAAAACCAGTCCCGATCCCACCCCTACGACTGTCGGCTCCGGTGGCTTTTGGTCGGAATTGGTTGAGGGTTTATGTTCCCCTTGTCGTGGAGAACTCGTACATATAAAGATCTTTTCAATCCTTTGAGTAATCTATTCGAATTTTGAGTTCTAATTTTCGAATTGTCAGTCAAAATTTTCGAAATTTTAAATCGTGATTCTTCTTCGATTCTTAACCAAACTTCGTAATTCTTGTTGCATTAGTTCCCCTGACCGTGGGAATCATTTTCCATAGGTTTATTGTAGCTGCCATAGACGGTTGAGCTCCGCCCATGACAAGAGGAACAAAAATCTTCAACCAATTTCGACAAACGGCCACCAGAACCCGACGATCGTCAATAGGAGGAAGAAGGCAATAATTGCAAAAACAACCTGCTCAATTTTAGACAATTGCATTTCCCCCCTATTTTGAAACAGCTGAGTGAGACTTTGTATGATTTTTGGACTTTTGGTATGAAAATTGAAAATTCCCCAATTCTACGGTACCAAAATTGAACGGGCAGATTAGTACCAAAATTGAACGGGCAGAATAGTGCCCCACGTGCCCCTCACATGCACTTAACGGAGGAGACTAAATGGTCGTGACAAAACTTAAAGGATGTATGATTTTTGAATTTTTGGTATTAAAAATAAAATTTGCCCAGTTCTATGGTACCAAAATTAAATTTAGCCCACCTAATTTATTTTATTTAACATTTTTTGACCAAATTTATCATTCTTAATTTTGTTTAATAAAAATGATGTATCACTTGCTCGGGATTTTGAGTGGGCCAGGGTTTGTCTACAAATTGTTTTTAACTATTGGTAGCTCTTAAAAACGAATATAGAGAGATGCTCAAGAAATAAAAAGTAAACAAAAAAATTCAATATTTTTTTTCTTGAACATTTTTTTTATTAGAACATTCAAACATTAAATTGTGATTATTAGCCATCAAATCCTATATTGAGCCGATTTCCTTTGACTGAAGCAAAAAGCTTACTTTGCCAAATATTGATGTACAATACAATAGAGGGGTGCAACGCTTTCGGGACTAAACAAACAATTAAGTTGGGAAAGAGGCAAAATTGGTCCCATAATTTATGGCTGACGTAAGTTCACCCTATAAATATACGAACTGACAATTTTACCATATATGCCACTAAATTGAAGCAAATTTGGGGATGTTCGATCCAATTGAAAAGGTGAGTTACGTTTTACTTGCAGGTTGATAAACATTACTTGAAGAATTTTGAACATGATTAACGAAAAAGATAAAATAAATTTAAATTAATCATGTGCGTGGTACATGACCTATGCAAAATCTGATTTGGCTATTTGAGAGCTCCTAATAGCTATTTTGGGACAAAACAATAAAAAAAAAAAAAAAATCTTACTTTTCATAATCTCGATTTTGGGAAAGAAAGAAAAAAATTCAAGCTTCCCTAATCGCGATATTGAGACAATTTTGTTTTTGCTCTTTCAAATCACCATTTTGTAACAAATATTTTTGTTTTCTCCCAAAATAATAATTGCTATATTGGAACATAACCTTTTTAAAAAGAAAAATTATGTTCTTTTTAATCATGATTTGAGACAATTATTTTTCTTTTTTATGTTGTTATTCCGAATCACGATTATGGAAAAAAATAAAAAACAAATATTTTTTTTCACAGTATCGTAATTGTGATTTTGGAACAAAATTTTAAGAAAGGAAAAGCTTTGCTATTCTAATGGCTATGAGGAATAGCTGAAAAATATTTTTTTCCAAAATCGTGATTATTAAGAGCACCAGAAGCGGTTAAAGATACTATAATCAAACTTTAGAATCCCAATCACTAATTAAGAAGTCGCTATTAATTCAATAAGATAGAAGTGTGAAATTCGGCAAATAAAACGAATCTAGTCTTACGTATATAATAAAATTCAAATATCGAATATGGACTATTTTTTTTAATTATCTTTCTCCATCTCCCAAAAAGTAAATTTCAATAAATAAAAAAGGAATGAGTCATATTATAAAAGACAGTGTAATAAAGCATGAATTTTCATCTTTCAATAATTTATAAGAAATCTTTATTTATAAAATTAGAATTAAATTAGAAGACAAAAACAAAACACAAAGAAATGACGAAAAAATAATCAAATTGATTATCATATGTGTCTCACGTTTTAGTTCTACATTCATTGGATTTATTCTATATACTCACTTTTTTTTTTTTTTTAGATGGTATTTTATATATACTCACTTACAGATTGAGATACTTCTATCTCTACCAAGATTTTTAAATTGAATTATTAATATTTATAATTATTAATTATTATAAATATAAAATTTTAAAAAAGTAATAACAGATACAAATAGTAAATCGAAGTACCCATTTTATGACAATTTTCAAAATTTTCCTCTATTTTTGTGCTTTTAGTTGGCTTAGTCTTTCTGGCACTTGCAAATTGCAATGGCTCCTTTATTTCTTCATGTTAAAAAAAAAAAATAACATCGTTTAGATTTGAGGGGGTTACCTAATCTCAGGAGTTTTTCGTTTTTAATTTAGACTTGTACCATAACACATATGTTTATTTCGGAAAAATAATGTATAACATGCGATATTTACCGAACATAAAGGAAAAAACTCTTATGTCTGTAAAAAATGATCTACTGAACATAAAGGAAAAAACTCTTATGTCTGTAAAAAATGATCTATGGGTACTGGGTAGATAAATTTTAGCTAATTTCCAAATAGAGCAGCATCGTTGAATGCCTAAATGTGTAAAGTTGGTTGATCATTATGTATATCAATTTTATCTAATTTAAGCTCGAAAAATAAAACGAAATTGACAAAATATGAAAAAACAATGAAAAAGGTTAACACCGTTAAAAAAAATATATAAATCGATTTAAAAAATTAAACAGTGAGAAAATATAAATCGATGAAAATCTGGGTGAAATTTGTAAAGAAACGGATGAAAAAAGAAAACGGATAAAATCTATGAAAAGGGTAAAATCAGTCAAAAAAGCTTAAAATCGGTGAAAACATGTTTAATCAATGAAAAATTCAGACGAATAACATGTGAAATTAGTGAAATAGGTTAATACCGTTAAAAAAAAGGGGTAAATTGCAAAAAAAATATAAACATAAAAAAATTAAAAGTGAATGAAAATTTGGGTGAAATTTGTAAATAAACGGATAAAATCTATGAAAAATGGTAAAATCAGTCAAAAAAGCTTAACATGCTAATGCCTATCTTTCCTTTTCTAATGGTAAAACATTCTTTGGTGTTTTGTTTCCACAGGTAGGAGTAAAAAAAAATTTCAAACCATGAAAAACAAAATGTTCCTTGGAGGAAAATCTTGGACTTTGGTCGCCATGTATTTGACGAAACTCGTGCTCCAGCCGATCTTAAGGACAAATGGAGAAACATGCTGGATAAATAAGGTCCAAACATAGTAATAACATCTTTCTTGCCTAGTTTTGCGTGTTGGATTTGGATATCGAAACTGGGTAATTTTGATTCAGGTGTATATGGAGGCAAACGGAGATGCCGTATGTAGATGATGCATGTTTTGTCTAAATGTAGATAACTTTTGCTGAATGGACATGTTTTGACTAGGTTCTGTGATTTAGATTTTTGGTTGAATATCCACTATGTATGGTTCATGATGTCTATGTATACAGTTCTTGTATGCATCAATCAACTGAATGTAATTAAAAGCGTAAGGCTCTCCATATGGACCGTGTTGGTTTGGATTTGGTTGATTTTGGTCTCGTAAAGTTGGTTTGCATGGTTTCAATGAAATCGTTAATTATTAGGTTTAGATGTTGGGTTCTGTGAGTTTTGAAATTTGAGATATTATTTGGATTGAATTTGAATGTTGGAGTTTGGTAGCAAAAGCAGTTGGTAGGTGTCAAATAATCTTTTATAGAGAAAATGTAGGTGATACCACGTTTCGATTTATATCAAGTTTCGAGATATAGATTGAAATCGGGCTTGGACAGGACACACGGTGCATGGTTGTCTATTTTAGATGAAATTGATGTATTGCTTGTGTATAAAAATATTCTACAGCAATAACACAAGACTTGCAATTATAATCCATGAAAATCAAACAATAGTATATTTAAAATTAATACATTACAATCCGTACAAAAAAAATAAAAATGCCTCTCATGAGATGAAACAAATTTCATAATCGTGAGAGAAATTATACAAATCAATAACTTTAGAAAGAAAGAAGAAAAAAAGCACTTTAATTCACGATCAACCCCCTTCTGACCACTGTTTTATTTAATAAAATCCATCCGCGTTGAGATTGTATCAATATAATTAAATCAATAATTAGTCATGCAAACAAAAACTAAAAAGAAAAACGATTTTATGCGATCAGATTGTAGGGCATAGGCATGAATATGCACAATCTGAGATGCACCGAGTAATTGCAAGAGGATTATATATATTAACATCAGAAGTACATTTTTGTTCACAAGAAGATATAGCCGTTGCACATTTGGCCTCACACTGCGCGGCTTCATTGTTAATTTGTTCGGCACATGTAACAACACAATCCAAACCTTGGGAGCAAGTGCAATCGGAACTTTGAGCAGCTAATTGTTGTCCGCATGTCCTCATACAGTTTAGAAGTCGCCGGTCAATTAGAACTTCTTGTCCTTCAACGTCCTGCACATAGCTACAGCACGCCAACAACAAAACAAGAAATATTAATGATGAAATACTAGTAAAGTGTGCCATTGATCGATCGATGAATATTAATTATTCAACTTAATTTGAAAAGTAATGTATGTATGTATATGTATAGCTCGTTTGTTTAAGTGTGAGAGATAATTCTATGTAAGTGTGGTACTATTTATAACGTCATTATTGGTATTATTAAATTTTCACATTAATTAATTATGTCATTATTATACTATGTATGAATTATGATATTACATCAATCAATCGTGGGAGGAAGTAATTAAGTACTGGTTTCATCATGAATTTTTTTTTTTTTTTTTTTTATCTCATGGTCATAATATTCATGATCGGGTTGGATCAAAGATTATCATTAGTCTTAAATATAACTTTAATTTTGAGCCAACAAGATTAATTTGCTAATACAACACATGCCGTAAAATCACCTAATTTATTTTATTTTACATTTTTTGACCAAATTTATCATTCTTAATTTGGTTTAATAAAAATGATGTATCACTTGCGCGGGATTTTGAGTGGGCCAGGGTTTGCCTACAAATTGTTTTTAATTATTGTTCCAAAAGGTGAAATCGCTCACCCCGGGCATCCCTCACCTCCCAGTTCGACGGGATTGTGAGAGGAGGTAAATCATGGTGACTCAACCGGCAACAGAGGCTGGGACCAGTACTCACTGCGCACAAGGAGCCCCCCTCATTTTTTGAGAGATTGCTCCCACATTGCCGTTGGTGAAGTTCGATCATTGGTCACTTGTTCCAACTTCCCCCTCTGAGACCGGTTGAGCTGCCCATGCAGACATTATTGTTCCAAAAGGTGAAATCGCTCACCCCGGATAAAAACGAATATAGAGAGATGCTCAAGAAATTAAAAAGTAAACAAAAAAATTCATTTTTTTTTATTAGAACATTCAAACATTAAATTGTGATTATTAGCCATCAAATCCTCTATTGAGCCGATGTACAGTACAATAGAGGGGTGCAAGGCTTTCGGGACTGAACAAAAAGTTAAGTTGGGAAAAAAGCAAAATTGGTCCCATAATTTATGGCTAATGACAAGTTCACCCTATAAATATACGAACTGACAATTTTAGTAGCTTTATTAGCTTCTAAAATAAGTTGATTTTTTGCTTCTCGAGATCCCAAAAGTTATTATGATCTTGGGGGCCAAACACTTCAAAAATCATAATTGAGATCTATAAGTGATTTTAAGAGCTCCAACCGCTGTGTCAAACTCACCCTAAATATAATTAAATACAGTATAATACGCTGTCAATGTTGATAGTTGACCAAATAATATCCCGAGTATTAAAATATGTGAGATAACTTATAAATGTGGGGTTTACATTAAAAGTCATCGTATTTCAATTGAACTGAATCTGAATTACAACTATAAGATCTACTCATTTATGCTAATACTTAGAAAACAAGCTGGCACGTTATCGCTATACTTAAGAAACAAGTTGGCTCATAGTAAATTCATGACTCATAAATTTATACAAAATGTGGTAGACGTGCATATAAATCTCTATCTATATCTATATCTATATTCAAATAAAAGTACGATTTTATCAAGGAAATTTCTTCCTTTTTTTGTGAAGACTAATATACCCCTATTTAACTTATATTGTGATATTTAATTCTATGGCAAAAAGGTAAAAAAAAAAAAGAATCCTACAAGAAAAGAATCATAGAAGTATAATTAGACAAGAAGTCTCTCCTACATCACTCCTATAATTATCTTTTTAAATTTTATAACAAATTAAAATATTTATGGTAAAAAAAATGAATGACATTGGCTAAACACGGGATAACAAAAAAAAAGGGAGGGATCAAATTGATGAAAGAACAAGAACAAAAAAATGAGTTAATTGGCAAAAAAAAAATGTGAATTATGTGAGAAAATAGGTTAAACAGATAAACTCAGACTAAAATTAGGTTATACCGGAGAGAATGAGTGAATTGATTAACAAATGTGAAAAACGACCAAAATTGGGTTAAACTAAAGAGAATGGATGGATTGATTAACAAATGAGATAAATCACAAAAAGGGGGGGAGGGGGAATTGGTGAAAGTACGTATTAAAATAACAAAAAAGAAATGATAAACTCACTATAAAAGCGGGTACAATAGATATTTCTTTCAAAAGTTCTTAAGAAATTATCACTTATTAAATAACCTAAAAACTAAATGCCGCATTCGGGCTATATAAATAAAAAAAATTAGTTTACTGAAAAACTTATAATTGGCTTAAGTCAAAATAAGTCAAAATAAGTCAAAATATAGAATGATTAAAATTGGTAACAACGGGTAAAATTCTATAAAAAATATATATGGTAAAAATTGGTAAAATCATTGAAAATTGGGTTTAAATAGAAGAAAAATGAGTTAAAACAAAAAAAAATTATGCAACTGATAAAACAATTGGATAAGCAGACAAAATAAATGATAATGGCTAAACATGGAATTACAAAAAAAAAGGGGAGGGGGGAATCAAATCGATAAAAGAACAAAAATAAAAATGAGTTAAATTGGCAATAAAATGTGAAATGTGTGAGAAAATGGATTAAAATAACATAAAAACAACTGACAAACTCAATGTAAAAGCAGATGAAATCGATGAAAGAACATGTTAAAATAACAAAAAAAAATGGTAAACTTAGTGTAGATTTACTCGACAAAAATAAGGAAAATTGATAAAAACGGATTAGATTAGTTAAAAAACGGATTAGACATGTAATTGAAAGTGGATGAACTCGGTAAAAGATAGGTATAACCGGCAAACTGGTTAAATCGATAAATAAAAAAACAAGTTAAACCTTTGAAAACTGGTTTAGATGGAAAAAATTGTTTAGATGAAAATATCAAAGTCAAGGAAGAAAAGAATTGATATTGTTCATTCGTTCAAATGGTTGTTTTTAATAGTTATGTAAACATGTAGTTTTAGATTATAAATACTTAGTGATTATAGTTCATTTCTATTTTTCAAGTTTGGGTTAGTATGATCAGAAAGCCAGAAGGTTAGCAGAAAAGTTTCTTAAAAAGGTTTTTATGATAATAACTTTAAATTATTGTTAATAACCTATTAATAATTAAAGTAATTTAGTCAAAAAAATTATGTAGTATGTCATTAATTAAGACCATAGTATGATGAAAATGATTATATGATTCAACTAACTTAAGAAATTAGTTAATCTCAAGCAACGCACGTGCACTTTTCTAGTTATTATAAAATTATGAATATTTCTTCAACTTTTTTGTGAAGACTAAAATACCCCTATTTAAATTGTAAAGTGATATTTTGTTAAATGGTAAATATATAAAAGACTAAAAGTAATTGAACAAATATAATTAAACATGAAGTCTTGTATATTTATCTCCTACATTAACTCCTAAAATTTATAATTTCTCTCTTACATAATTTTTTGTAATTTTAATCTTCTTCTCTTATAATAATAGATAAAAATGAACCATAAGAACACACAATTATTTTAAATAGCCCCTAATATATATATAAAAATTATTATATTTTAGCATCGATATTTATTCAAGTAAGAAAATGTTAATTTAACGATTTAGTACAACATAAGTCATAAACACTCTAAATATAAAAATTTAAAATAATCTTAAATATCATTCAGTTAAAAAAAATTGAATCGCATCTTACTATGAAGGAATAAAAATCACTTATGACTTAGCTAATTACGTAATTTTACTTTGGCTGTATTATAGAAAAATATAAAGAATATTCAATAATATCAAGACATGCATAACCTTGAATTTTCATGGAATTCTTTTCGCGAAAAACGGGTTAAATTCGTGAAAAATGGTGAAATCGATAAATAAAATATATGAAATCATTGAAAACATGTGAAATATTAATACTAAAAAAAGGCTCAATGTTTTCCCAATGAAATGACACAGGAATTTTTTTCTTCTTAAAAGCGCTCAGGAGTTTCGAAAACCCATATTATTTTTTTGGGTAATTTACCCAGACACCCCCCAGGTATAAGCCTAATTACAGGAACTTACCCTCTTGTTACGAAAATTACCAAGACACCCCCTTGACTTAACGGCCATTAGTCAACTTTAACGGAAATTGTGAAATGTCTTAAATGCCCCTCTATTTTGTGAGAAAAAATAATAATTAATTTAATCAATTAAGAAAAGACAAAAACACCCTCCTTATATCACTTGTCTTTGTTTCCCGCTCATACCACAAAACTTCTCTTCCACAGTTCTCTCTTCCCGATCGCTCTCTTCCACCCTCTCACCCACGCGAAATTCTCCCACGATTGGCCATTAAAATTGCATATTGGTGGAGTATTCTTCATTCTCTCCTGTTCGCGGTGCACAAATGAAAGAGCCCATGTAATTTTCTCCCTTTTTCGCGATGAAGCAGTACGTTTTTTAGGGTTTTAATTTTTTTTTTTCATCATTTTTGTTCATATGGGTTCGCTGTGCATATGGGTTGTTTTCGTTGACATCAATTCTTTTGTTCCTCCCATGTTTTCATGTGAACCACAAGAAGAGTTTTTGGGGGGTTTTGAATGTATTTTGTTCTTTTTCTAAAATTGCTGTCATTACGTGCCATTGAGGTATTCTTAGGGTTTGTATTGTTGTTCAAATGTAAGTTTCCTGGAAATTTTTGTGTTTTTAGCATGCCCTAGTTTGCCATATACGATAATATTTGGGGTTTTTCAACATGTGCATTATTTTTTCTGAAATTGAACGTACTTATGAGCAATTGATGTCTCTTTGATAATTATCTTAAGCTGAAATTTCATTTTGCTTGTAATTATTTTTTGCATGTTTTGGACTTTGTGTTTCTAATTGGTTTTAACTGCCATGTATTGCAGAATGATGGGTAAATATTACTTTAAGGTTAGGTTTATACACGGTGATGACAAGTATATGATTAAGAAGGTTGATCCAGATAGTTACACATTCAAAGATTTACATGATGATTTATGTGATAAGGTTACTTTTAAGTTTAAGAGGATTAGGGAAATGTTTATTCTGTTTAAGACTGAAATTATTGGTTATGATAATGTAACAACTATAGTGAGCAATGATGAAGAAGTTCAGGGTATGTTTGATATGAACAAGGGAAAAAAAACCATTGATATTTATGTGACTGTTAGAGTAGCTTGGCCTTATAATCTTCCAGAGGCTAAATGTTACATGGCTGATATGGGTGAAGTTGAAGAAGGCAGTGGTGATGATAACAATCAAGAAGACAGTGAAGATGGAGTGAAGAAGATAGTGGAGATGAAAGTGAAGAAGTTGAAGAAGTCTATCATGAAAATGTTGCATTGGGAAATGAAAAAGTTAATGTTCAAGAAGAACAAGTTGAGGTTGAAAAAGAAGTTGAGGGTGAAGAAGGAGTTGAAGAAGGAGTTGAGGTTCAAAAAAATGTTGAGGAAGAAGGAGTTGAGGTTCAAAAAGAAGTTGAGGTTAAAGCAGAAGTTGAGGTTGAAGAAGAAGCTGAGGTTCAAGTTCAGTGTCAAGAAAAAGGAAAGGGAAAAGTTGGTGAGGAAAAAGGAAAGGGAATAGGTATTGAGGGAATAGGTATTGAGGAAGAGAGGAGTGATGATGGTATGAGTGATTATCAATCTGATGATAATGGTTATGTAAGGCCTGGTGATTTCAGTGAGGAAGATATAGACTCCAATGATGAGGAGCTTGAAAACGTGCCTAGAAACACCAATCTTAGCAAAACAGAAAGAGACTTCACAACTGGTGAAGGCAGTAAGATTGAATTAAGAAAAGGAGATGTGTTTTGTGATTTACATGCATTTAGGGGTGCACTCAAGTCTCTATCAATACAAGATGGTTTTGAATTTGTAAGATTAAAAAATGAGAGGACTAGGGTGACAGTCAAGTGTAAAGCCCAGGATTGTCCATGGAGGTTGCATGCATCTCTTCTGCAAGATAGCATTACTTTCATGGTGAAAACCATTAAACCAAAACATACTTGTGTGAGGACAAATTCCTTGAAGGAAGCAACAGCTAGATGGATGGCCTCTAAGTTGGTAAATGTCTCAAGAGAGAATCCAGATATGAAGGCAAGAGGAATTAGCAATGAACTTAGAAAACATGGAGTTGATCCACCATATATGCAAATTTGGAGAGCAAGAAGACTTGCTATGGAAATGATAGAAGGAAACTATTCTGAGTCATTTGGGAAAATTCCCCACTATTGTGAGATGGTTGCTGTAATGTCCATTTTTTTAATAGCCTATATTATGCAATTATAGGAAATAATTGGAGTCTTAATCATTATTGAAATTTGCCATCATGCCGTGGACGTAAAGCCTTTGTGGACTCTTAGATTCTCCTAATAAGTTTAGGACTCTAGGTTAGTAAAGTTTAAAACATTAAGAACTCTAATTGTTGGATATTCCATCTGAAGGTGGGACACTTTTAATATGTATATAAATGTAGAAAGTAAAGCACGTAAGTGAGATTTTATGTTTCTCTCTATAATCTGAACTTGAGTATTGAATTAGGAACATATAATCAATCTATTTGTTGAGATTAGACACGTCCGTAGGGATTAATATATGTTAAATTCTTGAAGTATCGCGGGACTTAGACAAATCGAGGTAAGTAGTTCTTGATGCTTTCCTACTCGTATTTTATTAGTATTATTATATTCTATAGTATCTTTAAATCTTTCGAAGGATATATCTCGTTGTTATGATTCTAAAGTTTGAACTAAAGAAGAAAACAATTTGTATTTTGAAATTGAAAGAATAATAAGAATTTTTGAACGACTTGGATCAATCATAAAATATCCTTTTGTTGATTGTATGAAAAGATTGTTTGATTTTGACACATGGAGAAAGATATTATTTTGTTAAGCTCTCAGTTCTTACATGCGTTTGTTTTGGGCCCCTTTGGGGAATTTTGGTTAGCGATAGGAACTAGTTCCGAATATTTTTGTTTTGGCCTCCAACTGTTTATCAGTTTGAGTATGTTTGTTTTGGACCATGGATATCCATATGCTAACAGCCCGTGCCATGGGTTATAATAGTGGTCGTAGTGTTGGTCTGTGAGCTTACTAATCTTTGAAAATATTTGTTGTTGATATTTCTAAATCTGTTTATTGACTCCATGAAATAGTTTTGCTAAATATGTTAGTATAGTATTTGCATGTATAATTGTTGTACTTTTATAAATGTTTGATCCGGTAAGATTGTATCTTAAACTGCTTATTGAGTTTGCGGCTCACCCATCGCAATGTTTTTATTATTTCAGAGATTTAGTTAGTTCGTGGAGCTAAGAGTCGTATAGGATGGCGTATCAAAAGTGGAGCTACTTTATTTTATTAGTAACTAGATCATTAGATATAATTAGTCTTATTTATTCTTTAGATTAGAGTGAACTTTAGCATTTTGGTTTATTTTATTTTTTAGCTTGTTAAGAGGTTAGATACTTTGTATTGAGATCTTTTTATTAAATTATTAGATGTTTCTTCTCGATTTTTTTGTTATAGAGTTGGATAAACTCATATGGAGGGCTTCGTGTCGTCTGAATTCGTTGCGACGGCACGGCCAGTCACGTTTAAATTTTGGGGCGTGACAACTTGGTATCAGAGCCAGGTTTTGTATCTCTGGGGTTTAAAATAAATAAATAAAAAAATAAAAAAATAAGTAATATAAATTTTGGACCAGTAAGAAATAGTTACTTAGTTTTGCATGCTCTTGGATCCTTAGTCTTAGGCTTATTAAAACTATTGGAAGAATGTTTATTTAAACTTCGTAGGTTGGTTAGATTGTGGTCACAAGTGCTTTATTATTTTTTTTTAAGACTATTCAATTTGGCACGTAGAAGAATGAGTGGTCGGGGTCGTGGACGTGGACGTGGACAAGGACGTGGACGTGGACGTGATCGTGGTCGTGGACGTGGCTTAGGGAGAGACTCTTTTAATGAGATGGGTAGCGAAAATGAAGTCTCGATTGAACAAGAAGGCACAATGGATCACACTATAGGTCGAGAGACTGAAAATCGTGATGCGCCGGCCACCCAAGCGGACATTGCTGGCATTTGTCAAGTGGTAGCCAATCTTATGCAGCAGCAACAACAACAATCTCAGCCACAACCTCCCACCACGGTATCTTGCTATGAACGTTTTAGGAGACTAAACTTTCCATCATTTGAGGGTGGTGCCGACCCTATTGCAGCAGAGAAATGGATTAGCCACATCGAGGAAACGTTCATTGCATTAGAGTATCCCGTAGAAGTGAGACTCAATGTGACTCTTCCATTCTTAGTTGGAAACGCCAAGTATTGGTGGGACACGGTGAAGGTGGCATATGTTGACCGAAACAATCAATTGTCATGGGAAGATTTTAAGAAGTTATTTCTCGATCATTATTTTCCCCGTGCTATCAAAATCGCAAAGGAAAATGAATACCTTAACCTTAAACAAACTGGAGATATGACTGTACTCGAGGCTGCAAACAAATTCAACGAACTTGGACGATTTTGCCCTATATATATGAGCTCTGAGGAAAGTAGAGCGAATAGGTTTTTTCAAGTGTTAAAAAGGGATATCCAAATTCGCGTCTCATCTCATATGGATACCACTTTCCGTGATTTATTGGAGAGAGCCCTGAGAGTTGAGACAGATTTGAAGAATTTTGATCAAAATGTTGGGGACCGAAAGAGGAATCAACCTGAAGGAGGGCAAAATTTTGGAGAGAATGGATTAGGCAATAAGATGATAAAGACCAATAGTGGAGATTCAAGGTCATATGCCAAAGAATGTACTCACTGCCATAAGATTCATGCTGGGGAATGTCATTGGAGGACAGGGGCATGTTTTGAATGTGGACGACAAGGACACATGGTAAAAAATTGTCCATTTAGAAAGACAATTGGGATTAACAGGGAAAAACCTAATGAGCAGAAAAATAAAAGTAATTCAAGAGTTTTTGCATTGATTGACGAGGGAGGGGTTACCACTAACGAAATTTCGAAAGGTACGTTAAGTTTCGAGGACGAAACTTTCTATAAGGGGGGGAAATTGTAATGTCCATTTTTTTAATAGCCTATATTATGCAATTATAGGAAATAATTGGAGTCTTAATCATTATTGAAATTTGCCATCATGCCGTGGACGTAAAGCCTTTGTGGACTCTTAGATTCTCCTAATAAGTTTAGGACTCTAGGTTAGTAAAGTTTAAAACATTAAGAACTCTAATTGTTGGATATTCCATCTGAAGGTGGGACACTTTTAATATGTATATAAATGTAGAAAGTAAAGCACGTAAGTGAGATTTTATGTTTCTCTCTATAATCTGAACTTGAGTATTGAATTAGGAACATATAATCAATCTATTTGTTGAGATTAGACACGTCCGTAGGGATTAATATATGTTAAATTCTTGAAGTATCGCGGGACTTAGACAAATCGAGGTAAGTAGTTCTTGATGCTTTCCTACTCGTATTTTATTAGTATTATTATATTCTATAGTATCTTTAAATCTTTCGAAGGATATATCTCGTTGTTATGATTCTAAAGTTTGAACTAAAGAAGAAAACAATTTGTATTTTGAAATTGAAAGAATAATAAGAATTTTTGAACGACTTGGATCAATCATAAAATATCCTTTTGTTGATTGTATGAAAAGATTGTTTGATTTTGACACATGGAGAAAGATATTATTTTGTTAAGCTCTCAGTTCTTACATGCGTTTGTTTTGGGCCCCTTTGGGGAATTTTGGTTAGCGATAAGAACTAGTTCCGAATATTTTTGTTTTGGCCTCCAACTGTTTATCAGTTTGAGTATGTTTGTTTTGGACCATGGATATCCATATGCTAACAGCCCGTGCCATGGGTTATAATAGTGGTCGTAGTGTTGGTCTGTGAGCTTACTAATCTTTGAAAATATTTGTTGTTGATATTTCTAAATCTTTTTATTGACTCCATGAAATAGTTTTGCTAAATATGTTAGTATAGTATTTGCATGTATAATTGTTGTACTTTTATAAATGTTTGATCCGGTAAGATTGTATCTTAAACTGCTTATTGAGTTTGCGGCTCACCCATCGCAATGTTTTTATTATTTCAGAGATTTAGTTAGTTCGTGGAGCTAAGAGTCGTATAGGATGGCGTATCAAAAGTGGAGCTACTTTATTTTATTAGTAACTAGATCATTAGATATAATTAGTCTTATTTATTCTTTAGATTAGAGTGAACTTTAGCATTTTGGTTTATTTTATTTTTTAGCTTGTTAAGAGGTTAGATGCTTTGTATTGAGATCTTTTTATTAAATTATTAGATGTTTCTTCTCGATTTTTTTGTTATAGAGTTGGATAAACTCATATGGAGGGCTTCGTGTCGTCTGAATTCGTTGCGACGGCACGGCCAGTCACGTTTAAATTTTGGGGCGTGACAGTTGCAGTGACAAATCCTGGGAGTAAAGTATGCATGCAATTTGAAGAATGGTATGATGATGAACACCCAGATATACCACAAGCACCTACTTCCAAGAGATTTTTTCTGGGTTTGAATGCTCTGAAAATGGGTTTTTTGGAAGGTTGCAGTCCTTTTTTGGGATTTGATGGTACTCATCTGAAGGGGCCATATGGAGGTTGTTTGCTAGCAGCCATAGGATTGGATGGTAATAATGGATTGTATCCTGTGGCATTTGTTGTGGAGGAGATTGAAAACAGTGATAGTTGGGGCTGGTTTTTTCAGTGTATGGAATCATTTCTTGGTGGCTTTAATCATGATACGCCCTGGACATTCATGGCTGATAGACAAAAGGTTAAGTATTTGTACTTTCTAAGTTTGTTTGATCTCATTTCAAATTTTCAGGGCTTGGTGGAGTGTGTTAGGCACATCTTTGCTAATTATAGGAAATCATTTTCTGGTCCTACTGCAATCAAGTATTATTGGATGGCTGCCAGAGCATATAATGCTGCAACATTCAACTATGCAATGAATTCACTGAGAACAAGTAAGAAACTTGTTGCATATGATTGGCTGATGCAGATACCTGTTGAACAATGGTCTAGGCATGCCTTTCATAAGGGTCTGAAGAATGACCACATCACTAACAACTTCACTGAGTCTTTCAATAATTGGATAGGTGACCTTAGGGGTAAACCAATACTAAGTTTAGTAAATGGTTTGAGGACTAAGATGATGAATAGGATTCAAAAAAGAGCTGATAAGGGGAGGGCGTGGACTAACACTGTCACAGAACATGTGGTTAGTGAGTTAAATAAGGTCAAAGAGGCATCCAATGCTTGCAAGATTATGGCAGCTTGTGGTTCAGAGTTTCAAATTCAGGAAGGAAATGTTCACTATCTTGTGAATATTTGTGAAAGGACATGTGATTGTGGGATGTGGGATCTTAGAGGAATACCATGTTAGCATGCTGCAGTGGGAATAGAGCATACTAGAGCTAGACTAGAAGACTTCACAGATCATGTTTGGTCCAAAGAAAAGTACATGAAGGCTTATAGTCATGGCATTAGACCAATCAAGCATGAGACATTTTGGCCCCCACAAACTACTCTACCTAGAACTGCATTACCACCAAATATAAAGAGGCAACCTGGTAGACCTAAGAAGCTCAGGAACAGAGAGGCTGGGGAGGAGGATCCAACCAAGAGAGCTTCATCAGTGAAGTGTAAAATTTGTGGAGTTTTTGGGCATAACAAGAGGACATGTGCAAGAAGGAATAAAAAAAAGGGAAAAGGAAAGGCAAAGATGGCACAAAATGTAAGTTATTTTTTATGTTTTGGTTAAAACTTCATATTGGTTTAATCTCATAATTTGCACTTTTTTGTTTACAGGCTGCAACTGTAAATGCTGGCAATGCAAATTCAACTGGTGATGCAACTGTAAATGCAACTCCAGTTTCCCAGCAGGTACATTTGAATCAATTTTTTTTTTTTTTTTGTATTGATAATCCTTACTTCAATGTAATTTTATTATGATTAGGGTACTGGAAAGAAGAGGAAAAATGCATCAAAAGACCCTTCACAGGGTACTGGAAAGAAGAGGCAGACTGAGGCACCAACTAGTGCTGCTACCCCCAAACAGACAAGAAGTTCTACTGCTACTCCAAGGACTACAAGTTGTATTGCTGCTGTATCATATTCAGCTCCTCCAAAGACTAATACTTCTGCAAAAAGGGGTAGGAAAACCAAGGATTGATAGTTTTTTTTTGTGATATTTCGATGAAATGCAAATATTGGCATGTTTATGATGATATTTTGGTGTTTTTGGACTTATGATACTTGGGTATTTTGGTATTTTGTTATGATCCTGGAAAGGTTGATAGGTTCTTTGTGCTAGTTTGATGAAAAAATGCAAATATTGGCATGTTTTGATCTGCTGGAAAGTTGGTATAAATATTGTGATCTAAGTTTTTATTTTGCTAGTCTTGGTGGATTGCTATTTTTGTATCCAGACTTGTTCTAAATTAGTATTGGGAAATAGTTGATTTGTATTTTGATTTGTAATTTGCAAGTTTTGGTGGATTGATGCATTGGTGGATTGTTATTTGGTGTAAAATAGTTGCATTGGATTGAACACATATGCATATTACATTGATGGAAAAATACATTACATGTTGCATTACATTACACATGTTTTACACTCTAGAAAACATTCCTATCAACAACTTTCGAATTAAGTTCATGTCATCTTCGTTTTTGCCATTGACTTCACTTGTTGGATGATTTCGACTTTGTGTTGGTGTTGGGGTACTAGTGGCTTCTTCTTCCCCAACATTAGCTCCAAAGCTTTGTCCCTCACCTTCAACGGGTTCACACCAATCCGTCCATCCATGGTCGGGGCAACAATAGAAAAGTCTTCCCGGATTTGAAGTCGAATTTGCCACCATTATTGTTGTATTCTTGTGACACCATTCACGACTACACTTCGATTTTCGATATTTAATGTACCCAACACTAAATTTTGAGGTGTGTGAAGACATAGAAATGTTGTGTGAATGTTAATGCACAAAATGGTGCACAAATGGAGTCTATTTATAGGAAAAAAAAGCCCCCAACGGTCAATTTTTCAAAAAACTGTCTCTGTTTCAATTATTACAAATACACCCCCTGTAAATAAAAATATATCACAAATACACCCCCTCTAACATAAAATAAGTTACAAATACACCCCTTGAGGGTATATATGTCAGTCAAAAGAAAGTCAACATAAAAAAAAAGTTGACCGAGGGCAAAATTGGAAAAACATTAAAAAAAATGATGACGTCATCCTCCGCCGTTAAAAGTTGACGCCGTAAGGGGTCTCCTTGTAATACTGTTTTGCCAGAGGGGGTGTCTTGGTAATTTTCGTAACAGGAGGGTAAGTTCCTGTAATTAGGCTTATAGCTGGGGGTGTCTAGGTAAATTACCCTATTTTTTTCTTAGAAAAAGTAAATAACGAACCGTCATTTCCACAAAATTAGAAATTTAATAGTGGGACAAAATTCATACAAAATGGTAAATTAGGGGACGAAATTCGGTGAGTTGATATAGTTTGGGATGAAAACCGAAATATTTCATTAGTTTGGGACAAATTCTGCAATATTGTATAATTGTTCATGCTAAAATTTACTACGCCATGACAAGTAAGCCGCCAGATGACAATTTAACGGACATGTGCGCAATTTTCGTCTCATAATTAACGGTGGAACGATATTCCAAAAAAATATTAAATTAGGGGATGAAATTCGATAAAGTTATATAGTTGGGACAAAACTCAAAATTGATAATTAATTTGTGACGTTTTCTACAATTTTACTGAAAATTTAGGTTAGAGTTATCTAATGAATACTTTTATACATTTCGATTTATATTAAGTTTTGCAGGATAGGTTGATTTAACTACGGCTGAAGGGGTTGATCCTTGGGGCCAAGTGGCCCAAGACCCTATACTCGGAATCATACGGCTTTGAAACTTATAGTGGTGGCTAATTATAGATATTTCAAGAGATGAAACTTTCTACAACTCGACCAAAATTCAGTCTCTATGAACTTGAATGTAAATAGAGATTTTCAAATTGCGATAGGATTCGACCCAAATCTGAATGTGAATCCAACTAATAATAATTAGACTTGACTGTTAATGAAACTTGAAAAATCAAATCCAAATCCGACGCAATGACAACCAGTCATAGAAGGAACTATTATTATATTTGAAAGAATTTTACAACCTAACTTATCAAGTCTTTTGTATAAGTTATCGGATATGTTACGGCTACCAGAACATGTACATCAAGTTCATACTCCGAAACATGCAAATCCTCGCTTGTTACTAGTCACGTCGAACCAGTTTAAAGGACGTAAACTCAATGTAGTGTGCCGAAAGACTTGTAGACTTTTAGATTACGGTACCACTTGGAATTAAAGCATCCTTAATCACAGTGACAATACCGCTCTTGATAAAGTATCCGTCGGTCTCTCTTGCTGCTTCTTGAACATTATCACTGTTAATGATCTGCAAAATCAAAGTCATAAAAGGTTCAATTTCTAAGTAATCGTGCATATCTCGAGACAATTATCTTTAAATTGTTGAGCACCACCATTTATGAGCTTATTTTGTTTAAGATATCAAAATAAACTTATCTAAAGAAAAATATAAGGGCTCGTTATAAGAGAAATAATCATGTAACGTATTTGAATTGTTTTGAAAGCTTTGACTAAAAAGGGTATAGGGCAATGGTGAAGTTTTTTCAGAAATATATGTGTTTGGTTTGTGTTCTAATAGAGATAGTCTTTTGAAAGTGTGTTGTTGATAAAATCAATATGGTGTAAGGTTTGAAACAGGATACTGATAATGTTTTCTTTAGAGAAACATTTTTCGGAAAAAAAGGATGCAAGTTAATTTGTCTTTCCGTAAACTCTAAAAAATTCTCAGAAAATTACAAGGCTCAAGTTTAGTTCATGACCTTAACATTTTCTCCAATTCGAGCATTTTTGTCAATGATGGCTCTTTTGATGTGAGTGTTTTTGCCAATGCCAATTGGGACACTACCCTTTGCGGCCAGAAGAGTTCGGTCGGCATCAGTCTGGAGAACAGCGAAAATAAAAAGAGTATTCATGAATAACAAGTTGTATGTTGTAAAAAATTTGTACATAAGCTCAGTGCATTCATATTAAGTAAGAGAAGAAAAAAAGATATATTTTTAATTTCTGCAATGAGTATTACCTCGTAGTAATCTGCACCCATCAACAATGTGTCCTCTATTACTGCACCCTCTGATATGCACGATCTTAATCCAACCACAGAATGGTGGATTTTGCAGTTCTGCAAAGGAAAGGAGCATTGCAGACTTCATTGAGGACTATCCCACTTATCAGAAAATAATACAAAGCAAGGTTCAACGGTAATAAAGTAGGCAACTTCTTAGTATCCGATCATGAGACCAATATTCAGAAAGTCCCGCATAAATGATGTAAAAAGTCATTTGAATCCAGTTTCTAGTTTTGCTTATTCTAGAAACTCACCAAAATGAAGATTACACAAGCAGGAAGCTGAACTCTCTATTGCAAATATAGTCCCTTAACTAATGCTTGTTATTCACATTTGTTAGGACTGGCTTATTTAACTAATAACAACTCAATTTCTTTTACAATTTCAGTCCAACATGAACCCAATTGAAAAGAAAAAAATATTGGCCTGAATTAGCTCAAGCGCAGGGTGCATGATCTCCAATTCAGGAATTGTCCGAAATTAAATTGTAATTTTTAGCCCCACAAGCAATGCGCTCTCTTGGCAATTTTTTTCCCACGTTTATTCGAGCTGTTAATTTTACTCCATAAAACTTTAAATCTTGACAGTTAAGGTGCATCTTCAGTCTGAATATCTAAATTGATCGAAAAATCTGTGATTTTACTCTTGATCAACATTGACCTTAGATTTTCTTAATTTTTTGGGACAAAATTCCCTTATATCTTCGCATGTACACAGAGGTTGTACCATTTACATAATGAAAAAAATTGAGATTATATATATATTTTTATAATAGTAAATTAATAATTTTGGAATAAATGTAAGCACATATTTTGTTTAAAATTGAGTAGTTAAAGGTTAAAGCTGTAGGCCTATTTCACAGCTATGAACACTTACCTTGATCACGCAGCCCTCACCGATGACACTGTCTGTGACATCAGCATCCAGCATCTTCGAAGGAGGAAGATATCGAGGTTGGGTATAAATTGGAGCTGATCGATCATAGAAGCTGCAAGAGATTATTAAAACCATGTCAAGATTTTCCATAAATAGAGCCAATAGTGGATTATCACAACAAAGGTAAGAACACAAAACTTACCTAAAATCTGGTACTGGCTTTTTTGTTATCCCTAGATTAGCATTGTAGAAAGCCTCAATTGTACCAATATCTTCCCAGTAGCCATCAAATAAATAGGCTTGCACCTGGATAGATGTAACAATTAGCTCTCCAGCAATATATAAGAGGCCAAAGAATTGATACTCAATGTTTTACCAAAAAAAGAAACAATTAAAGTGCTAGGCAATAGCCAAATACAGTATAATATACTAGAAAGGGACAATGATACACATATTCCTAAATTACAGTAAGGGGAATGTATACTCCAAGAAAATTGATATACATACTCTTAATCCCATGGAAGTGGCTCCAGGAATAACTTCACTTCCGAAGTCATTGGCTCCAGGAAACTTATCTTTGAGAAGATCAAGCATCACATCTTTGCTAACAACATATATTCCCATACTTGCAATGTAAGGCATCTCCTTCGCTCTCTCATCGTCAAGACCCAGTATGGTGGTATCAACCTTAAATACGGAAGGAATAACAAAGGGGAAGTTAGATTTTGATCTCATGAAGAAGAACTGATACTACCAATATGATTACTGCCTAGAACATTCAATTTCACCTTCATAGCTTTCAATTGTTCTCCCTTTGGTTTCTCGGCAAATTCAATGATACGCCCTTCTTCGTCAATCTTCATCAATCCAAATGCTGTGGCACGCTTTTCATCCATTGGCAATGCAGCAACAGTAATATCAGCATCTGTTTCTCTATGGGCTTGAATAAATCTCTCATAATCCATCCGATACAAATGATCTCCAGCAAGAATCAGGTATTCAAGAACATTGTGCTCTTCAAACAGCCATAAGTATTGCCTTACAGCATCTGCTGTACCCTAAAGATATAACAAATTAAATTTATTTCAGAGTTGTAAGCACTTGAATACAAATTCGCACTGAGCGTGCGTGCATAAAAGAAATCTGTGTCAAACAAAATCAACTTGGTTAATAACTTGTAGCCATTTGATGTAATGAGTAAATAATAGTCAATGAACCCTGTACTCTCATCTTTAAGTGGGGAGTGATAGGTTTATTAGCAAAAGGAAGTAATGTAGGTCCAAAGATAAGTACCTGGAACCAATTGGGATTTTCTGGACTTTGTTGAGCTGCAAGAACCTCAACAAAACCCTCGTTTTTGTAGCCGCCCATGTTACTTGCATACGCTCTTGAAAGGTGACGATTCAAGGATGCCGAATTGAATTGCGTGAGAACATAGATCTTTGATATGTTACTGTTCAAGCAATTGCTAACAGGAATATCAATTAGCCGATAATTTGCTCCAAGTGGAACAGCGGGCTTTGCTCTCTTCTTTGTAAGAGGATAAAGTCGAGTACCTGCGCCACCTCCCAAAATGATTCCCAAGACACTCTGCAGAAGGACAACAAAGGCAACAGTTAGTGGTTCCGCAATGTAAATAACTAAACTAGTCCTTAGAATTAGTAGACAGTATAATCTAGTTCCTAAGGCACAAGATAAGCTGATATTTCAAAATTGCCAATCCAAAGTAGACTAATTCAATGATTTAAAAAACCATGAAGCTCATTTCTTATTCATAGATCAGATCAAAGATTAATTTAACAAATTCAATAATTCTCTAAGCATAAATTATTGAACTTTCATTACTCTGTCCACTCTGATTTTGTTTCTCAATAGTCATAAATAGTGAAAGGCATACAAACATGAGCAAAACCTTATAACTTTTAGTATTACATTACAAAAACAAGAGTTAGAAACGAAAATAAAATAATCATGAGGCGACATTCACATTTCTGCGTCGATCAGACTCTTACTAATTGGTAACATGACTTTGCTATCAAATAATTCCTAATCATTTGATAGATCACAATCACGACCACTATAACCACAATAAGCACTTATTATTACTATTTAATTGAAAGTCAAAATCAAACTTATAAATAATAATATCACACGTGCAACAAATCATTGGAACTAGTACTGTATATTATAATCATAATTTTTATACCGAGGAGAGCAAACCCTGGATCTGTGACAAAGCAGCAATGTAACTTTGACATAAAGCAAAGTTCTGTCTACACACCAAAGCTTTACAACTCAGATCTTCAAATACAATAATCAAATACATAAAATGCATATACAGCTAACCAATTCAACACACAATTTACGTATGCCTCTATACATACATCCGTACACATCGCAATAATTTTGAATTAACAGAGTTAATTATAAAATAGTGAAATTAACACAGAATTTCATACTCTGCTGGCGTCAGGATCAAGGCACGTTTGCGAATTCTGCGAGTCGGAAACCGCCTTCGGAGAAACAATCACCGGAGTGCGACTTTCCAATTGAGCTCCAGAACGACGCCGTTGGAGCTGCGGCAATGACGTCAGGCTCTCCGTGTTGGCGTTACACGCCGCGAATGACAACCGCCGAAAGGACGTTGAATTGCGATTCTCCACCGTATCGTGATTAGAAATGGCGGATGTGTGTGGAGCGAGGTTTAGCAATGCGGTGGTGGCCGCCATTGGCAGTCTGTCTAGAGAGAGAAGAGAGTGAGGGGAGAGGTTGAAAGTGCTTAGACTCAAAAAAGGAGTAATGAGTGATGAGTAATGACTGCTGGTATTTATATATTGTTATCACGTCACGAGTTTAGTACTATAATATTGGAGGATCATTTTCACAGGAGAGATCTTAGTTTTATTAATTAATTATCAAAAGAAAAAAGAAAAATCTTAGTTTTATTAAGAAAGGGCTACTTAACAATTAATAAAATTCCTTTTGGCCCCTTCAACTAGCAATTATATAATTTTGTCTGCACCACCTAGTATATTTGCACAAAGAACTCGTATGCTAAAGAATAAGAGAAAATAAGATACTTTTGTTCGTGTTTTACTATTTTTTAACTTGTGGAGCTGGATATATGAAATAATGTATTATTATATTTAAGAAATTGCAAGAAGCTTTATTTATTTTTATTTTTTTTGAGGTAAGAAATTGCAAGAATTTAAATAAAGATATTGATTGACCTAATTATGTATGTCAATATTTATTTTAAAAAAAAGGTGTGATAAAGTTTTAGAATATTATTATGACATTCTCAATATATTGATTTTCCAAACCTTAATTTTATCATCGGTGCAATTTTATTAGTAATTTACGAGATCATCTCCTCGTGATTGTAATAAACAAATTGCTAAAGATTATGAAAGAAAAATTTGATTGCATATCAATTGATATTTAGATGGGTTAAAGTGATGCGATAAATAATTTGAGGGGTAAAGCGTGCAACAAAATAGTTGAAGGGGTAAATAAAATTTACCTTAACATTATTTTATTTATCATAATAAAATCTTATACACATAAACATATTTTAGCCATATTTTGTAGTTTAAAAGTTTTACACCTGTTCTTTATTCATATCATATTATAAATATTGTAACTAGACTTACGCAACATAATATTCTTTAAAAAATATAAAACTATATCTAACATGTAATAATAATATTAGTGTACAAAGATAGTATATATCTATCCCTATTTAAACACAAAAGTATATACAAATCAACCATTTACCTTATTTTCTTACATTTATTATATTAAGAAATCAATATATTCATTACTCACATACTATACTATGATTTCAAAAAGGATTAATATTTATATTTCGTCTCAAATTTTGATTAGGAAACAATGATTGAGCGGACAACACATGTGAGGAGGGCAACTTGGGAACGTTCTTTTGCTTTTGTTTATTTTCGTACGGTTGAAAAAAATCTGGTGTGATTCTTTTGGATGTTAGCCAAATTGTGTCACAGGGGGCACGTGATGATAATATCTATGAAAGGAGTGATTTATTTATTTCACACCGTTGTTTTTCAAATTACATTTATTTCATACGGATAGAAATGGAATCCCATAATTGTGCCTACTGGTGTTTTTTGTTTGGTACTTTAATTAAATTGACGAACAAAAAAAGTGTCTGAAATTTAGGTTGGTTGGTCCAACACTGTAGATATGTCAGTATTTTTTTTTTTGGGTTAAAAAAAATTTGCTACTCCCTTATGTTGATTTTCTTTATCAACTTTAATTTGGTTTCTATCAATTAGATCTCTTTCAGCCTCCACTTATCAGTTGTGTACAAATATGTCATTTGTCAATGAAAAGAGAGGAAAAACATAGAAGTATTATGGTAAAATTGCAGAAAACGTCCCAAGCTAATTACTGATATAGGATTTTCATCCCGAACTATTTAACTTGGCAAATTTCGTCCCGTAATTTAATATTTTTTTGGAATATCGTCCCAAACTAATTATTAATTTTAATTTTTCGTCCCAAACTATATCAACTCGTCAAATTTCGTCCCATAATTTACCATTTTGTATGAATTTAGTCCCAATATTAAATTTCTAATTTAATGAAAATGACGTTCAATCTTATAATTAATTTGGGACGAACTCTGCAATATTATATAATTATTCATGTTAAAATTTACCATGTCATGACACTTAAGCAGCCATGTGATAATTCATCGGCAAATGCGCAATTCCGTCTTATAATTATGGTGGGACGATATTTCAAAAAAATATTAAATTACGGGACAAAATTCGCCAAATTAAATAGTTTGGGACGAAAATCCAAAATCAGTGATTAGTTTGGGACGATTTTTGCAATTTTGCCTAGTATTAAATATTCTTTTCATAGATAATTTCTAGAGTGCATCGCTCAATTGATCCCTCTTATAATTTTATTTTATTACTTTCGTCCCTTTTAAATTTTTCGTAACAGATGCGTCATTCTTGTCATTCTTATCAATGTAGTATAACATATTTGTCGTCCCCTCTTAAATTTTTTTATAGCAAATTCATCTACCTTATCAATGTAGTGTAACACATTCGTCATTTTTAAATCCAAAATACATCCTAAAATAAACGAAAATTAATGTAAGAATGTGTTATACTACATTGAGAAGAGAAACGAATGTATTACACTATATTGACAAGAGAGACGAATGTTTTTACATTGATAAAATAGATTAATGCGATACACTACATTGATAAAATGGATGTATTTGCTACAAAAAATTTAAAAGGGATGAAAGTGATAAAGTCATGACATAAGGTGGACCAAAAGTGCGATTACTCTAATTTCTATAATCTTTAAAATTATGGAGTTAGAAATATAAAATGGATAATGTTGTTCAAATACAAGAATTTAAATAAATACATCGATAGAACTATCTAATTAAGCATATAAAAACTAAAGTGATAAACAATACTTGGTAATCTATTTTTGTCTATAATGTAATCTCTACTTGAAATTCTTAATTTTAATTTAATTAATAATGTTACAATTGAAGAAGAAGATTAATCACATGCATGTGAAATTAATAGGTATGACCCATTTGTACATCCCAACTCGAATTTGATCCATTGACAACTCTAAATGCATCCATATTCAAGCAGCCAAGCCAACCCAAATCATACCTCCTCTAGTATCCTAGTCGAATGTAGAATATACTTGCAAATTTAGGTGAAAAAAAAAATTTAGATAATGTAAACAAATTTAATACTACAAATGATGTAACAATCATCTATATATAGTTATATACTCCCCTGCTGTTAATTTTTTATGTAACTTTTTCTGACATTTCACAGTTAGGCAAAAAGGGGGGAAAAGTGACCTAAAAAAAAAAGACCTTCCATGTTAAAGCATTATGAAGACCTATTAATAACACAAAGAAAACTTAATTTGTTTCTTTTCTTTCTTGTTGAGAGTAAACCCCTAAAAAGATTTGTATAAAAGAAAGAAAACTAACTTCAGCTACAGCAACCTCCTCCTTGAGCAGCAACACCATCTCTTCCTGTCGAAGGCCCAGGAATTCCACCGTATCCAACTTTGATTCCATAAGACTGCAAAAAAATGTAAGAAATAACTTAGTGTCCTACTCTGTGCAATCAAACAACCCCTTGGTCCCAATTTTGTTAGGTGCGAGTTCAGATAAAAGTCGAATCAAAACTTCATACACTTTAACAATTTTTCCATGGAAAGTCGATCTAAGAATTATTAGTGTCAGATAATTACTTTATGTGAAGATAGTATTGAGAAAACAAATTGAGACCGATGGAGTATTACTTTTCAGTAAATTAACAAAAATCAAAATGCACCTCGTTAGATACATCAAATGCTCCATCTTGAATCCTCCTGTAGATTGTCGACGCAGTCTTTATAAATGCCTGAAAGGGCAAAAAGACATAATTAAAACACAGATATAGCCGACACAATATACACCTAAATCTGTAACTGAGAAATGCAGCTCAACAAAGATAAATTTATGCTAATAATAAGTAATGAATTTCTCACCTCCTCAACATTCTGAGCAGTTTTAGCAGAAGCCTCCATGAATATCAAGCCATGCTCTCTTGCAAATTGCTCTCCTTCCTCTGTGCTTACAGCTCTTCTGTGAGCCAAATCACACTTGTTTCCTATCAGCATTATGGTCATGTTTGCATTAGCATGCTGCCTTGCATCCTCCAACCAACTGGCGAGGTGGTTAAAAGTTTCCCTCCTGAACAATTAACATAGATTACCCAATTTAATTCAAAGTAGGACATGAAAAAGAAATGATAATATAAAGAGGTAATGAGAGCCTCCTCAGCCTATAACCCAGACATTTGTAGGCCTGATCATTTTCATATGTTTGGTTTTTTAAATATCTTCGTATCTTGTCATGGGGAAGTAAACCATTTTTTCATCCGAGTACATAGTTTCAACCACTTAACAATGTAACAACTCAAAAGTCAGCAAGCAATGACTCCCCGCCAATATAATGTCCTAGTTTGAAGAAAGAACATCACTTAACTGAAATGACTCATTACCAAATTTTGATTCAAACTCTGGCAAAAGCTCATCAGGTTGTAATTTATCAAAAGTATGACACATGGGCGTACAATTTATTATCTTCGATGTAGCACGGAATGAAGGAAAACGATAATCGTGTTGCGAAAGTATAGAATGATGGCAAAAATAAAAAAATATCCACAAAATATCCATCAAAATTTGTCTATCTCTCTATGTCGGAAATTTGAATTTATACCATTCCATTAATGCCTTTTCGTATAATTGAAATGTTGAGATTCAAGCAACACGGTACCTTGTAATGTCATAAACTAGCAGTGCCCCGGCAGCACCTCTGTAGTAAGACCTAGTAATAGACCTAAATGATTCTTGACCAGCCTGACATAATAAAGGAACAATTGTCATTTGTGTCCAAGCATATATCCAAAAGATATTAAAATACAACGAATACCAAAAAAAAAAAAAAAGGTTTCCACAACAAAGTTATATTTTATGAATTAAATGCATGCCACAATTAATAGCTATTGGAATATTCAGGCTCAATCTTGAATTAGAAAAAAAGTAAGACAAACCGTGTCCCAGATCTGTAGTTTAATTGGTTTGTTGTCAATTGTGATCATTCTAGCCCCAAACTCGACTCCAATGGTCAAGTCGTGTACTGGCTGAAAGCGTTTGTCTGTGAACTGAAGAAGCAGACAAGATTTCCCTACACCTGCAAAATATGTTCAAACCCATTACTCCTACTATTCATTCACTCATCCAGCAAAATACAACAAAACAGTCCAATCGATTCCAACTTATTCCGCCTCTTGCGCATCTACTAAATCCCAATAGACAATTGTAACTTAATACAAACACAAACTTTATGTGACTGATTGCAAATCAAAAATGTCAAATTAGAAAACAATGCAACATCAAATTACAACAAAACCCATGACTCCTACTATTCATTCACTCATCCAGCAAAATACAACAAAACAGTCGAATCGATTCCAACTTATTCCATCGCTTGCACATCTACTAAATCCCAATAGACAATTGTAACTTAATACAAACACAAACTTTATGTGATTGATTGCAAATCAAAAATGTCAAATTAGAAAACAATGCAACATCAAATTACAAATCAATTTCATGCATGCTTGATATTTAAAAGATTTACAAAGAACAATTGAATTTAATCGAAATAAACAACTACGCCAGAGAGCCAAATCCTGTTAACATACAATTACATAGTAAAATCACGATTCCTCCCTTATAATACAATCATATTCATGTTTAGGTCAATAAAGGCCCTGCTAAATGTCAAATTGTAGTTCCTAAAAATTGCAATCAAAACAGGGCAATTGTAGATCAGAAAACAATAAACGCAATTGCAATTAATAACAACAGAAAAGGTAAACCATAAGTTACCTGTATCTCCTATGATAATGTACTTGAAAAGGTAAGCGTATGACATGGTTTCTCCAGATCAAACTAACAAATAACAGAGAATTAGATTAAAAAAACAAAAAACAAAATTGATTAATTGCAGTCTAGGTTTTTTGAATTTTGTAGAAAGAAGGTGGAGAGAGGTCTACACTTCTCTTTTCCTTCTTTCGCTTCTTCTGGTATTATTTTCGCTTTCTTTTCTTCTTTAAAAAGTAAAAAGGAGAGGTCGAATTCCAAAGGATTTTCAACTGTAATGAGCTGTCCAATGTTCCTTGCAATGAGGATATCCTCTCCGCTAAGTCACAGGAATTTTTTTTTTCTCTAAAAAAAAATGCACAAAAAATTAATTGAGATTCAATTCATTATCAATATATACTTGCATTTATATAATATTGAAAAAAAAAAAGGGAAATACTTGATAATTTCTTACCCGAGTGGACTAATTTTGGCCCAGGTCTCATCTCATAGAGACAAAAAAGATAATATGGTGATTTCTAGGATCCAGGTTTTGGCCCAAGCCCTAAGACAATCTAAACAATATTAAACATACCTAATATATTATAAATTAATATTTTTTAATAAATATTTAATAAAATATAATAAAAATAGTTAATTGAAAATTATTTAACATATCACGTTGAAAGATATTGAAAATGATATTAATGTATCAAAATGAACTCATATTGTTAAGTGAAGAGCATACTTAAAATTTGACCACCAGTGGATTATTAAGTCATACATATATATGTTAAAATGATGGTAAAATATTATTAGTATTACTTATAGAGATAATGTTGGTGTCTAACAATCTGTGCACTTATATGTTTCACAAAAAAATAGAACATAATAAATAACATTCTAACAAATAAATTCAAGCATTATTAAAGCATATAGATCATACTAACCTGGTTAGGATTAATTTGTAGAACACTTTAATCAACACATAAAATAGGAAATAAGACTGAGGCTTGCCGAAACAAATTTTCTTAAGACAATATTTCCGGGGCTGCCACGGTGCATACAGTTTGATTCCCGGTAGTCTCCCAAGATACAACAGTCTGTTGTTCATTATTTGCACAAATAATGAACCCACGGCGAACTTGAACAAACAGAAATTTCGGACTAAATTTTTACGAAAGTAAGAGAAAGAGAGATTTATGTTTTTCCTTTTGTTACTATATTAATTGATACAGAATTGGCCAGATTCTGTCTCATATTTATAGACGCAAAAGTGCCTCTTGAGAAAGGACACAATGGTTCGGACCAAAGGGTACCTCTTCGGACCGAATAGACACATCTCTTACTTTAATTTATTTCATTCACACATAAAACCCCAACAATCCCCCACATGAATGAAATTGTTGTTCGAGTTCCTTCACATAGACATATCATGTCGAAATTTCTTTAGGAATAATACCGCATCGGGATAGGTGAAATATTTCATTTTGAACCTTCCCTAGTTAAAGCTTATCGGATTTACTTAGCCAATCGGTGAAATATTTCATCTTGAACCGTCGGCTGTTTGTGTAAACCAAGACAATAAACTTAACACAGTACTAAACCGATTTGTTTCAAATTCTCGGTTGTGTTCGTTTTGGCCCTGAACATTCTTGGTTATGCGAGTGCTTTAGAGAATTCCAGCCTATAAAGAAATTCTCAACGAGCCGACCCAGCTCACACTAACATAGGTGACCGCATCTATCAAGAGTATCCTACCATACTCCACTTGTTCTTGACAAGGTATAGACGTCATTAAAAGCGTTTGCTTAACCTTATAAACGCGGTAGGCTTGCACTTATTGCATCATAAGAATGGGATATAGTTATACTCTTAAGTGCTTTCTTTTAAGTTAGCCAAGACTGGTTGTCCTATTGAACCTGGTCCGTGGGATCTCCAGTCGCCAGGTTAGGTTTCCGTACGAGGTAACTTAGTCTAATTTAGGCTTTAAGCCCATTCCCCTCGATGCACATACTACCTCTAGATAAACCTTTAATATCCGGAATCAGGATTATCTCTTGACTTCATAAAGTCCATTCTATTTGAAAGTAGATGTCTCTCGGTATTGTATCAACGACAACTAATATGTCGTGAATTTACCATTATACATAGAGTTTGTTGAGCTCTGTGTATCACCGCTTGATTATCGCATTTTATGTATGACTAACACAATTTTCAGTCATATTGAAATATCTTCCATGAATTTGGTGAAGCCACTTAAATTCTTTACTAGCTTTATCCAATGCTATGCACTCTAATTTCATAGTGGATTGAGTTATACGCGTTTGTTTGGAAGATTCTCAGGAAATAGCGGTGCCTTCGAAATTGAATACATATCCGCTTATAAACTTTGATTCATCTAAATCAGATGTTTAATTTGCATTAATATATCCCTCCTGGATCGTTTGAAAATTTTCCAAATCTAATGCACATATGTATGTATTCTATCAAGATTCAAGCATTCTCATTAATGCATCCCAACGAATCTTGCTAAGATTGCTCATGTATCTCCTTAGTTTATTAACTAAAGAGACGATGTCTAGCCTTTTGCATTTTACGATATATGCGTGACATCTAATTTTATGAGCATACTTAAATTGTGATACTATGTCACATTTCTTCTCGTATTGCACACAAGGTATGAATTAAATAGAATTATGAAATCCCTTTTCATAAGTATTAAATTATTTATAACTCATCTCACATAATGTGCTTGATATAGTTTAATATCATCACATGACCTCTTAATCATGATTGATTAAACCGAAGGTTTTCATATCATAAGTTAATATTTTCTCAATGGATTTAATACTCACAGTATTAGTCTCAAATATTAACAGATCATTTGCATATAAACAAATTCTGATACTCAATTATCTAGTTAGTTTATATGGACACACTTGTCATATTTATTAATATGACAGTCAAAATTTGTTAGTGACACTATCACATTTTTCGTGTCATTATTTAGGAGTTTGTTAAACGTCAACAAGAAAATACATAAGTTTCGCAAACTATGTTTTATTTTTATTTAACAATGAAACTCTCTAGTTACTCCTTATAAATTTTCTCAACAACCATTAATGATGATAATTTTAAAATCCATTGGATATAGCTATTAGAGCTATTAACATTCAAATGAATATTATCTTAATCGCTAGTGAATATGAGTCAAATAAGTAAAATTATTTCTTTTATAAGGCAACTTGGCTTCTAGTCTAGCCTAGTTTTTATCGATTGACTTATCAAAGTTTTTTAAACTCTTTGATTAAAAAACCCATCTACATCTAATTGGTTCACTCCTCGAGGTCTACCAATTTTATGAATGTAACTTGCTGTCAATCGCCTATTTCCATCCACGGTATTGGAACGTGACGTAATCTATTTATATGTTCGAGGTTAATTCTTTAACATATAAGTTATAATATCTTGTTCAATAACTTCGAGCTTTTAACTCATATGTCTCTTCAACTCATCAACAAACTCATGTTGAAGTTAAAGATTGACCTCTTTAGAGATCGATTCATATGTATATTCTCTCAGAATAAAGTAGTTTATAATTAAACATAATTATAAGTTTCACAAGGTAAACCCTCTAGATCAAAGTCAATTAAATATTTTTGTAAAATATTTAATGACTTTTAAATAAATATTCTAATCTAAAGTGATTATACCATACTTTTTATTCTCGCATAACAAATAATTTATAATTAACTCTAATTATAAATTGTAGAAAGGTTAATGTAAGTAATAAATAATATTACTTTATTAGATTTTAATATCAGTAAACCACACAAACTGAAAATAAATCTAAACCGAAAGAAAGATCAATTTATAAGAAATGATTCTCAAATCCTTCTCATATTCTCAATTATTGTTACATCACGTGACTCGGTTCACATGATTACAATTATGTCAGATTTAAATACCAAAAATATGAGCTACTACTATTTATCGCATAAGCTACTATTTATCGCATAAGCTGGTAGTAATTAATATTTTTAAGTTATTTTCTTTTTCGGTGGTGAAATCGAAATCTGACCTAAATACCCCCACATTTTAAGGTATTTGGTTTTTCTTCCCTTCCAGAACTCATATGGAATGATAATTGACTTTCTTTTATGAAACCCGACTTAGTATGTCTCTAGACATTTTAACGAGCTTTCCCCCACAAGTTGTCAAGTAAACCTGAATTTAAAGATAATGTTTAACCACATCTTAAAATTCTGTTATTTTAGCAACCAAATTCAATTGAGTTGAGCTAGGTAAATTATTTGACGAATAATTCCTAATTTAACACACTCTAGTGTTAATGAATATATTCGTATTTACCCCCACAATTTGGATATAAGAATTTAAATTTTCTTATTCCATTATCTGGATTTGTATTTCACAAATGCGTCTCTTTGTATTTTGCAAATACATTTGTTGTCTCGTATGCAACAATATCTATGTGATTAAATGCATTCTCAAGCTCCACGAGTTAGTAATGATTTCAAAATCACACAGCTAATTTAATTAGTTCAAAAAATTTAAACTTTTACATATTTTTTTAGCAAACAAATAAATTTTAATTATATACTTATTTCTCACAAATAAATAATAATTATTTTCACAAATAAGTTCAATCAATATTTTCTCAATAAAATATTGATATTTATTTCTCAAATAATTTATAATTATTTCTCACAAATAAAATATTATCAATATTTACTCAATAAATATTGATATTTATTTCGCGAATAAATTATAAATATAATCAATATTTCCTAGGTATAATATTGATATTTATTTCACGAATAAATTATAAATATAATCAATATTTTCTCAATAAAATATTGATATCATAGTAAGTTATAATTACTCCACAATTGAATTATAATTACTTTTACATATAAATTTTCAATATTTTGTCAAAATATTGATATAAATTATAATTCTTATAAGTTATCAATATTCTCTCATTATAATATCGATATGAATTACAAATATTTTGCAAACAATTTTAATCATTTGTCAATAATAAATTACCAATATTTTCTCATCAAAATATTGATATGATTATAATTACTAATTAATTCTTTATTTCCACATAAAGCTATTAGTAATTCACTCCTTTCCTTATGCTTGACATATGGATAATCACACTAATAAACGTACACAAGCTATGAATCACATACTCATATGAGGTTCATAATTGCAAGCTCGTGTCATTAAATTTTATACAAATCTTTACCTTCATGGAATGACTTAATGTTCCTCCTCATCTATATATTGAATTCGCAATTCAAATACAACATATATTAGGATTTCTTATCATTTCTTGTTGAATAGCATTCTAACAATTTGAAATAGATAATCGTGACGGCTCTACGTCTTTAATTTTATTTAATGATAATCTCTCCAGATTATCATATCATTATCGAACCCATATAACAATTTAATGAAGTTGATTTTATCACATCAAAAAATTTGTACTCTCATGAATAAAAAACATAGGCTCCATTAATGCAAAAGGAAAATACACATTGGACTTGATTAAAAAAAAAAGTTAGAGTCCAAATAATGCACCGCTTCATTAATGGTCACTAATGTCCCCAAGTATATTTTTAATTAGTTTTAAAAATATGTTTCTACTAATTGAACCTCTTTGCAAGAGTTCGAAACTTACACACCGATTCGCATACTCATATGCATAATGATTAAATGGAACATAGTCTTTAATTAAAGACACCTCTTCGTAAATATGCTCATTCATTAAATTATTAGTTCAATTTTCCGAAAGAGATATTTCAGAAATATTGACTTACTCTAGTTAAACAATTCATTTAATCAGTTGCATATATATCAGATTTAACTCTAACAATTTGTTTGTTTCTATTACTATCTCACTGTTTAACAATTTAAATGCTAATGCACAAATAAAATATAAACATCTATTCATGAAGGATTACACCTATTCATTAACACAGAGAATCAATTCTCTCCATTCTCTTTGGAGTGTTTAATGATTTATAATGATTTTAATTCCTCCACTAACAGAACTTAATGGCATATTAATATAAACCCTACACAATCCGAATTAATTTTCAATGGTTCGAACATTCTGTGTTCTCACTTTTGAGTTTCATAACGTATGATTAATAAACAATATCCACGCAACATGTTATCTCAGTTCATACAAACTCAGTTTTAATTTTATCATAAGTTTATCAACTTTACATGTTTTGTTTTGTGATTTTTACAGAATAAATGATCATAACTAATAATTATAATATTGACACAGATGTTAAACAAAATTAATATTGTCTTAAGATTGTTGGTGTCTAACAATCTGTGCACTTATATGTTTCACAAAAACATAGAACATAATAAATAACATTCTAACAAATAAATTCAAGCATTATTAAAGCATATAGATCATACTAACCTGGTTAGGATTAATTTGTAGAACACTTTAATCAACACATAAAATAGGAAATAAGACTGAGGCTTGCCGAAACAAATTTCCTTAAGACAATATTTCCGGGGCTGCCACGGTGCATACAGTTTGATTCCCGGTAGTCTCCCAAGATACAACAGTCTGTTGTTCATTATTTGCACAAATAATGAACCCACGGCGAACTTGAACAAACAGAAATTTCGGACTAAATTTTTACGAAAGTAAGAGAAAGAGAGATTTATGTTTTTCCTTTTGTTACTATATTAATTGATACAGAATTGGCCAGATTCTGTCTCATATTTATAGACACAAAAGTGCCTCTTGAGAAAGGACACAATGGTTCGGACCAAAGGGTACCTCTTCGGACCGAATAGACACATCTCTTACTTTAATTTATTTCATTCACACATAAAACCCCAACAGATAAAACATCATGTATATATATTTTTTTATTACTAAATCAAATACTTCTGATCAATTTATATTCGGATTCATTTCATAAGTTTTTAATTAGGGTTGGTCTAATTAGATAAGATCCACTAAATTGTAAATTGGATAAAAATTAGTCGGATCGATTTCGAACTAAAATCCGGATTTCTATATATGTGATCTAACGGACATCCAATCCAGCATCTGAAATAGAACTTGTTCAACTATACACAAACATATAAGGCCTGTTTGGTTGTCGTTTCCCAAAAAAATTTCGTGTTCGGGAAATGTCAAACAAACAAGTTTTTTATTTTCTGAAATAAATTTTTCATCTCTTAATTTTCTCAAACTACTCTCCCAAAACCCAAACAAACAACAATTTTCTTATCTCTAAACAAAACATATATAAATTCTACTTTGATTTGACATAAAATAACATATCTCTTACACAACTTACTTCACAACAAACATGATTTGACATAAAGTCTTACACATCGGACACCTACAACCCAACTCTTCCAAAAAAAACATATACCTACTTTATTTCTCAAACCACTCTCTCAAAATCCAAACAAATAATATTACGCAAATCGAAATTATTTCACAAACCTCCATTACTCTCCCAAACTACTTTCCCAAACACCAAACAAATAGCCCCATATCTTCTTTTAATATTTTGACCCATTAAGTCAAAAGTCTAGTTTTCTGCTGCAAATGTTACTGGACCAAAAAGTTACTATGGGGCCCATTATCAGCCCGTGCAAGGCTGCTCAATTATGTAAATTAAAGCATGAGAGATACTGTAATAGCACAATGTATGAAGGCCAGGCCCAATATCTAACAAGCTAAGCGGCCCTATGATGAATTTTATTGTATACTTGATATTTGATACGTAATCAAAATATTTTATTTTATATTATTACTTTTTACAAATGTTTTAGAAGTTTGCTTGAATTAATTTTGTATAAAATTAAAATTATGAACTATGAGTCGCTTTTCACGTTCAAGAAAAAGTGATGATTTATATATCAATATTTGATGTGGGTGTAACTTTTAAATTTAATTCTTTGAAATATATATCACAATCGTAGAGATCGAGTACTGTAGAAAAAGGTGGTCGTCTGCCTCAATGTTTATTCTGTACCCCTACAATGTGTTGAACAGTTTTTGAATGCATGTTGGCCCTAGCTCACTCCATGTGCAAAGGCCAAAAGATGAAGGAAAAAGCCATTAATGGAAAGAGCTCTACTCTTTCTTTAATTACTATCCTTTCCTTTTTCTGCTTCTTTGCATTTTTTTTTTCTATGATCAGTCATATACGCACGAACGCACGGGAGTGTCAATACTTTTTTTAGTGAGACGATGATTATTACATCAATTACTATATCTGAAAATCACGTCTGTCGTTTTATATATATATATATTTTTTATAACCCAGGTGTACAAGCTTACACTAGACTAATCATGGATCCTCAGAACCCTTGCCCTAGAACACTGAAGGATGTAAATCGCAGGATGTGCCTCCACCAAGTCTCGGGATCCCACCATACTGTTGTACACTCTGCGCACAAAGGGGTCTTCACCACAAGTGACCCTTAGATAGATCCATAGAAATGCTTCCATTCAAGTTTCAAATGGAATTCGAACCCCCACTCTCGTCGCTGGAACAAACCTTATGAATTGTTGGTCAGCCAGTTGGAAATATGCATGTCCTGTTGCTATCGTTTTATAATTTTAGTTTGATTATTAGTACTGTACAATGATAAATAAACTAAGACTAACATGAATATGACAAATACCTAGATTTTTAGTGGACTTCGATTCGAAGACTTTTAAAATTTTAGGGCCTCAATTTTCTTCTCAGCAGGTACTCTACAAAACGTCTACAAAGGTCTATAATTTGTCCTAACTGAACTTATCCGTAAAATGATGTGTTTAAATTCTATTTGTAAAATAAAATCGACAAAATTAACAATCTATTCATTTGATTCTTTTTATATTTTCGGTTTAAACTCAACTCGTACATTTAAAAAAATAGTATATGATCATGAATCACTTGAGTTTTATGTTTAGTTACTGTAACGACATTTGATCGATCCAAGACTAAATAAGAATTTTATCCCGTAACATTATTTCCTTGATCTTTATCCAAGACCATGTTGTTAGAAAATATTTTTAACATTACTTTCCGGAATTAAATGAAAGAATATATACCTAAATTAATGATTATCTCAATTTTTATGATAAAATTCAACGTATAACTTAAAAGAGCAAAAATAAATACTACAGAAAAGTTAAATACATGTGTACATGCAACATCTGTAGGAGTGGTAAGTGGATACCGATGTTTTTTTTTTCTTCCATTTGATTTGGCTAAACATATTCAATCATAAAGTAAATGTCACTTATATATTTTTATTTTTTCTCAAGTGTTTAATTTCTTTTGAGACCGCGGGTTGAACACATTAAGTGAGTACATCCATCAACAAGGATTCGAACATGAGTCTATTACTATGTAGTGACTAGTCCTTTCTACTAATTCAATTATAGTTCACTTATTTAGTATTTGATCACTCTTTAAAAATTAATTCAATCTCAAAGTAAATATACGATCGACACTTGCAATTTACTTTAGGTTCGACAAAATTCCATCTGCAATAAAATTTCTAGTGGATAATGAAGTTCTGTGCATATTTGTGTACCACTGTCTTAATAATTATGTCCTTTCGGACTTGGACTACATGATTGCACGTGCACCCTTCCACTCATGACAACCAAAAAACTTCCACTCAATTAATATTTTCATTAGACTTTTCCTCTTCCCCTTTAAATAATTGAAATGAAAGGCAAATTGAATTAGATTACTAAGGAATATGAATGGATCTTTAAATTTAATTAACACATTATGCACAAGAATGGAAAAAGGCAAATTAAATTATATTATAGGACTGATGTGGTTGAAAAATGTTGTGGAGGCAACAATAAAATGTTGTGTGATTGGGCTTTATATGAAAATCAAGTGGTATCAAATTTGTATTTTTGTATTAAGTGATACCAAATTTCAAGATTACTTATCATGTGGTACTAAAATTGTAAATTTCCCCTACAACAATATATATTAATTCGATAAAACAAGGTTTTACTCCTATTAAAAATTAGTCCATATAAAGATTCTTGAAGAGCGTACCATGCAGCAGCAGAGCTACAAGACATGTAGCTGCCTTATCAAACAGTCTACTACTGATCTCTCCTCCTTTTTGGCAAAATAGCATTTTTAGTCCCTTAAGTTTTACTAGTCCGCGAAAGTAGGACACTTAAATCTCCGGCAAGCATTTTTAGTCCCATAAGTTTCGTAAGTCTGCGAAATTAGGACATTTAAATCTCCGGCAAGCATTTTTAGTCCCATAAGTTTCACAAATCCGCGAAAGTAGGACATTTAAATATTCGGCAAGCATTTTTAGTCCCTTAAGTTTCACTTGTCCGCGAAATCAGGACAATTAAATTTTCGGAAAGCATTTTACATCCCTTAATTTTTATTTTTCGCGGAATCAGGACACTTAATTTTTCAGCAAGCATTTTACGTCCCTTAACTTTCACAAGTCGGCAAAATCAGGACACTTAATTTTCCAGCATGCAAGATACGTCCTATAACTTTTCTATACCCGCAAATTTAGTCCACTTGACTACAATTATAGTCCACAATTTGCCAAGAATTGCATAATTGCCCATTGGACAATTAATTTGAGAATTTTGCCACATTGAACAATTAATTTAGGGATTTTGTCAAACTGGATAATTAATTTGAGAATTTTGCCACACTGAACAATTAATTTTGGGATTTTGCCAAACTGGACAATTAATTCGGGGATTTATGTGCTTTATTTGTAAAATTTAGAGCATCAACTTTGGTAGGTTTCTATTTATAGAATAGTGTTCTTTGTTTTCAATAGTTGTACTATTTAATGTTATGAATGAATTGGAAAGCGGCGTATAGCCATTAAATTGAATTTTTTCCAATATAGCCTTTTAGATAAAAGTATTTCCCAAAATGACTCAAACTGAAAAGTATTTCCCTAAATGTACCTTTTGTGAAAAATCGCAGTTGCCAACTGCGATTCTTCATTTTTACGAAATCATGAAAAATTATAAAAATAAAAAAAAATTTACCAAAAATCGCAGTTAGAAACTACGATTTTCGGTAAATTTTTTATTTTTTATTTTTTTTGGTTTTTTATTTTTTTTATAAAATGGCTTGAGTTTTGTAATTATTTGATATTTATATTAGTAATAGTATTTTAAATGAAATGTTTGTCTTCTATTTCAGTATAAGTATGACATTGTGTTATCTCTTATATTTATAAATAATAAATCAAGTGTCTCCTGCATTCTTATCAAGCATGTTTATATATAATCAGGTAAAATATATTTGTGCCCAAGACATTCATGTATTGTTCAAGTATTGCTATTGGAGTATAATTATATTGCTGGAGTGTGACCCATTTTTTTCTGTGTTAATAATGTTTATTTGAGATGCTTTCTGGCACTATGTTTGTAACGATCCATGCAAAAAGATAATATCACCCATCTACATAGTAAAAGATAACATAATAAGTTAATTATTTAAATTTGCATAGCACCCATCTACATAGTAAAAAGTCGCACATATCTTCTTTTTCAGCAAGCATTTTACGTCACTTAACTTTCACCTATTTGTGCGATTTTTAGTTTATCAAGGCAATTTCGTTACAATAAAAAAAAACCAAAAAAAATAAAAAAATTTACCTAACTGCGATTTTTGGTAAAATTTTTTATTTTATTTTTCATAAATTCGTAAAAATGCAAAATCGCAGTTGGCAACTGCGATTTTTCATAAAAGGTACATTTAGGGAAATACTTTTCAGTTTGAGTCATTTTGGGAAATACTTTTATCTAAAAGGCTATATTGGAAATAATTCAATTTAATGGCTATACGCCGCTTTCTAATTCATTCATAACATTAAATAGTACAATTATTGAAAACAAAGAACACTATTCTATAAATAAGAACTTACCTAAGTTGATGCTCTAAATTTTACAAATAAAGCACATGAATCCCCGAATTAATTGTCCAGTTTGGCAAAATCCCTAAATTAATTGTTCAGTGTGGCAAAATTCTCAAATTAATTGTCCAGTTTGGCAAAATCCCTAAATTAATTGTTCAATGTGGCAAAATTCTCAAATTAATTGTCCAATGGGCAATTATGCAATTTTTGGCAAATTGTGGACTATAATTGCAGTCAAGTGGACAAAATTTGCGGGTATAGAAAAGTTATAGGACGTATCTTGCATGCTGGAAAATTTAGTGTCCTGATTTTGCCGACTTGTGAAAGTTAAGGGACGTAAAATGCTTGCTGAAAAATTAAGTGTCCTGATTTCGCGGACAAGTGAAACTTAAGGGACTAAAAATGCTTGCCGAATATTTAAATGTCCTACTTTTGCGGATTTGTGAAACTTATGGGACTAAAAATGCTTGCCGGAGATTTAAATGTCCTAATTTCGCAGACTTACGAAACTTATGGGACTAAAAATGCTTGCCGGAGATTTAAGTGTCCTACTTTTGCGGACTAGTAAAACTTAAGGGACTAAAAATGCTATTTTGCCTTTTGTTAATTTTGCAAAGGCAAAATTGCAAAAATCGTCCCAAACTAATCACTGATTTTGGATTTTCGTCCTAAACTGTTTAATTTGACGAATTTCGTCCCGTAATTTAATATTTTTTTGGAATATCATCCCACCATAATTATAAGACGGAATTGCGCATTTGCCGATGAATTATCACATGGCTGCTTAAGTGTCATGACATGGTAAATTTTAACATGAATAACTATATAACAGAGTTCGTCCCAAATTATTTACAAGATTGAACGTTATTTTCATTAAATTAGAAATTTAATATTGGGACTAAATTCATACAAATTGGTAAATTATGGGACGAAATTTGGCGAGTTGATATAGTTTGGGACGAAAAATCAAAATTAGTAATTAGTTTGGGACGATATTCCAAAAAAATATTAAATTACGGGATGAAATTCGCTAAGTTAAATAGTTTGGGATGAAAATCCAAAATCAGTAATCAGTTTGGGACGTTTTCTGCAATTTTACCTTTTGCAGATGTTTACATAAATTAAAACTTAAAAGTAAAGCAATTCACCTTCGTTGTAGTTTGTATTAATCTTAGTATTTTTTTTTTTTTTTTTTTTTTTGGGGATTTACATTTAGTATTCATTGTTCAACTTTAAATTTCAAACATAATGTACGCGTCCACATGAATTTGACCAATCGCCCTTTTCTAATTAAAAATTACGTTCTACTATACTTTTATTTCATTTTCATTCTTAATTATTAGATTCTTATTAGAGATTTAATCATTTTCGACTAGAAAAGCTCTGGATAAGATAGCAATTACCAGGCCCGGACAAAGCATTTTGTGGGGGCCTAGCCGAAATGTAGTTTTGGACCCCATGTTATATATATAAAAAAATGATAAAATGCTAAATTTTTTGTTTTTCTAAACATTATTAAAAATAAAAAGGCAAATTCACTTTTTCATAATTATATTTTAAATTTTAAAAATCTCTAAATGGGAACACTAAAAGCAATATACTTTTATATATGTATACTGGATATTATTTTATAACGAATGCAAGTTCCTAGTATATGAATTATGACTCATCTCACATTGTCAGAACATGAGTGATGTGGATTATCAATTCATATGTCTCAAGTATATTGGTAGGCTGCACCACATGTACTTGATGACGTGGTGCCACGGTTGTACTAAATAATTTCTCGTTACAAAGGACACCCTTAAATAAGTCTATTTTAGATAAAGGGTTAAAACACATATATAATCTTGGGTAAATACCACTTTTGGTCCCTCTTATCATTAACTTTTTACAGAGTGGTCCCTTTTATGTTTTTTTTCCCACTCTAGTCCCTACTATGAATTATTTGTTTCACTTTAGTCCCTACTATGAATTATGTGTTTCACTTTAGTCCTTATCAGGTGGTTCCGATAACACGTAACATGCATATGATTATTTTTTAGGGCATTTTCGTCCGTTCACTATTGAGACTATTTGAGATATTGTTTAATTGGTGAGCAATTTTGGTGTTTGAAAAAGATTTTAGGAAAAAACTTTAGTTTGGAACGAAATGTACGATTAAGTTCGATTGGAATGAAAGTCTAGTTTGAAAATTTAGTTTTTTTTTTAAATAATTAGAAAGACGAAAATATCCATGTTAGTTTACTTGAAATGACAAAATTGCCCTCATGAGCATATCACATGTTATCGGAATCGCCTTGGACCACTTGATAAGGACTAAAGTGAAACAAATAATTCATAGTAGGGACTAAAGTGGGAAAAAAAACATAAGAGGGACCACTCTGTAAAAAGTTAATGATAAGAGGGACCAAAAGTGGTGTTTACCCTATAGTCTTTTATGTATAAAATCTCTTACACTTATATATTTCCCGTGCAAAAAATATATACTTGAAATGTACTCCCTCTGTCCCAATTTATGTGTCGTTTTAATTAGGTGTTTTCACACATATTAAGGTACCTACTAAATTGTCTCAATCTTAGGGAAAAATAAATGATATTCCTAAAATACCTTTACATTCTCTCTCTTACTTTTTCTCTTATTCTCAATATTAAAGAGACAGTTTTAGATACATTAAATAAGGGCAAAATAGGAAAATATGTAATTAATAGTGCATTGAAATTCTAAAGTGACAAATAATTTGGGACAAAAAAATTTCTCTAAGATGACACATAAATTGGGACAAAAGAAATATTTATTAATATAACATATTTTATATAAGAAAGACTTATTGTAAATTTTTAAAATTAAAAGTGGTTATAGAATATAATAACATCACATTATTTTAAGTGATAATTTTTTTTTTTTTCGGGGGTATAGTATATTCTAGAATAAAGAAATAAAATAAATAGTAAAAATTAATTAAAAGCGTGAGTGGGTGGTTCGTTTGCGACGAGCAGTGTTTATTGCGTGATTATTGAATCAAAAGATGAACTAGATGCAGTGCAAGTAACAATTAAGAAGAGAGAGAGGAAAAGACAAGAAGAATGGTCAAACTGACACATCCTCGTGCAATCTCGAACTGTGTGTCTGATGCTAAGGCAGATCAGATTGTGTTGTGAGTGTGTGTTTTGCATGCATGACAAATTTTGGCATTGCATTATCCTCCCCGTGAAATTGGACAGTAAATCCAGTACAACATGGGCATTTCAGATTCGCATGAACAGTTAATTCTTGAATTCCCAAAATACTACTACTACCATTTTAACAAAAAAAATAGCTCAATTAATTCATGTAATTAAGCATATAATGTTTACAACACACCCTGATTATAATACTTTTTTTTTATACTAGATCCATATATATAATTGTACGAACATATTTAATTATTTGTTAGATCCATATATAGTTATATATACACATAATTTTTTTTATCAACAAATAAATGATTTAGTATAAATAATTGATAATTCAAGTTTGAATCCCACTTAAAAGAAGTTTCCACGTTTCAGATTTAAAATTCAAATACCCTTGAAAAAAATAGTCTTACATTAATTTGTACAATCCAATTACTAATTATATCGACATTAGAAATATCACAAATTAATTTTATGGATAATTTTGGATGGATTTTGGCTCGGTTTCGCGGGTCTATTTATAAAAATAGTTTGGGTAGTCACGATGAAACCTTTGAGATCTCATTTGGATGAGTTTTGGATGTTGAATTTTGTGGTTTGAATAAGTTTAAAATCAATTTGGAGTCTTGGATTGTATTTGGATGTAATTGGGGTTTAATTAGGGAAAAAAATAGGTAGTAGATAACAAATCAATGTCTTTTAATTTAAGTGAGATTTGAAAGAAAAAGTAAAGGTATGTGTCAAATTAATATTTTATAAGTTTGAAGAGTTTAAATGTAAGTTTCTGAAGAGTTAAATGGATTTGACGAAAACTCATTTAAATTTTTTTTAACTCGATCTCGCGAAATTAAAGACCAGGCCAATACCCATCCACTTATACACCAAGGTTTTAGAAGTTGTTCCAAGGATTAGCATACGTTAGGATAGACAAAGGTCATTGTGTCAACAATTGGTCATAGAGAGAACAAATAGTAGAAATGGAAAAATGGTCCCTCGAACGTTGGAATTATTAATGAGCTTTGACCATGGATATTAATAATTTAATAGGTGGAACAGAACATTAATATTTAATTTGTTTCTGCGTAGTTATATATTAATTATTACTAGCAATAAAATATATAAACATATACTTCTGGATTTCCATGAACTTGTTTCTCATTCTCTTAACTGTCTGGCAACCCTCCTTTCAACCCAAAAGTAAATTAAAGGATATTAAATACATGCAGCATTTGGATGTCAATTTATTGGAAAATATAGTACTGTCAAAGATTGAATTTGAAAGTTATATATAAACTTAAATTTTCTAAGTGTTGAACTTGTCTTGATAGCTAGTGTGATAATATGACTATATTTGTTTTCACTAATATTGTATGTAAAGAGTGATATATATTTGTCATATTGTTCCTTACTTTTTTCAATACATACACAATTTTCTTGTATTATTTCGGTTTTTAGCAATGTACCTTTATGCGATAAATTTTTTAACTATTAATTTTATACATTAATATTTTTCTCTTAGTACAAGAATTAAGTGTTTTAAAGGTTAAGAGAGACAATAAATCTCTTTTTTAATATGAAATGAAAATATTTGAGGTTTTTTCGATATTTAAAAGTGTAATTTTCCTATTTTGAACTACACGGAGAAAAATTTCTATTAACTCGTGTAACTTTAGTTGAAATAAACAACCAATTAAGTATTAATAAAAAAATGGAAATAATTACATAAAAGAATGTTTGTTAAAGAGAGAACATTTCGCCCACCACACTCTTTTACAGCATGCAGCCGTCCTACAAATCCCATGAAATCTGTTTCAATGGACATCACTCGAATTTATTTTTCTCCCTATTATGTAAATACAAAACTAAGGACCACATATAATCCTATATTAATTTAATTTGACAATTTTAGTACTATTTTAGCGTGAAATTCTTAAAATTGCAAAATCATCTTGTAACTAAAGTTCACAGGAAAAAAAAAATCATTTTAAGATGCTAACCGATAATTAAAACATGTATCTAAATTAATTTGATAATTTTAATCTTATTTCGAAATTCTTAAATTTCTCATATTGAATCATATGTTCCTCAAATAATTGGAGATTTTAGCCATGGAGAATAATGGAGGCAAGAGTAGGACTGAAATTGTCACATTAATTTATTTTAATTGTCGATCTGAATTTTGAAATTACATTTTCAGGCCCCCATCGAGTCTTATATGCAATTTTTTATCAATAGAGACGAATATATTCTTAAATGTTATTTTTTTCTTTTGGAATTAATAAAATGCGAAAACACAAATATTAATTTAAGGAATTTATAACCACTTCCATATAAACTTAAAAAATTGACCATAATACCATGTTCTCTTAACATTATAACAAAATTCTTTTGCACTCAACTCTTAATTTAAAAAAAAAAATTATTATTAAATCTTTGTTAATTATCGTGACTCTTTTCAAATAAAAAGATGTGATCTCTCAAGTCCGTTATATTGAATTAGTTCAATTTATTGTAGAGACTCAAGAACTACATATACCTAATTTGCACTCTAATTAGCAATTAACCAAAAAATATTAAGAAAAAAAAAAGCAACTTTGCCAATTAAACATGCACAAATGTCTTGTCATATTGAACAATGCAATGATACATTACCCGCAGTTAGGGCACATAATGTCCGGTAATTAGATACACTGATTAATTTGAATAGCAATTCGATCAACTTTTGAATTATATGTATGTATTGTGAGACAATGTTGTTGCCTATATATCTAGTTTTAGTGGATTAATTCATGATTAATGCTAGCACTCATCATTATATAGTGGTTAAATTTGACCTTACAAAATGCCTGCGCATGTAATTTAATTATGTACACATTATCCATCTCCATGCATGGTCAAACTATTCACATTAAAGAATTGATAGTTGATGTGTATTAAAAATGGTCATATATTTAAAGCGGGTTGACAATTAGTTTACCTTTGTTTCTTTGTATCATTGTATGTTTTGTGGTTGGTAATTTTATCTCATACTAATATATGTATTTGAAGCAATTTTCATATTTTTTTTGGTTCAATTGTGAAATTTACCTTATATATATATATATATTTTTTGGTCGAGAATTTTACCTCATAATTTATAAATTTAAATTTGAAACAATTTTAGTACCACTTCGACCCAATTACAAAATTTAACTTCAGATGCGGGCATGTGCTCAATAATTTGAGAATTTTGCTATACTATAAAACTAATCATTGCATATTTATTCCCCAATTTTAATTAGGATGCTTTTTGACCAAATTTCAAATTGGTAATTGCATATTTACCTCCCAAAGTTAGAAGTTTTTGACTTAATAATTATTGATTGCATGTTTAAAACGATAAAAAAATTTATTCAAGAAATAGTTACTTACGTAATATTATCAATTAATTTTTTATACAATATTAATGTATTACAAAGTATTTTATCCAAAAATGAAAGTTGAAAAACCCCAAACCCCTCATATGAAAACTTTCTTGGTCGTGTTGTCGACTTGAGACCTACAATTTCAGGCCGTTGCCGGCAACACGATTTGAGAAGTTGAGGGGGGAGCGAATGGACTGACAGGTGTGAGACTGGCTTAGGACGTGTCTGGGATTAGGTGGGGTGGCAAATAGGGTGTGTGTGTTTTCCTTTCGTTTATAATTTTCCCTACTACAAATATAATTCAATATACATTCTCGGAAAATTCTTGTCCAAGCCTGGCTTGACCAAACCCATTAAACCACTTGCACTTGCTTTCTGATTGATCACTTTTCTGGAAGTTACATCCAATCCCAAAGCAAGTGTATTATACTTGCCATGTGATTAGTTTGGGTTCGGCCAAACCCGATTTGAGTAAGAATTTCCCTCCATTCTCCCTATTCTTTTAATAAATAGGTTTAGGTTTTGTTTGTGAAAGTGTTAAGAGAGAGATTGTGAAAAAATGGGGTAAATGCATAATACTACCCTGTATTTCATGAAATAAGCAAAAAATTATCTTGTAATTTTTTTTGGCATTAAATTTTCTTGTACTTTAAAAAACCCTGCATAAAACACTCAATCTTCGTTAGTTACTAACACATTTATTTTTTATTGAATTTCCTAAATTACCCCTATATATAATTACTATACAAGGGCCTTTTGTGCAAACGTTCAAAAGTACAAGGGTATTTTGCGCAAATAATCAAAAGTACAAGAGAGTTTTACACAATTGTTCAAAAGTAAAAGGGAGTTTTGTGCTGAAAAAATATGCAAAAAATAACAAGTCGTTAAAAAATGGACGGAAGGCGACGAATTGAGTGTTTATACAAAATATTTGAAAGTATAAGATAGTTTAGTACGTAAAAAAATTTATAGGATAATATCTTGCAATTTTTCCTGAAATATTGATTTAACGGAATGTTGGGATTTTTTTTTTTTTTTTTGGTTTCCCAAGGGTTTAATTCCTTTCGAGGCGCGTCGAGCACATAAAGTGAGAACCTCTCCCAACATGGATTATTCACAAATGCTTATAGAGAAGGTGAACATAGTCATTGTTTGTTTGGTATAAAAGTAATAATGTAGAAATTATGAAAATTGACAAGACTGCCACTAGAAGTGTTAAAGCATCCAGGTTGCTTTTAGCTTATGTTTCGGCTTTCTTTTTCTCTTTTAGCATAAACAGAGAGGAGTTGTGCCATACAATCATAATTTTTTTCCAAATATTGGAACAGTTAACTAAGGATCGTTAGAAAAAAATCATTTTAGGATTGAAATTGATAATTAAATCACGTAACTAGATTTGTGGATTTAAGTCCTATTTTAGTCCAATATTCTTAATTTCTCAATTTAGTCAAGTGTGGTAGCTCAATTAATCAGGGAGTTTTCCAATGTGGCGCCCAATCATGAATCCTTCTTCTAATAATTTTGTGTGTTGATATGGACGTCGATCAGGACTAAATTGGGGGAAAAATAGGAAGAAAAAATTGTTGATCTTATCACACCGATTACGACTTACGAGTTAATGTCGTAAGGGTAATTTTGTAAAACGGAATATAATTCCAAACGAAACCTAAAGGTCTATTTAGATGGGTTTTGGCTCGGTTTCGCGGGTCTCGATTTAAAAAAATTGATTTGGGTGGTTTCGATAAAAACTCTGAGACTCCATTTGGATGAGTTTTGACTCTTGGGTTTTGTGGTTTGAATAAGTTGAAATCTCACTTGGATTGAGTTTGGATGTTGGGGTTACGAGTTAATATCGTAAGGGTAATTTTGTAACTCGGAATATAATTCCAAACGAAATCTAAGTAATTAATTAATATACTATAAGTTTTAAAAAAGGTGGATCTTTTTTCTCCTTAAATCCTACTCCATACCGTTCTAGATCCTAGACTAGGCTGAATCTCATCTCATTTCCAATAAAGGTTAATTTCACCGAATCTAATAACCTGTAAAAATTCCTGCATTATCTTTCTTGATTTAATCCTGCAGTTGGTTTTGACTTTTGTTTGATTTAACAATAATAATGTAGTCATACTTTAATGCTATTAAATTAATATTTACTAGTATAATTTAATTAATTCCACTACCTATGTCACTATATATAGCCCTTCAAAGCTACCCAACATTTCTTGCCACCCTCAAAAATAGTTTACATTTCCAACAGACAAATTGGCAATTAATTTCTGACCATGGATCTTCAAGGTTTAATTTTGCTAATTGGCTTTGCAATTTGTTTGTTGGGATTGATTTTGTACCATTTCTTGCCTTTATTCTTGAATTTTGGTACTTTACCTAAAGGCACTTTTGGGTGGCCTCTTCTTGGTGAAACACTTTCTTTTTTGAAGCCTCATCCTTCTACTTCAACTGGGTCCTTTCTTCAAGAACATTGTTCTAGGTATGTTTAATAAAAAAAAAAAAAATCCTAGTTAGATTAACTCCTCAACATGCATGATCATTCATATACATCCATATGATACATATACATCACCAAATACATATATACTTTGTATCAGAACTTATGTCACATTTTGGTTTCACATATTGATCTGACATGTGTATTCGTGGGTATGCACATAATCAAAAAATTTGAGCACCTAACATTAGATCTTTATGTGTGACACCATGCCATATATATATAGAAAACCAATATATTATGGCATAAAATTTATATATAAGAAGAAAATAAATACTAATTAATTATTAAATTTTATTTAATTTTTTGTATAGGTATGGGAAAGTGTTCATATCCCATTTGTTCTTCTCTCCGACAGTGGTTTCATGTGATCAAGATTTGAATTACTACATACTGCAAAATGAAGATAGATTATTTCAGTGTAGCTACCCAAAACCCATACATGGTATTCTTGGAATGAGTTCAATGCTTGTTGCAGTTGGAGACACTCATAAAAGACTCAGAAATGTTGCGGTCTCACTCGTCACTACAATGAAATCTAAACCCGAATTATTGAATGATATTGAGAAAAGTGTAACTCAAATTCTTGATTCATGGAAAGATAAAAATCAAGTCATTTTCTGCCAAGAAGCTAGAAAGGTGGAGTATATATATTATACTACTACAAAATTGCATTTTTGGTACCATAGGATTGAACGCTCCACACTTTTAGTCCCGTATTACTTTATTCACAATTTTTAAAAATATTTTCACTTTTGGTCTCATACAATAGCCTCTCTTTAACACTTCTTGCCTGTCTCACATAATTGTCTCAGTTTTGCTTTTTTTAGTCTCAAAGAAAGCTATAGGACCAAAAGTGCTACTTCATAATAAATTGAGCACGGGATCAAAAGTGCCAGTGATTTAATCCTATGTGACCGAGCAATCACTTTTTCCCTATAATTAATTTAGTTCTGTGTTTAATTAAAAGGAATTTAATTAACTTTTATTAATTATGCTACTAATATTTTTTTTTTTTAATTGTGTGGTATGTACGTACAGTATACATTCAATGTAATAGTGAAGCAGGTGCTGGGTTTGAGTCCAAATGAACCACAGGCTAAAGAAATTCTACAAGACTTTCTTACTTTTATGAAAGGGTTGATTTCATTACCACTTTATATTCGTGGAACTCCTTATGCAAGAGCTGTTCAGGTTCTCTAAATTTATATTCTTTAATTAATTTCAAAATGATATACTATATATTAATGTAATTCAATAGAATATTAGACAATCTAACTAACAAAGTTAGGAAATATTGCAGTTTAAATAGATTCCTTAATTTATGAAATTGTACTTTTGATAACTATCTTTCTTTGTATAAAATAAATAGGGTAAATACCACTTTTGGTCCCTCTTATCATTAACTTTTTATGGAGTGGTCACTCTTATGTTTTTATTCCCACTTTAGTCCCTATTATGAATTATTTGCTTCACTTTAGTCCCTACTATGAATTATGTGTTTCACTTTAGTCCTTATATATTGGGTCGTTCCGATAGCACGTGACATGCATATGAATATTTTTTAGGGCATTTTCGTCCGTTCACTATTGAGACTATTTGAGATATTGTTTAATTGGTGAGCAATTTTGGTGTTTGAAAAAAATTTTAGGAAAAAACTTTAGTTTGTAACGAAATGTACGATTAAGTTGGATTGGAATGAAAGCATAGTTTGGAAGAGATTATATATTTAGTTTTTTCTTTAAATAATTAGAAAGACGAAAATATCCCTGTTAGTTTACTTGAAATGACAAAATTGCCCTCATGAGCATATCACATGTTATCGGAATCGCCTTGGACCACTTGAAAATGACTAAAGTGAAACAAATAATTCATAGTAGGGACTAAAGTGGAAAAAAACATAAAAGGGACCAAAAGTGATGTTTACCCAAATAAATATGTGTCACGTAAATATATACTTATTTACTTTCTTGAAACCCAAATCAAAAGTATGCATGTACATGTGATGACATGAGCTTTATTTATATCTTTACAGGCTAGAAAAAGAATATCTTCAACTGTGAAAGCAATCATAGAGGAAAGGAGGAGACGAACAAATATTATTAATGCTGGAAATAATTGTAGCAAAAAGAATGATTTTCTTGAGATCCTTTTATGTGTTGATACCTTATCCGAAGATGAAAAAGTTAGTTTCGTGTTGGATTCGCTTCTCGGTGGATACGAAACTACTTCACTTTTAATGTCAATGGTCGTGTATTTCCTACATCAATCTCCCCCCGCGTTTGAACAATTGAAGGTGAAATCAATTTCCTCTTCCATTTGGAACCAAAAGTGCTACATCTTAATTACGAGACCAAAACTATTCTATCGGACCGAAAGTGCAAAAAAATTTCAGATTTGGGATCATAAATGCAAATTCAAGTTTGATTAGTCGCTCTTTTAGTATTGTTAACAAATCATTTAGCAAAAAATATTTTTGTTGATGTAGGTTGAGCATCAGAAAATAAGAAGCATGAAGAAAAAGGATGAATTTCTGAATTGGGAAGATTACAGACTCATGGAATTTACACAAAATGTAAGATTTTTACCTGCTTCAGATCTAATTAATGAAATTACATCTAGTGTAACCTTCTCTGTAATTTTGATAATTACAAAAGATTCCCCTATTTTAAGTTTCATCTTATTTATGCACCTCATGTTTACCAAATTTCTAAATAAAATGTCCATTATACTCCTTTTTCTTTTTGACCAAAAATACCCTTTTTATATTAAGTACTAGTTTTCTTTTTATATTAACAAATGTTCTACTACAGGTCATAAATGAAGCTCTAAGATGTGGGAACATTGTTAAATTTGTTCACCGAAAGGCAATCAAAGATGTTAAATTCAAAGGTAATCCCACTACTATATAGTTTATAATATTCAACAAATAAAAAAAGAAAAGGTTTACCTTTAATTATACATAATAAATGTATTGATCTAGCTTTAATTTCATTTTTTAATGTATTATTTTTTGGGCCAGATTATATAATTCCATCAGGTTGGAAGGTCCTACCTGTTTTCTCTGCTGTTCATTTAGACCCTTCTGTTCATGGAAATCCCCTTCAATTTAATCCTTGGAGATGGAACAAGGTAGCTTATATAAAAATTTACTCTAATTTTTCATGCAATTAATTAATTAATTAATTTCTCATAGTAAAAACACTATTAAGTTTTTAGGACAAAAGTGTCATTTTGGAATATTTGAAAGTGCAAATTCTGATAAATGCAGACACAAGATCAAATATGTAAGAAGTTCACTCCATTTGGTGGAGGGTCCAGATGCTGCCCTGGTTTTGAACTAGCTAAAGTTGAGGTTGCATTTTTCCTTCATCACCTCATACAAAATTATAGGTAATTAACTATTTTTTTACCAATCTTAAATAGAATTTTATAATTAACATAATCATAACTATATCTTAAAATAATAAAATAATATTTTCTGCAGATGGAAAGTTGAAGATGGTGAACAGCCTATGGCATATCCATATGTAGAGTTTCATAAAGGACTAAAGTTAAATGTGTATAGCTGTTGAGGCTGGGGCTGAGGCTGAATAATAAACTGAGCTTTAAGCTTTTAGCTTTTGATGAGGCTTTTTTTTGGTCATTTAATCATTTCCTACATCTCCCATAATTTCGTTTTTCTAATCTCGAAAGCGTCGTTCGATGCTACCCTCGTATCGTACATAGTAAAGTTGAAGTTGTAATATATCATTTTGTAGCTAGTATATATATGTCAATAATTAACATCATCTTAATTCCATTGCAAGAATTTCTTGAAAGTATTTGTTGAATATAGGATCATAAACCAAAACATTATGGAACAACAAGCATAGTTATTGAATCGTTAGCACCGCGTAAAAACATTCCTCTTAGAGTAGTTGTTAACACCAATTCGCTTAAATTCAATATATAGCAAATCCAACTGAATTAGGAAATATGTTGGTTCCTATAATTGTTTCACCACAATTGGACTTCTAACATAATGTTTCCCATCAGACCATGTCAACTGGCCAAACACATAATCCCCTGCAGCACTAAATTTCCTAACCTTTAAAGTAACCCTAAAGGTTTTCTCCTCTCCTATTCGTACGAACTTCAAAACACTCGGCTCAACTTGAACTGATATTCCACGTGGGCTGCGTACGAGAACTTTATAAGTACCCGGTGAACCTACATTCTTAACAACCCTACTCACGGTTACCGAACCATTGAGGTAAGGGACAGTGATTGAAGGGTAGTTCACGTCAATGAGATTAACCGGCTTAGGACATGAATACGGTCCATTTGAGAATAATTCGATTTGAGTTTGGTTGTAGCCAAGGGCGCATAGGAAGTTCAAGTAATCATTAGCTCCTAAATCGTAAACCAATCCGGGGTCCATTGCTCGGTTTGGTTGAACATGCCCTCCTCCGTAGCTAAATGGTGTAGCTTTCACATACGATGCATCGGTTATTGGCTTCAACGTGTTGTCCCGTGTCCTTGCTAAAAAAAAATAATTAAAAAAAAAAATTTATGAGCGATTGTGCCACGTTATTTTTTCTATACTCTTATATATTTGCCATTATTACCTGTAGTTACAATGGCAGATCTAATGGCTGCAGGGCTCCATTTTGGATGGAGGGTCTTTAAAAGGCCAACGACCCCGGAGATATGTGGGCATGACATCGAAGTGCCGGAAACTGAATTGAATAAAACTCGTCTCGTGTCAAAATCTTGATTTGTGGGCCCTTGTGCTCCGGTATAGGCAGCTATAATACTCACTCCTGGAGCAGTAATATCAGGCTGAAAACAGAACACAATCCAATAAATTTTTGTACAGTATTGTAATAGAAAAATGATCGAGCTTCTATCAAGAGTACCTTAAGAATTTCAGGTGTAATGGTGTTTGGTCCCTTGGATGAAAACGCAGCCATGAACGGAGCTGGTTTAGTGTCCAATTGAGTCGTAGATTTCGTGATATAAGCCACTGGAGACCTGCCATAATATTTGCAACATATTCAATACAAGAAACATAAACTAAAGATAAGGGTTATGTCCATAAATTCAGTTCAATATAAGTTCAGATTTCGTTTAAAACACAATGTGACCATAAATAGGACTGTCATCGAATGTGATCTGCCGGCCTAGCTCCATATTCATAATTATAAAATAGCGCGGGGTTTTTGGTTATAAAAATAACAGGGGTGTTTTTGCTAATTGGGCAAAGCATAGGGGTATTTTTGCATTTCACTTTTTTATTTTTTTTATTTTTTATTTATAATCGAACTCGAATCTATAACAGATCGGATCAATCCAAGTCCATATTCGATCTGCATATTACCAATTATGGTTCCTTTTATAGGTTCATCGGTTTCCTAATCAATAAGATCCTAAGGAATTAGATTATCTCGAGTTCAGATTGAAATCTGCTCCTCTTAACCATAATAAATGGTTCAAATAAATAAGTGATAAACAACATTCATGAGCTATGTTTAACTCGAGTTCTAACCTTGTTGAGTTGATATACGAGAAAAGAGCAAGCCCATCCGTGTAATTAATCTGTGAAGCAGGTAAGACATGAGGATCAGCAAGGATTTCATTCCCGGAAACTTCATTGTTGGCTAAAACCATTCCTACTGCACCAGCTAAGGCAGCTTGTTCGCCTTTGTCGACTCTAGCGTTGTCTCCTCGTAGACAAACCAAGATTTTCCCCTTCACTTTCTTACGGTCCAAAGTTCCGCTTTTACATAGCAAACTGCATTCAACACAAGAATACTAAATCAAAACTGTATTCTAATGTCGATTGGAATTGAGATGGGGTCATATCCTTACGCTTGGTCGGCAGATGCATTAGCTAATTTCGCATGTGCAGCGGAAACTATTGAGAAAAACTTCTTTCTTGGTAATGATGTAGCTGATAGGCTTTCTCCCTGTGGTACATAAACAAATTTGTTTTGTCATTACATCACTTTAAAATCGAACGAAATGCAAAAATAGCCCCTATGTTTTCCTGATTAGCAAAACCACCCCTGTGTCTTATTTATTTCCAAAAAACCCCCTAAGCTATATTTTCTGTTTTTGCTACCTAATTTTATAACAATATAAACATAATAGAACCTTATATATAGGACTAAGCTCACATTTTACATATAAAGGAATTGAAAATTTAGAGAAGAGTGACTAACTTTGAATTGCATTTTGTTACCGAGGACCACATAACTAGGAAACTGCCGGTCCATAGTACTCGCCCCAACCGTAATCTGCCAAGGTGCAACATTCGACACTGTACCATCCCCAGGCCCCGAGTTACCAGCCGAGCAAACAACAACAACCCCATGCTTCACCGCATGAAACGAGCCAATGGCAACACTGTCATTATGAAAAGGAGCAGGATCCCCGCCTAGAGATACCGATAACACATCAACTCCATCGTGAATTGCCATGTCGAAGGCAGCCAATATATCGGCATCAAAGCATTCATTTCCATTTACAGGAGGATAGCACACTTTGTAAGCAGCCACTCTAGCTCTCGGTGATCCACCTTTTGCTGTTCCATTGCCGAACTTGAAAACATTGGCTCCAGCCACAAAGTTGCCACCGGCTGTTGATAAGGTGTGGGAACCGTGGCCCTCGGTGTCCCGTGGTGATTGAAAGGTCGAGTTGAGTGGTCCCACTACGGCACTGTATCCGTTGTTAAAGTATCTGGCTCCAATGAGCTTTCTTCATAGAGGGAAAGGAGAAGTATGTTTGTGTCACATTTATGAATAAAGTAACTAAAAGAGAACATAGTAACAATTAAGTGACGGAAAATTCTTACCTAGACCTAGTTTAAGAAATTTTCCTCGAACTTACGGCTAAGAATGATACCATATAATTCTTTATTCATGTTTGATCAAAGTACCCCTCAATGTGACATTTTTTTATTTATAATCCTAACAATATAGCCAAAAGTACATAAAAGCGCACTTTTTTTCGTCCATATATTATTTGACTACACATTACTTTCTTCTTACCCTTCCAAGCAAAAACTTATAACAATTTCATCAACGACATTGTCGAGGGTATTTATCTAAAAGTACTTAACATTGCAGGGTTGTAATTGTAGTTAATTGCATACATTAGGCATAGTCTGTGTAATGTTTCAAACATGAAGCCTTCAATGATAAATTGTGTAATATGCTCTATATTAAATATACATGATTTAATATACGGTGAAGGATGTTTTTCAGATTTTGCAACATATAAAGTGCAAAACTGAATCTTTAGAGAAGCTTTATGGATAATGTGCAAAGAGTATGACCTGTTGCAATGAAAGCTGGAATCCAAATTATTTTGGCAGATTCCTTTCCACTTTGATGGAATTGGTCCCATTTCTTCATCCCTAAAGCTCTTTGATTCTGGCCAAACACCTATGTTTAATAGCACAAGATATATCAAAGTGAGAATGTGAAAAAAAAGATCCTTAGAATCCCAATTATAATGAAAGCAAAAGAGAAAGGCATATACATAGAGATTCATTTTGCTTAGTGTTCAGAATTATGTACTCCTATTAATTTAATTATGTTGAATTTCATATAATTAAAATACTTTATTTTTATAATTAGATTTGATCATGTCCATGGCCTCAAACTTTTAATAGATTCCTCCTTTGCAATAGAACCACCATCAAAATGCAGACTACTTTTTGTTTTAGAAAAGATAAATACAATACAAGGACCACATTTCCTTTGTCATTATTATTTTATTAATCCACAGGAATGGAAAATGAGCAATTTTGGTTCCGGGCATTACAAACTTCACTTTTGGTCCCAATAGAAAGTGTTTTGCACATTTGGTCCAGTCACTCCATTTACCATCCAATTTATGCATTTTTGGTCCCATAAGAAAGTCTGTGTTTTGCACTTTTTATCCCATATGGGGTTGTCTATGTTTAAAACTTTAGGTCTCAAATTGGAATGCAAGGAGGCGATAAAATCAAAAGTGCAAAATATTTTACAAGTTGGGACCAAACGTGTTGAGGCCTTAGCCTTGTGCGACTAAAAATGCAATTTTACTGATTCGATAATTTCTTCTCAATATAGTTCATATTAATCTGCAGATCAAGAAATGCAAAGAAAAAAATAAAACTCAAGAAAACAAATTATATTTCCAAAATTTTCAACTTTTTCTCCCAATATTCATGCCTCATTTTTCAGGTAGTTGTCCCAATAATACTTCAAAATGAAATAAACTAATTTGTATTAATCTAATGATGTTGGTTAGTTAAATTTTTCATACATCATGGATGAGCATAACTTAGTATATATGAAGAAAAAAGAATTCTTAAACACTTCAAATAGACAATTACATGAACCTTGATGAAACAAATTGATCAAATGATATATTTGCCAGCCCTGAGCTATATTAATTACAAAAACTTTTGTTGCAAGTTGAGAACCATTAAAATTAAAATATTAATCATTTCAAGCACTAGACTCCAACATTGTCATTATTCTATTTTAGGGGCTAATAAACAATAATTTATCTTACATCATTAAGTCAATGATCCAGATTCTAGTAATTAATATCCACAAAGTTCCAAACATTGATTTTAATATACTAACAATAAAACAGTTCTAGAACCAAACAAATTCAGTCTATATCTTATCTTAATTATTCAAGAATATATTGTATGAATATGCTTCATTTTGTAGAAAAATTCAACAGAGTAGCAATGAATGTAAGTTTTTACATATGCCATGAAAAATCAATTATCAAAAAATAGAAAACTCACCAGTATCAAGATTGGCAATAATTGTATCTTCTCCAAATCTAGCCTTCTTCCATATAGAACTCGAACGAATTTCGCCATTATTCTCAAGGCCAAGAAAATCCCAGGATCTAGTTGTATGTAATTTTCTTCCTTGATTCAAGAACACTGATACAACCTTAGGATGCTCTGTACATTTAAACATAGTTATCCCCAAAAAAAGGTTTAACTAAGAACATTTAAAGTAGAAACGAGCTCCTAAAAATCACTTACTGGATATCCTAAATGCTTCATCATCTTCAAGTATTGCAGCAAATCCATTGATGTGTCTTGTGTAAGAGTAAAAAATTGCATCTTTGGCCTTTTTACAACTGTGATTAATGAATAAGGATAAGACTTTGGTTTAAGTAGATGAGGAAGTGAACAAGAAGCTTCATTTATGCAAAATTTATTCACCTTCCCAAGAATGATCCAAGAAATTGATAATGGGAATTTGTTACACTATCAAAATCAGTGAATGTGACATCTTTTCCATGTGAATGAGCTCCCAAGTATACCACATAAGACTAGAAAAAATAACATCAAGAAACATAAACCAAAGTGAATTATTGTTCATAATTATTAATATTATTATTGTAAATTTGTAATTAATAAAGCTATAAATGCTTACCTTTTTGGAGGCAAATGTGGGACTAAGCAATAGTGATAAAACAAGTGTGAGGAAGTAAATGGTGGAAGGATGATTATTTGCTTTCATTGATCCTCCCCCTAAAGAAATAGTATGGCAGCCCCCCCTTGTGTGCAATTCCTATTTAAAAGTTTTTGTGGGGGTAGCTTTGACTTTTCATAGAGCAAAAAGTTCTGAATCTCATTATTGTTTGACTTAATTTAAGGAGTTCAAGTACAAGCAACTAAGTGGCTAGGCATGTTTTTCATATGCACTAAGTGACAGTGTACATATATGTATTGAGATAAAGACTCATTCATATCACAAATGTAATACACTCTTATTTGATTGATCATAAACACCTAAGACTTCATCGCGATTGATGGATATGTGGAAGGATTTCAAAAGACTCCGATATTAGATGGATATAAATTCCACCGATTTAGTTAAGAGAATATCACAATATGGTTAGTTATGAATTCGTTTCCGTACAAAATAAAAAATGATCCAAACAATTCGATATGCATGTATTTGAAGTCATTGATCCAATTGAAGTCTGAAAGATGACAAGGCATGTGTATATGAACTTGTTTTGTAACTGAATGAGTTCGGTCGAGCGGAGATACCTATAAAGTCCAAAAAAGCTTGCCAACATTTTGAGTGGGGGTAGAATGGTCCATCCATGAAGTTCATGGTCCATGAGACAAGATATATAGTAGAAGCCAAAGTTTACTTAAGATACACACAAGAATGACCTCAACTAATCAAATTGTGAGTTAAACTATTGTCTTTTAATAAATGTCTTATTGGGTTGGTGGTGGGAATATTCTAGCACATGAATTGTGACAAAATGCACCAAAGAAATGGTCCTGTTTACTCAGTAGTGAAGTCTAAGGACCACTATATCTCCACGTCTTAACCAAGCAAAACCACTATATCTCCATATATCCTTCTTTTTGGTTTGGAAACATGAATTGGAGGGTAGGAAAATGCTAATTGGAATTTTATCAAAAATCATATATAAATCATCAATATTACACAAATCTTAATAGATAATATAAAAAGGAAATAAACTCATAGCTAGGTCATTCCTATCAATTTAGACTCATCCAAATAGTCGAAACACAATTTAGATATATTTTAGTCCACTCAAATTTGTACAGTTTACGTTACACAATATAATATCATTTCACTAGTCGCGACTAACTCATTTTCTAACAACCAACCATAAACATACGATAAATCCAGGCAAAAACACAGTATTAGTTCTTTGACTTTTGCATGGACGTGAAAATGGGACATGTGTAATTTCGACAATCAATTTACATCCTCATGTTTTAAGTTGCTGCAATTTTAGCCATCTTCTCTACAATTTTAGTCCTAAACTCCCCTGAATTACAATTTGTGAATTGCCACGATTTCTTAGGAAGGATAAAATGAAGAGGGATCCTAATTTGTTTGTCGTAATATTCATTATGTAGGAGAATAAATTGAGAGAAGTAATGTGTTATTTTTCTTTTTCAAATAAGACGATTTAACAAGGTGACATTGCGGGTTACGACCGCATGCATGTGACAACAAGCTGGACAAAATCCTCAATTTGTTTACTTATGTGATGATTTCAAGACATTGGTTTTAATTACAACGAGTTTTGGATTAAAATTAAAGTGATAACTAAAATATGAAAACTTAAGACATAAAGCATCGATGTAAATTTCTTATCAAAACTACAATTCGCATTGCTGCACAAGTTGAAGAACTAATATTACGTTTTTAAGTCAATTATCTATGAATGAGTGAAATCATTAATCAAAATTCGAAGAAAAACAAGCCAGAAACCAATAATAGATAGAGAGAGAGAGAGAAAATTAAAAATATATAAAAATTGATGATAGGGGCATTTTGACAATTACAGCATGTGGCCATTCTGTAGAGGGGCCTGCTTGTAAGTTTTGGACCTAGACTAGATGATTAGATTAGAGGTCGTGTTGTTGGGCTTGGCGTTTACAGTCGACAAGATTTGGCTTCAACTTGAAACCAAAATATAGCCGCACTATGACTATGCTTTAAGTCAAACTTCGAATTCAGTTCCCACTTGTAATTAATATATAAGATAGAAAGTACCCAATTCGATCACTCATAAAAATCTGGTCATTGGATAATGGATTTTAATCTGATCTGCGTGTTCAAAATATATTAGTTCTACTTTACTATAATTAAAAATTAAAGAGTTAATAAGCAATTTAATTCCTAGTTAAAGTTTAATGGGTCGGTGATACGAATTTTAAAATTTTACAGAATATTATACAACAATGTTTAATTATGTACCAGCTTACATTTTTCTTAGTAGTTAATAAAAAAATTTAGAATCTCAAACGTGGGAATACACCGAAAAGTATTCAACACGCGCATGAATGAATTTGTTTTTAATTCCTATATTAAGTACTATGTACTATATTATCTTTATATATTGATTACTAATAAAAATATCATATTGGTGAAAGTAGGGCACATGTTTAGTTAAAGATATTAACCTAATTTCACAAATCAGAACAAGAGATAATTTCTTCAACGTATTCATTTCTTTTTAGTGTAAACGATCAAATTCGTCATCCAATTATATATGTTAAATTAATAAATTTTGGGGTCTCAACTTTGTTAGAAGCATGATCGATGGGCCCTATCTTTAATTTATCTTCATATTTTTTCTTAGATTTGAAATAATGTTAATTTCTAAAGCCAATTGGATTTTAAATTCAGTGAGCTTGGTTGACTTCCCTACCGTTGTCGCAAACTTAACGTAAAATTTGGAGGTTAAGAAAACAATTGAATTATATATAGTGCATGCACATGGACCGCACAGATTTGCGGGAACGTAAAGACGGCTAATATCACGCGGGAAATTAATGCCGGAAGACAGACAGACGGTTTCTCAATAATTCGCGTTTCCCCGACAACTGCAATTAAGAGTGCAACTAAATTGTAAGATCGAAAAAAGGAATACTATTTTATTTAAATTAAATAATAATTCAATAAAAAATCTGGAAATTGAAAATATTTTTAAAAAAATGGTTTTTCTTGAATATATGTTATAGGGTATATTACGAATACCCCTGATCTAAGACTTAATTATAAAAATTTCCCTTACGTTTTGGCTATTAAAAAAGTCCTCTTAAGTTTGTCACCTTCTTACAATTAACCTCTTGTCCCTTAAAAGTTCCAATATTGCCCTTGGTTGGTATTTTTAATGTTTGTAATATCTTATAATGTTAAAACTTGGGTGCAAATTGTTATATATTATAAATTAGAAAAAGAGATAATTATATATTTACTACCAAAATAATTGATAGAATTTATAATAGTCCATTATTTTTAATAATATTGAAAAAAAAATGTATTTACTTATTTTAGCAATATAAATTGTATAATAATAAATTAAATATAATTTTAATAATGATATTTTATTAATATGAACAAATTGTTTACACGTTTAGTTAGATGAATTTATTTTATAAATTAGTAAATTTAATAAATTTATATTGTATTATAAATAAGATATTTTAATTTAATTAAGTTTATATTGAATTATATATAAATTATATAAATTATTTTGGTAGTAAATATATAATTATCTCATTTCAAATTTATAATATATAGCAATTAGCACCCAAGTTTTAACATTTATAAGATATTACAAACATTAAAAATTATAAACAAGGACAAAATTACAACTTTTTAGGACAAGGGGTTAATTGTAAGAAGGTGATAAACATGAGGAGGATTTTGATAATACCCCATACGTTAGGGGGATTTTTGTAATAAGACCTTACCTTAGCGAATTATTCATAGTTTACCCTAATTTATACTTTTCCCTTTTCTCCATTTTTTAATTTGTCTTTTCTAGTTAACTCAGCATAACATCAATCTTTTGTCGTAATTTCATTATTTATTACCCATGAAAATTTGTGGTCCAGTTCGATCGAATACATTAATTTGAAACTAAAATATTTTAATGATATATATAGTAAATTTATTTTAGATTGACTCATATTTCAAGAAAAATAGCCAATTATATACAAAGTATTTACTCCATAAGATACTTCTAGATGGATCTAACCAATTAACCAAATAAGATTTGAGTTGAAATCTTCCTTGTCTATTCATACTTTGCAATTTAGATTATTCTGCAAACCACTGTTTAGTTTACAGGTTTTTTCATGCCACTATGAATAATATATGAATAATATGCCAATCAAGTAAGATCGGGAAAAATTCATTTGAGCATAACTAATTCGTTTTACATATCAAACAAACTTGAAATGTTCATAATTTGATATCTTTTGAAATTTATTCAAACTCAGGCCATCTCCAGCAGTTGAGGGCTAGCCCCGGGCTCTGGGAAATTATGTAGTACAACCGCTGCACCACGTCATCAAGTACACGTGGTGCAGCCCACCAATACACATGGGGCATGTGGATTATTAATCCACATCACCCCATGTTCTGGCAGTGTGAACACAACTTTCTGAACCCCTATTTTTTTGGAACATGGCCAGAACATGGGGTGATGTGGATTAATAATCCACATGTCCCATGTGTATTGGTGGGCTGCACCACGTGTACTTGATGACGTGGTGCAGCGGTTGTACTACATAATTTCTCGGGCTCTGGAGCCCTGGCTAGCCCAGGGCCAGCCCGGGGCCCTGCTGGTCGTCTCCAGCAGTTGGGCTCCGTGGGGGAATTACTTCCATTTTTTTCCTTTGCCCACTCTCACCTATTAATATTATATATTTATATTTTTCTAATATTAATAATAATAATCATATTAGTACTCGTAATTCAATTATTAATTATATTAGAATATTAATATTAAATAGAATATTTAATTAAAGTAACTTAAGAATTAATACATAATACGCAAACAAATATTTTTATAACACGGAAGAAAACAAGAAATGAAATATGATTAAATAATTAATCATATTATATACTATATAATTAAAACCCTAATTAAAACAACACATTAATTAAAATAATACATTAATTACTATAACACATTTATTAAAATAAAACACTAATTAAAATAACACATTAATTAAAATAACACATTAAATAAAATCACATTAATTACAATAACACATTAATTAAAATAACACATTAATTAAAATAACACATTAAATAAAATCACATTAATTACAATAACACATTAATTAAAATACAATACATTAATTAAAATTACATACAACACATTAATTATACAAAATTAACCATACACACATTAAATAAACCATACACACATTAATTTATTAAAAGAAAAAAAAAAGGAAAGACCAATCAGGTGCCGCCACTTGACGGCACCTCTTTTAAAGAGGGGCGCGTGTCCAGACGCGCGCAGCGGGCGGGGCTGCGGGCTCCAAGCAGCCCGCAGCCCCGCCCGTTCCGTCCCGCCACCCCGCCCGGCCCCTCTCCATCTCCAGCGGTTCTTCCACCTCAGCCCGGCCCCGCCCCGAGCCCGGATGCAACTACTGGAGATATGGCCTCAATTAATGGACTAAAATAACAATATATACTTGAATAAAGGGACAAATTATTCAAGTTTAACTAGTTCTTGGTTGGATTAATGCTGGGCTTGACTTATATTACAATTATAATAAACCAATTCAATCACAATCTTTAATTCGAATCACTAGATACAGTCTTTTCCAAGCCCAACATATTGGTTGTATTGGGCTACTGGATTGAAATCTGAAAGCCCAAATCTACAAGTCAATCCATTTATACTAATTTTCACCTATCGGCTATCGGTTCACTCGAATAATTAAGGTTGAGTTTTAGCTTTATTTTGGCTTTATTTTATTTCACTATCCAAGTTAGTTTATTTCTACTTTCATACAAATTTAAGTATGTGTTTCTCTTGAAATTATAGAAAAGTTTTTATTTTTGAGTCAATCGAAATGAAATATAGAGTAAATAATATTTACATGTTTTTTTATTCAAATATTGTTCTTATGATTTCTTGAAAAAAATTAAAAAAATTATCGAAAAGTTTTTAATAGATAGATAATCGAAACATATAAAATATAATATTTTAATTCATGAATACAACTATAAATATGATACTAAATATAAATACTATGATTATTATTGGAGATATGAGATAACTATATATACTGAAAAATTAATGTCCCAAATAATTATTTATTAAATAAATCATTTTCCAAATGGAGTCTTAACCTATATAAAGAAAGAAAGAAAAAAATTCTCGTTATTGTATTATCTTTTTTTACTTGTTCATAATGATGTTTGTATCTATAATTTTGTGAGCCGACCAATAAAACCCATATTCAAGATTTGACCAAATTGAATAGTAGAAGAATGCAAGATTTAAGTTTCAAATCATATCATTATTGTGATTGAAATTTTATTATTTTAATTTCAACACTAATTTCATGTGAATGGGCTAGTGAATTTAGTTTCAAGTAGTGTTTGGTACATAGCCCAAACTGAATTCAAACTAGCCCTATAATCTTAGATTTATATCAAACCCATAAACTCATTCCACAAAGGAAAAAAAAAGAAAAAAAAAAATGAAATTTTCACACTCTTCTTATCTCACATAATTGTGCAGCAGGACGGATCATTAACTGAATCCCTAACTTCAACAATTTGGTAAGGAGGAAATCCATATGCCGGCGCTGGATTCTCTACAACCGGCGGCGGCGCCGCTTTTTTCTTCTCGGCGGTCTCTTCTTTCTTTGCTTCCCCAAGGACCCCAACGCTCACAAGATCCGCGTGCGCCAGTTTCTTCCTTAGCAATCGCGTTAGGGTTACGGAATCGATTCCTTCTCCAATCACTTGCAATTGATCCTTTTCGGCACCTATTAGCGCCACCGCTTCAACACCTAGTAAAACACAACAAAATTTCCCAATTTAAATACCAGGTGGTTTTAATGGATAATTAGTTTATTCAATTTGAGGATATGTAGCCGTAAATTAAATTTTTCGTTTTCATGGTTTTTTTTTTAATATGTTAAATAATGTAAAATTTTCGGGAATTTTAAAACATTTTTTAAAAAATTTTTGTGGAAATGTTCAGAAAATAAATAAACTAACGGAACGTGTTTAAATAGACCCAAAAAATACATAATGTTGGCGTTTCACATACTAAAATTATGTGTCAATTGCATATCATTTGATGAAATTCTACTTATTATGAAGCAAAATGTCCATTGTTTAAGAAAAAAAATATGTAATTTGATGGCATAAAGTGTTAAAATTTTAATTTTAGAGTGCAGAATGTAAAAATTATGTATTTACTTTTCGTGTATCCGAGAGAAACGTTCTCGAAAGTTTTTGAAAATTTTGAATAATAATATATTGAAAATTTTGTAAATCAAAGAATATGTTATTTATCCGTATTTTAGTATCATCTACATTAAAGCAAAATAATCGTGTTTTTAAAGAAAATATATTGAAATTCTCTTACATATATACCTGTTACAGCAACGGCAATTTTAAGGGCACGGGAGCGGGATTTCTGGTCATTCATGGGGAGTTGAATTATAACTTTTTGCTGTAAAAATAAACAAGAAACTTGTAATTAAGATGGAGATAATATAAATTTATAATATTTGCTTTTATGAAATTTTGAGCCAGCATTATCTAATTTGATGATACCTTCATTTTCTTGGTTTTGAGTTTTTATGAATATTATTAATGGCTTCCAAAGTAGAAAAATGAGGGGATTTTTTTTTTTTTTTTGATATTTTGTGAAAGAGACTGTAATTAGTTGGGAGTGTGAGTAGTGGGAAGAGAAGGAGGTGGTATTTATAGAGACCGAAAATGAACGCTCCAAGTGAGAAATTAAATAGGGTAAATTACGAATACCACCATCAGGTAAGGACTAATTATAAAAATCACCCTCATATGTTCGGTATTATAAAAATTTTCCTCAGGTTTATTACAATTAAACCCTTATCCCTAAAATGTTTCAATTTTGTCCTTGGATGTTATTTGTATTGTTTGTAATGTGTTAAATATATATATATATATATACTACCAGAATAATTGATAAGATTTATAATTGGCTAAGTTTTAATAAATATTTCAAAAAATAAAAAAAAGTATTTATATTTTAATCAGCAATTTAAATTGTAAAATATTAAATGTAATTAGAATTAATAATATATTTTATAAATGTGAATTGTTTATAAATTAGTTAAATGAATTTATTTTATAAATTAGTAAATTTAATAAATTATATTGTATTATAAATAAGATATTTTAATTTATTAAAGTTTATATTGAATTATAAATTAAAATATTAATTGAAATTTATAGGAAATTTTAAATTATATCAATTATTTTGGTGGTAAATATATAATTATTATTTTTATAATTTACAAGATATAACAATTAACATTCAAAATTTTAAATTTATAATATATTATATACATTATAAATAACTTCCAAGGGTAAAATTGGAGTATTTTAGGGATAAGGGGTTAATTGTAAGAATGTGATAAATTTAAAGTGAATTTTTGTAATATTCAATATATGAGGGGGAATTTTATAATTAGACCTTAGGCCATCTCCGACCGAACCCAATGCCTAATTGCCTCTTTGATCCCTTTTTTGCCCAATTGCCTTGCCCAATCGCCCTTTTCCCCAATTAAAAACTCATCTCCAACCGAAAGACAATCAACCTTCATTTAATTTAATTTCACAACTTTCCTCACTCTCACTTTCTACACTCTCCTCATTCTTAATAATAATAATAATAATAATAATAATAATAATAATAATAAATTTAATTAAAATCAAAATAATCTAAATCGTAATTTTCGTTTCATTATCTAATATTTCGTATTTTCAAAATTAAAGATATAAAAATTAAAACTAACCAAAGGTTGTTCTAGTTTATTTAATTTGAATTATATGGCTATAGAAATATTAAATTTCACAATTTTTAAACTAATCATTTTATTAGATTCAATACAAAAAAAAATAAAATTTTATTAAAAATAAATAAAAATAATTACATTTCACTTATTTTTTAATAAGTACAACTACTTATTGTTATATATAACTAATTTATAAAAAAAGAAAAACTAAAAAAAAAAAAAATAGAGTTATGGTGGCTGCCAAATCCACCTCCAGGCATACCGGAGGCAATTGGGAGGTGGATCATCAATCTCTCAATTGCTCAATTCCCTGCCCCAACTCCTCTCCATTTTTTGTCATCTTCAACCGAAGGCAATCGACAAGTCCCCCTCATGCCCAATTACCTTCTCGATTGGAGATGACCTTACATGAGGGTATTCATAATTTACCCAATTAAATAAGCACGTGAGATTTTTCTTCTTTTCTGCAGTGAATCAGTGTGAACTGTGAAGTACGCGTATTGGAATGAGATTTAGAAGAGTCAAACAACAATGATTCCGTCACAAAGCTAGATGACATACTCCTAGTGACGAAGTTTTGTATATTTTAATCATATAGATATATTTTAAGTTTTTAACTAGATCTCCTCATATTTAATAAATTACACAAATCTAGAACTCTCTATCTATTTTTATTATTTATTTATGAGATGATGATATATCATTTTATTATCAGATCTATTAATCGTAGTAAAGTACAAATAATGTTCAACTTATTAGATATTCTGAAAGGAAATAAGTAAATGAATTTGCAGTAAGGCCATCTCTAATCGTTAGGGGGAGGGGGAGGGGGATTTTGAGGGGGAAAATAATTATGGTCTTCAATAGTGGGGGGAAGTGGGGAGGGGAGGGAGAGTGGGAGGGGGAATGAGAGACAAAGGGCAAAAACTTGCCCTCCGGCCATCTTCAATGGTAAGGGGGAGGGGGTGGGGATTTTTGGGTTTTTCTAAAATTATGGTCTTCAATGGTGGGGGGGAGTGGGGAGGGGGAGGAGAGTGGGTGTGAAAGTGGGAAAGAAAGGGCAAAAGCTTGCCCCTCCTTCACCCCTCGACTCACACACTACATTTTTTTTTTTTCGTTTTTTGTACATTTGGTGGTTTTTGTTTAATAAATTTTGTGTATGGATTAATAAATTTTATATTTTAAAAAATTAAATATTTACAGGAATTAGTTTCAATTAGATATTTTAAATTTGTATTTAATTTGGATAAAATGTACAAATGATTCAAATTATAAATTATTTTTTTATCAAATAAATGAACTTTAATATGATAAAAACTCGAGTATAACTTGATATATATAAGTGATTGCGATTTGTTTATAATAATAATAATAATAATAATAATTATGACTATAATAATAATAATTATTATTATTATTACTATTACTAATATTATTATTACTATTATTAATATTAAAATATAATCTTTTATATAGGTACGATTTAATTTAACAAAATTACATATTAAAAAAAAGTTAAACTTCATAATAGAACACTTAAAATATTTAAACAAATAAGAATACATACTAAAAATCATCGACCGTGTCTTTCCCACACATGGGCAATTAAGTCGTCCCGAAGTTTACGATTGGCTATTACCGATCGTATTGCTTGATGACGCATCATATAATTCTCCATGGATAATTCACCACATCTTGGATTAACCTCTCGCGTTGGTCCTGGATAAATATTAGCACGGGCTCTACGAGATGTGGAAATATTTGTATCATCGTCTTCAGACTCGGCATCATCGTATTCATGACGTTCGTCCTCCACAATCATATTGTGAAGTACTACACAAGTAAGCATAATATCGCTTAAGTCCTCTGTATGCCATCATCTTCCTGGCTGACTGATTATGGCGAAACGAGCTTGCAGAATTCTGAAAGCTCGTTCAACATCCTTGCGATAAGATTCTTGCAATTTTGAGAATAGTTGTTCTGGAAAATTTTGCCAGAAAAGCTCTCTTGCCATACGGTTGGACAATTTTTCCATATCCAGTGCATGCAGTCTAAAGAGCCGATCATTCCTGGGAATCCACGTCGTTCTGCTTTGTCAAGAAGACTCCGTAGATCCTCCTGGTTTGGGGCACGAAGGTAATCTGTTTTGTAAAGATGCAAAATGGTTCTACAAAACTCGCGCATGTTTTTGTTTGCGGTCGCTTCTCCCATCTTAAAAAGCTCGTCAATCGAATCTGCCGAGTATGCATATGCCAACATACGCATAGCAGCAGTCACCTTCTGGATATGCCAACTCTATCTTATTATTATTAAGGGACATTTTCTTTTTGAGTACCATAGGATATGCCAACTTGCAACTTTGGTACCATTTGTTACAAAAATGCAACTTGCTATCACATGATTATTATTATTATTATTAGTAATTTTGATAATAATAATTTTTGTATTATTATTATTATTATTATTATTATTATTATTGTTACTATTATTATTATCTTTATCTTTCACATTATTATTATTATTATTGTTATTTATTATTTATTGTTATTATTATTATTATTATTGTTATTTATTATTTATTGTTATTATTATTATTATTATTATTATTGTTATTATTATAATTTTTTTATTTTTATTATTATAATTTTTTGTATTATTATTAATATTTTTGTATTTTTATTATTATATTATTTCATAATAATAATTTTTGTATTATTATTATTATTATATAATTATTTTTGTATTATTATTTTTACTTTTTAGTATTTTTATTATTGTTATTATTATTTTATTATTATTATTCTATGTCCCTAACTGTTGAAGATGATTATGGAGTGGGAGGGGGAGTGGGAGGGGGAGAGGGGGAGGGGGAGGGGGCAGTTTTGCCCCAACGATTTCATGGTATTTAACTTATATTAACATATCCATTTTAAAGTACAAATAATGTTCAACTTATTAGAAATTATGGTAGGAAATAAGTAAATGAATATGCAGTAATGATTTTATGATGTGTTGCGATGCCACTTTAAAACTTATTCCATCTCCACCACTCAATATGCAACATGATTGACAATTAACCTTTAGAATACAATGAAACTCAAAGTTTAATTTTATTTTGCACTCAACAAAATCAAATCACATGGCATACAAAATTATCGAATTTATTGAATACTTTTATACATTAAAATTTGGTATAAGTAATTCGAAAAAGAAAAAACTATATAATTTCCTGTAACTAAAACAACCCTCATATCTGTGTCTTTCATAATTACAAGTACAAGTGTACAACTTACAAAATTTATGTAACCAACTGCAAATTGGTAGATGTAATAAATTTAGGGGACAAAGAAAATGATGACTCACTAAGTCAACGTGAGAGTCTTTTTTTTTTTTTTTTGATAAGTACGTGAGAGTCTATCTAGGAACGTTCTTTTGATGAATATGAATATATATTAATTACAAAATTACAAAACCGTTAACATCAAAATTAAAGCACATGGATCAGCACGTAGCAGTCTTCCTTGAGAAGAAAAGGTTGTATTTAATATTGATTCAATTTCTAAAATTATACGTAATTGGTATAGTGTAATGGATTAGTCACTACAAAGTAACGGACTCAGGTTCGAAAAATAAATAAATAAACTAAACTTATCCCCAAATTAAATTTAGGTGTTGATGTGGCCTAACAAATTTGGTAGGCTCCGAATTAAAACGTCCTATGTTTAGTGATTCCGACAAAAAACTCTTGATACCTAGTAAATAATAGATGTATTTTAATTTGAACTAGAAAGCAAAATGAGTGAGTGATTTAGAATATCCAAAATAAGTGTAGTTAATAACTTGATGTATATAGTATCCAAGTGCATCTTAATGGGTGGTGCTCCGCTGCTTCTCGATAATACAATGTCAGTATAATTACAAATGTATAACGTATTTGTTATTATTCTGTTAGTGTTGTGTACAATATAAATTCAACTTAAGAACTGAAAAATGACATGTGTCTCTATCTTTGTTAGGAGGAGACCAACGTTTGATTCTCAACAAAATATTTCTTATGCACATGCTTCTAGTTGAAATGGTTTCACAATGCCGAGATTTATTAAAATAATTTTCTACCATACCAAGTAATAGCCAATTATATACAAAGTAATTACTCCATAATATACTTCTAGATGAATCTAACCAATTAAGGGCATCTCCTATGAGGCAAGGGGAGGGGGAAATTGGATTTAGGTGGTTAAAAATATGAAGTAAAATGCTTAAAGGGGTGGTCAAGGTAATTTCCCATGGAGGAGAAAATTCGTACCTTGGAGGGGTGAGAAAGGCAATATTGCCTTGCCTCACACATCGATCCAGCTACTTGCCCAATAGCAGTGACGGCCACCTGCTATTCACGTTTTTTTTTTTAATTTATTTTTTTTGAAAATGTATTAAATATAAAATCTTTTTTTAAAAAAAAAATCTTTTAAAATATTTTATTAAATGAAGTGTAACTTTTATTTAATTTTAGTTTTATCTAATTTGTGTATTATTCTTAAAAAGTTAATTTTAGCTTAACAAAAGTATCTCTTATTTAATAAACTCAATTTTAAATTAATAAAGAATCTTTTTATTTTTTTATAAAAATCCTTACACTTGTTTATTATTTTGAAAGTTTTAATTTTAGTTTTAAAAATGTAGTTCTTATTCAGTAAACTCAAATTTAATTTAATTTAATTTGTTTTTATCTAATAAAAAACATTTTTATTAAAAAAAATCCTTAAATTTGGGACTTATTTGAAAATTTTAATTATTAGAAACTCCAATTTAATTTAATTAATAAAATTGAATCTTTAAAAGAACTTAGTGAAGCTTACATACAATTCGTTTAATTAAAAACGATATAGCCCTAATAATTATATAGTGAAACACTTGAGTGAATAGTTAAACATCTAAAATAAATACGATTACATATGATCACCATTTGGACCGTGTATTGCCCACACATGTTCGACTAAGTCGTTTTGAAGTTGACGGTTGACTTCTACTAAGCGTATCTGGTGACGACTTAACAAATATTTTTCTATGGATATGGGACAGGAGCGGACATCATTTTTTTGTATGTTGTGTACCAATTTTATTTCTTATTATTAATGTTAATCTTAAATTATTTTTATTATTTCCAAATCGGTTTGTGTATTATTATCCAATATTAATATTGTTATTTATTATTTATTTATAATTATTATTATTATTATTATTTATTATTAATGTTATTATTAAGTTAGAGTGGGGAAGAATGAATATTGAAATTAATTGGAATGAGAAGATTGATTCACTAGAGATGATTATATAAGGAGAAGGGGAAAGAATGAAAAATGGAAAGGGGAAGGAAAAATTGGACTGAAGTCACTAGAGATGGCCTAAGCAAATAAGATTTGAGTTGAAATCTTCCTTGTCTCTTCATACTTTGTAATTTAGACTAGGGTAAACACCACATTTGGTCCCTCTTATAATTAACTTTTTACAGAGTGGTCCCTCTTATATTTTTTTTCCCAGTTTAGTCTCTACTATGTATTATTTGTTTCACTTTAGTCCTTTTTAGGTGTTCCCCGACGGTTCCGATAATATGTGATATGCTCATAAGTCATAAGGGCAATTTCGTCATTTCAAGTAAACTAACATGGATATTTTCGTCTTTCTAATCATTTGAAAAAAAACTAAAGATTTAATCTCTTCCAAATTAGGCTTTTATTCCAGTCCAACTTAATCGTCCATTTCGTTCCAAACTAAAGTTTTCTCCCACAATCTTCTTCAACACCAAAATTGCTCACCAGTTAAAGAATATCTCAAATGGTCTCAATAGCGAACGGACGAAAATACCCTAAAAAAATATTCATATGCATGTCACGTGTTATCAGAACCACCTTATAAGGACTAAAGTGAAACACATAATTCATAGTAGGGACTTAAGTGAAATAAATAATTCATAGTAGGGACTAGAGTGGGAAAAAAACATAAGAGAGACCACTCTGTAAAAAGTTAATGATAAGAGGGACCAAAAGTGATATTTACCCTTTAGAATATTCTGCAAACCACTGTTTAGTTTATAGCTTTTTTTACTCCACCATGAATAATATGCCAATCAAGTAAGATCGGGAAGAACTCATTTGGGCATAATTAATTCGTTTTACATATCAAACAACCTTGAAACACACATATAATTTCCATATTATAATTCAAACTTCCATGAGAATTGAAGTGGAGATTGATTAAACTCAGCATGAAATCTTGAAGAGAAAACAGGAAGAAGAATTTAGGAAAAAATACACAGTATATTAATTGGAAAAATATGAGTGAATTGTTACAATCAAGGTTGGGTTTTTTGCACTTTGCACCCTCAAAATATGAAAAATGCAGCACTTTGCACCCTCTTTTATATTTAGGCAAAAAATCAAGGGCAAAATAGGTAATTCAATTATAAATTTTTGGCACTTTGCACCCTCAAAATAAACACTTATCACCCTCGAATTAAGAACAAATTAGCAACTTGCACCCCCAAAACACAATAATTAATGGACACTTTGCACCCCGAAACACAAAATTAACACTTAACACCCTCAAATTAAAAAAAAAAACTCAAACCCCTCATTTTCTCCTGCAAAGTCGACCATCGGGTGAAAAAAATCTAAGGCAAAATAGGTAAGTTTCCGATCCGATAGAAAAACCTACATTTATATACGTATATACAAATTAAATACCATGAATTTGGAATGATTATAACATTTAACAAATTAACGACCATGAATTAAAACTTGTACAAATTAAACGTGATGTGCAAAACAATTGAATGAGTAAAAATTGGTAAGTTCAACTTTGCATTAGATCTTTTTCACCTCGATGGTTGATTTTGCAGGAGAAAATAAGGGGTTTGAGTTTTTTGTTTTTTTTAATTTGAGGGTGTTAGGTGTTAATTTTGTGTTTCGGGGTACAAACTGTCAATTTATTGTGTTTCGGGGGTGCAAGTTGCTGATTTGTTCTTAATTTGAGGGTGATAAGCGCTAATTTTATTTTGGGGGTGCAACGTGGCAAGAATTTATAATTGAATTACCTATTTTGCCCTTGAATTTTTGCTTGAAAATAAAAGAGGGTGCAAAGTGCTGTATTTTTCAAATTCTGAGGGTGCAAAGTGCTAAATCTAAGTTTCGATGGTGCAAAGTGCCCATTTCCTATGTTTCGAGGGTGCAAAGCGCAAAAAACCCATCAAGGTTTGAACCTTGCACCTATTTATAAGATAAGTAGCCGACTTAAAACTAACAACTTTCCTAACTTAACATTAGAAAATACGCTTACACTTATATACAAACAAAATAAGTAAAAATAATTTACAAATCCCTAAATCAATTTCTTTCCTAATTCAATATGAACTGAACTGATGCTTTGTTTTGTTCTTCGCAGGAGCTCTGGACAGCTTCAACCATGGACAATATCCCAATACACCCCCCTCAAGTTGGACCATATATATCAATTAGGGACATCTTGGAAAGCAGCTGGCGAAATTGAGGTAAGAGTAAAGGTTTTGTTAAAATGTCTGCAATCCGTTCCCCTGTGTGACTAGGCATAAGACGAATTAATCCTTTAGAAATTTGTTCTCTTGTGAAATGACAATCAATTTCTATATGTTTTGTGCGTTCGTGGAAAATAAGGTTACTTGCTATATGCCTAGCAGATAGATTATCACAAAATAATAAAGTAGTAGTAGGATTAGAGAATCCAAAATTATGTAATAATTGATGTAGCCAAATAATTTCACTAGGAACAACAGCTAATGCTTCGGCAGAGGATTTGAAAACATTTACTTGTTTCTTAGATTTCCATGAAATCAAAGAATCTCCCAAAAAATACAAAAACCTGTGATGGACCTTCTTGTATCTTTACAAGAAGCCCAATCAGCATCTGCATAAGCCTTTAGTTGAATGCTTGAATTAGTAGTTCCTGGACAAGACTTTCCTGGACGAGACTTTAGATATCTTAAAATGTGATGAACAGCCTATAAGTGAGGAAGTCTAGGTTGAGAGACAAATTGACTAAGTCTATGAACAACATAGCTTAAGTCAGGTCTAGTAATTGTTAGATAAAGAAGTCTTCCAATAAGTCTTCTATAAGATGTAACATTAGTAAGTAATTTACTCTCTGTAGAACTGAGTTTAAGTTTAGGATCCATTGGTAAAGTCAATGGTTTAGCAGCATTCTCTTTGACTTAATCTTTATGAGCTACTTTCATAAAGTCGTCAGATACCTTGGTCAATGATTTTATCAGAATTAATCTCTCACATAAATCCATAGGAAAAATTCCCAACCTATCAAGTCAGGTCAATGGATCATTTGTTGATGATATGAACCTGCATACGAGTTCCTCTATACCCAACATGAGTCCACAAAGACTTTCCGGTAATCTCCAGTCGGTCGGAACTCACATCTAAGCATAGACGTTCTCGCACCAGATAAACCCTATCACCTCAAGTATTTAGGGATCGTTCCTCGTATACTATTGTAAATTGGAATAACTTCAAACCCGATATGCGACTACCGCTTCCATGGTGAGTTATTTCCTAATTGGGGTATTCAGTGCACTTGTCATCCCAGTAAAGTCACCCACTTATGTGTATCGACTATCTCAGTCACGCTCGTGGACCCCAGCGTTCTCCAGTTCATCGGAGTATACACATTAATGAGAGTTTAACCGAATCCAACGATGTCCTATCTCGATTGGATTCTACAACTCTTGAATATGTTCTAGATCACGACCTTGGAGATCAGTCCACGGGTTGTCCCATAGCCCTTGATCTAAGGACTTCTATCCTTTTAATTTAAATGCAACCAAAATAGTTGGTTTGCAGGACACTATTCTATCAGTTCATCCCAAATAGATTTAAGTTTTGTGAAGAACATATTCACAGAAAGTGTATCTTGATGTAGGTTGACTAATTCTCTCCGTAGTTGAAGTTTTCTGGGTCCATTACTATGTTGGAACCTAGTCTTCAACTCATCCCATTTGTCTTTTGCTCAATTTGTACACATGATACTAGAGTGAATTTCTGCTGAAACAGAATTGAGGATCCATGAAACTACGACATCGTTGTTTCTGGACCAAGCAGTCTTCATATTGGCATCAGAATCACCAAGATCTTGAAGGGTTCCATTGATGAACCCAAGTTTGTGTTTGACGTTCAAGGCAATGAGCATGGATCTTGACCAAGTGGGATAGTTATCCCCTTTCAATTGCTATTGAACTAGGAGCAGTCCTGGACTATCAGAGGGATGAAGAAAGTATGGATGAGATGGATTCTCCATATGAGGTCTGGAGCGTGTGGAATCAATGGTGGTGGTGGTGGAAGAACTAGAGGAATCCATGAGAAAACAGGGGAAAAATCAAGAAACATAGGAAGAAACAAGAAGGAAGAGAATAATGGAGGAATTGATCAATTGATCTCGTAGATGAGTGCGGAAAACGTGTGTAAATATTACACAACTGATACCATATTATAATTCAAACTTCCATGAGAATTGAAGTGGAGATTGATTAAACTCAGTATGAAATCTTGAAGAAAAAACAGGAAGAAGAAGAGAGAGAAAAAATACACATTATATTAATTGGAAAAATATGAGTGAATAGTTACAATCAAGGTTTGAACCTTGCACCTATTTATAAGATAAGTAGCCTACTTAAAACTAACAACTTTCCTAACTTAACATTAGAAAACACGCTTACACTTATATACAAACAAAATAAGTAAAAATAATTTACAAATCCCTAAATCAATTTCATCCCTAATTCAATATGAACTGATGCTTTGCTTTGTTCTTCGCAGGAGCTCTGGACAGTTTAAACATGGACAATCTCCCAATAATTATTTGTTATCAATTAAATAAGTCATTTTTTTAACAGAGTCTTAACCTGTATAAAGAAAAAGATACTCTTTCTCCTTACCTATATTATTTTTTTTACTAGCTTGTTCATAATGATGTTTGTATCTATAGTTTTGTGAGCCGACCAAATAAAACCCATATTCAAGATTTGGTATGTACCGAATGACCAAATTGAAATTTTAGTTGAAAATTCAGTTCATGTTTTTTCTTAGGACCAACATTTGGTCTAGTAAAAGAATGTAAGATTTAAGTTTCCAATTGTGTTATTATGGTGGCTGAAATTTTATTATTTTAACTTGAATCTAGTTCCATGTAGTGTTCGGTACATGGCCCAAAGTTAATCCAAATTAGCCCTATACAGTATACATCTTAGATTTATATCAAACCCATAAACTCTTTACACAAACACAGAAGAAAAATAAAACTAAAGAGAAAAAGTGGGAGAGAGGAGTATATCATCTTTTTCTTTAAATAAGAACCCTATATTTATCCATTAACATGGAGGCATTCAAACTTAAATATTGAATAAACATTGATCAACTCATACTTTTATACATACAAAACAAATGACTTCGATGAATTGATATATCTAATATGTTTAATTAAGTAGTAAAAATATATATTAATATATGCATAAACTCATAACTCTACAAAACATATTACGGTAGATTGCTTTAATGTAATATGACTCAATTAAATCTACCAAACGTATTTATAATATGACCTTTAATCCAGTTCCAATCTAATCCACGCTAATTCCATACACCCTACAAACGGCCCCTACTCAAATTAATACACTTTCTTATTTATCAAAAAGGAGAAATTACTACACTTTGTTTCCACATGAAAGGAAAGCCAGTAATTCATCCCAAAAAAAAAAAAAAGGTAAAGCCAGTAAAAAGAAAAATTACAAAATTTCTGAAGACATTTTCTAAAAAACCACAAATAAAAATTGAAATTACAAAAAGGCCATTAAATATTTAAAAATTTCATAAAAGCCATATGATTAACTAATCAATTAAACTAAATTAATTAACTCTTCCTAATCAAACTAAACTTTAACAAATATACCCCAAAATTTTAAAAATTTAAAATCAACCGTACCCAAAATCAATTCAATTTCTCTCCCAAAATCAACCCCAAACCCTAACCCAATTCACACAAATTTAACTCAAATCAAGGAAGAAAAGGAAGAAGAACAACATAAAGTATTATTGAGTGATTTAGTTCGCAAAAATGGAGAAATTTTTCGGGCTGCAAAATCCCCTTTTTTGGCGTGTGGCGTGTGGTATTTTCCAAATGCCACACGCCATGCTTATCTTCATGGCATGTGGCATTTGGCAAATGCCACACGCCACACGCCAACATGGCAGTATTCGAATTCGAGAATTCATTTTTTATTTAGATAGTTTGTGTATTAATTTTTGTTTTTACTTGTAGGAATGGACAAAATTATAATATATCTTCGATATGGCGGTGATTTTACACGCGAAATGGATGAAAAATGGTGTTGGAGTGGTGATAGAAATTCTGTGAAAACGATAATGGTGGATGGAGAATTTCGTTTGAGGAACTAGTTGATAAAATTTGCGAGAAGTTGAACTTAGATCGGTATACTGATATTTTTGAGATACTGCGCAAATGTGTTGATAACCAAATAGTGAAAGTATCAGATGAAGAAGATTGGGAGATAACAAATCACTATGCTCATAGTTCTATTGATTTAAATTTGTACTTGATTTTTTCTCTGAGAGAATAAATTATGAGGATTGAGTCAACTCCGGGGAGAAAAGAGAAAGAGAAATCGAAGAAACTTATGACCGGGGGTAAAGGAAAAAAAATCATGGACAAAGTTAGTTTCAGTTACCAACTTGATAGATGTGTTATAGGAGGATCAAGTGCACAAAATGATGTTGATGAGGAGATCATTGCCTCTAATCCAACTTTACCTACAGTGGAGGAAGTTGAACCACTACGTTGTTCTCCTGCATATAGTCAGTGGTCTCCGTATGACAACGAATGTCGTAATGTTCGTTATAACCGCCGTAACTTTGACGGCGAAGGTGATTATGGTGGTGCTGATGTAAATGGTGAACACCGTAACGTTGACAACGAGTGTGGTGATGTGGGTGGTGATGTGGGTGATGATGTGGGTGATGGTGATGTAGGTGGTGATGTTGGTGGAGGTTATGGTGAAGCGCCTATCCATGAAGAATTTTACGAACCACCTAGTCATGAAGGCTTTGATAACGCTGGTGATGTTGCAAGAAATTATTCGGGATCAAATTCCAGTCAGGGGAGGAGTGATGAATCAGGATGGATGCACTTCATGACACTGCTGTACATAATAAATGGGAAGTTAGATCGTATAAGTCTGACCCTGGTAGGAAAATAGCTCGGTGTATGACTCCTGGTTGTCCATGGTGTTTATGTGCGATTAAGGAAGCGAAGTGTGATGAATTTGTCATTCGAACATATAGAAACATTCACACTTGTGGGATATCGAATAGAGGTGCCGGTCATAGACAAGCAACAAGCCGTATGGTTGGTTTACGGACGTCGGGATTATATCTGAAAGCCAATGAAGCCCCAAAACCAGATGCACTGATAAACTTCATGCGTGCCGGATAAAATGTTAACATTAGCTATCAAACAGCTTGGAGGGCGAAACAAGTTGCTCAAGCGCAAATTATGGGTACATTCGAAGAAAATTTTGCCAATCTACCCTTCTATGCTTACATGATTGAGCAAAAAAATCCTGGCACGCGCACTCGCATCCATACAGACTCCGAAAATAAGTTTAAATATTTCTTCATGGTTTTAGGAGCGGCTACTCGAGGATTCCATTTCCTAAGAAATGTAATTGTAATTGATGCAACATTTATGGGGCAAAGATATAAAGGAACCGTTCTAATTGCAAGTGCGACGGACAGTGAAAATCGTTGTTATCCAATTGCATGGGGGGTAGCTAATGGCACCGAGGATGCGGCGTGTTGGACTTATTTCCTAGAGTGCTTGAGAGAGGGTGTACTAGACAGAAACGATCTGGTTATTGTTTCAGACAGGGGCAAAGGGCTTATTAAAGCGGTAAAAGATGTTTACCCTTTAGCTGATCATGGGGCATGTTACTTCCACCTCAAAGATAACTTGCTAAAAAAGTTTAGGAAAGATAGGGTAGCTGTGATGGCCCGAGCCCCAGGGTCGGGTCCGACGTGGATCCACCCCCGAGTCCGGGTCCGTGTTCGGTGATCAAGACCAAAAATTTGACCATAATTTTTTTTTTCAACAACACAGTAATTTGAATCATAATACATAAAACAACATAAAAACCCGGTATACTGTGATATGCAGGAGCGGGCTCAAAATACCACATAAGCGCAACTGCGCATTAACCACAAGGATCCAAACACTACTTAGTATTTACATAATCATAATTAATACATATTAATACATAACATAACAAGATTCAAAAGATAACATGACGACCCACGAAGACCGACAAACAGGATCTCGGAGACGAACACCAACTCTAGACATCAGACCCTGGAATACCTGTATCTGAAAAGAAGTAAACGGGAATGCGTAAGTTGATCGTCCAACTTAGTGAGGCTGTAGTGCACATGTGTGCGTGTAGTATATGAATATAGAATAATATATTTGTGCATTTTTAATACAGTAATTAAACACATATAATATCAATTTAACAGTTAAACAAATAACCGAAGGTTGCTGATGCCGTCCTCCTCTTACCCTCCAATTCATATTCATGAAAACCACCACCGAACACTCCAGTAAGGTGCGACCTTACATTTCAGTGCGCATTGACGTCAAATGCCAGGAGTTTGACATTCACTCCCCAAGTGTAACCTCCACACTTGGCTCGTGAAGCTGGTCTACGGTGGATCGAGGTAACCCTCCGGCCCTTACCTTTCGGGTTATCCACGATTCCGTACACCAAAATAGGGCCCACATAGAGATAATAAACAGTACAGTACAGTAACAATTCAGTAACAGGAAATCTGTAAACAATTCAATAACAATTCAACATACAATATCAATTACTCATGAGCACATAGGCATAAACAATAATTCAACGTGTAGCTCGTCCTAGCAGTCAAGTTCTTTATGTTATCATACATCACATGCTTGTTCGTTTAGGAACTAAGTTACAGTTCTGACTCGACCTACTAGTACATTTAGACTTACACACATGTAACACACAACACTCACCTTTGCTGCTTAAATTTTCTGAAGAAAGTGCGACACGTGTGACGACTCCGGTTCCTCCTGTACATATTATGTAACGATCTTAGATTACAATTATAGCACAAGGATTCAATCAATGACTAAGCCATGCTTTAGTCAACATACATTTGAATCATAGTTGATCGATATTGAAACTACGATTGTTGGATGAAGATGAAGTTGAAGAGCAAAGAAGACAAGTAATTAAGGGAAGGTTTTGATGATTTCCAAAACATCATAATCAGCTAAGTATGGAAAGCTTAACTCCCTTAGAAGAACCTTGAACAAACAAAGAAGATATCAGAAGAGTTCAAAGTTCAAAGACCAGAAGACTAGTGATCTCATGCTGAAACAACGAACAGAAAGGTAGGTCATCAGCCGAGTCAAATCAGATTAGTTCAGTATTTGATCAGCAGAGTGCCTATCAGATGGGTTGCTTCGATCAGTAGAGTAGAAGAGATCAAGAGTTCAGTCCAACGGTAATAAATGCACTTGGAGTAATAAATGCTGTAAGAGAAGGGTAGTAATGGAAAATGATTGAAGAAAACCTCGTATCAGTAGAGTGCATTTAATGCTGCTGCAGGAAAGTACAGCAGAGAAAGTACTGTAGCAGGTTGCCGTTTTTTATTCTGGCAAAGGCTATGGATTTGATGATGTGATTTGCTTCAACGGTCATAAATTCAAATCCAAGTATAAATAGAGCTGATTTTCAACGAGCGAGACACACAACAACAATCAGAGATTTCGTTTTTGAAGCAAAATTTGTCTAAGTCTCAATAGCTCAAAACAGCTCACTCGTCTGGTGGAAGTCATCTGTTGACAGAAACCCAGTTGAAGAAAACAGAAAATTACGATCTGAGTGATCTTGTAATAGCTGAGTGTTGTGAGAAGTTGTGATCCATCTTTGTGAGTGATCAAACTTCAGAGAGTAGAATTTCTTAGTGATTTTCTATTGTGAGCTTATAGCCTTTTCATTAGTTGTCTAGGTATAAATGGAGAAATATTGTAATCTGTGTGATTATAGTATAACCCAGAATCTAAGTGATCTGGAAGAGTGGACTAAAGGATTTCTATCCATATAACCACTATAAAAATTCTTTGTGTTATCTTGCATTCAAGTTTTCTTGCATATTTTAAAGATTGCATATTTAAACACTTTGAATTATTAAAAGATTTTATAAGGAGTTTCAAAACTGGGGATAAAATCTTATTAGAACTTAGTTTACTTGTGAAAAACACTTTCAAACAATCCGCTGCAAGTATACTCTTTGAAAAACTGTTTTGCTGAAAAACAACTAAGTATTTGTAAGAAGAGTGGTCAGTCTGCTGTTCAAGATTTGTTCACCATCAGCTCAGTCTGCTTACTGTTCTTCATCAGCTTAGTCTGCTGACAGAAGACTGAAAAGTTTTTAAGTTCAAAAAATTTCAGAGGTCTATTCACCCCCCCCCCCCTCTAGACCTCATCTGACCACTTGGGACCAACAACGATTGAAAGATGGACTTTCAAGTCCGGTCAAGGGTTCTAAGATTTTATTATAAAGTTATAAGTAAAGTTATTTATTTCAAGAATTTTATATAGTAAGTTCTAATTGAAATATTTATTATTACTATTAATTCGAAATCAAACTTTACTCGACAATTTAACCCCTTTATTTTATTTGGTAATTTTAATTTTTTTTTTTGGAACTATTCCTCTTTTTCTATATATTTTAAATTAAATTTTTTTTTGAAAACTTATTATCCAAAATTATTTTATTTGATTTTTTTAATTATTTCCAGAAAATAATTATTCAAATTATTTACTAATTTTCTAAATAAAAATAATGTTCAAGATTAATTAAAATTATATTAATCATTGTATTTTCGAATTTAATAAGTTCAAGCAATATATTATTTTATTTTCCTTAATTAATAATTAATGTATCCTTGAAATTATTTTCATTTCAATTTTTTTTTTATTTAATCATGATCTTATTCGAAAAATAATTTATTATTAATTAATCTTTTTTTTTTCCTTAAATTAATTAAGTAATTTATTTATTTCTGGAAATTATTTATCCAAAATTATTTTAATTATTATTTTCAAAAGTTTATTTTAATTAGTTATTCAAAGTTATCTAAACTTATATAATTTTATCTTTCGAAATTAATTTTAGACAAATATTCAAGTATAATTATCAAAATTATATTAAATATTACAAACTTTATTTTTCAGAATTAAATTTTTAATTTTTATTAATTATTTATCATTATCATTCTTTTTTCGAATTTTATTTAGAAATTTCGAATTTAATAATTAAACTTGATTTATAAATTCATTTCTTTTGAAATTTCTTAATTTCAGAAAATTTACTTATAACTTTTATTATTATTATTATTATTGTTATTATTATTATTATTATTATTTTCTTTCTTTCTTTTCTTTTCTCATTTTTTCTTAAATGGGCTGGCCATAAAACTTACCAAGCAACAGGCCCATTAAATGGGCCTGTTGTTCTGTTGCAAATTGCAACAGGCTGTTGCAATTTGCAACAGCAACAGCAACAGACAACAACAAGAACAGCCACGGTCACTGCTATGGCAGTGGCCGATGGCTGTTTGCCGGCGGTGGGGTGGCTCCGGTCAACCCCGCCGGAAAATGCACAAGAGACCCACATATATATATATATATATTTTTTTTTTTTCAAAATGTCCAAACAAGATAACTCAAATCTCTTCTAAAATCCTAAAATTTTCATAAAACTCATATATTTTCATAGACTTGTTTATATTTCTCAAGATCCATAATAAAGCAAGCATATATACATTCATAGTCAAATCTCTTTAAGAAAAAAACTTATTTATGCATATTACCAAGAACAAAACATTGTTTGCATAAAATATTTCTTCCCCCCTTTTTGATGTGAACATGCCATTAACTAAAAACCATACAAGGATTCTTTTAAATATAAGGTATGCTAATCTTTTAATAAACCCATCAAATAGTGTTCAAGATATTTCAAGATCAAAACCATAAATTTCTAAGCTATTTCACACAAAATAACCATACTAAAAAGGGGATTTTTGAACACTCTTAAAAGCTTCCAAGTTGGTCTTTTTCCTTTTTCCGGTTCACGGTGGCGGCAGCGGCGGCGGCAGCAGTGGCTCACGGAGGCAGCGGTGGCTCATGGCGGCAGCGGTGGTGGGAGGTGGTGGTGATGGGGGTGTTTTCTCCTCTACCCTTCTACTTTCTATATAATTTCTCCTACTCTTAATATATTTCTCAAGAACCCTCACTATCCTCTCCAACTTTCTCTCTAACTTTTCACTTCAAGAAAGTAATGGTTGGTGTAGGGGAACACAAAATCTGATTTTTGGAGGTATAAAAAGAGGGGTGAAGTGTTTGAATGGAGAAGGTAGGATAGAGGTATGGTTATACCTCATGTAGGGGCATGGCTACTTCATAGGGTCATTGCCATAGTTGATTTCTTGGCTTTCCACTCATTACATTGTTTGATGTAGGATTTGAAAAGATTGGGACGAATTGCACTTTGCTCCCTGAGCTTTGGTAAAGTGCATTTTTGCCCCAAAAACATAAAATTTTGCGCACTTAGGTCCAAAATAAATTACAAAATGACCCCAATGTTTTTAAAAGGCAATAGACATGTTTCCTAATTTATTTCTAAGTCCAATATTCCATAAGAATTAATTAATGTTCATAACATAGCACAAAAGATAGTTCAATTTAACTTTAAAACACATTAGCATATAAAATTGGATATTAATCCAATTAAATTACAATTAAAGGACCCGAAAATTCTCGGGTATTACAGTAGCCGGGTATTTTTACCATGCTGCTTTCGTGTACACTGAGAGTGAGTTCGAAAAATATTTTGGTTACTTGAAAACCAAGAGCCAAGCATGTACAAATTGGCTACAGAACGAGGTGACGTTTGAGAAATGGGCGAGAATCCACCATCGCGTGAACAGATATTCGGCAATGACGTCTAACCATGTTGAGGTCCTTAATAATCGGATCAAAGATGCCAAATATTATCCCATATGTTATTTTCTCAAATTTATTGTTGATTTGATGGGAAAGTGGTTTAGAGAGCGTCGTGATGAGGCTGATCAATGGCTGTCTGTATTTAACCCATCGAATGAGAAGTTGATAAATGAGCGATATGAAAAGGCATATGGGTGGCGCAAATGTGAATTAGGGTATGAAACATGAAAAGTGGAATCCACCGAGTGATCTGGAATTGTGGATTTAGCGGGAAGAACTTGTTCATGTGGCATCTTTCAGATTGAGCAAATACCGTGTGAGCATACAATTGCAGCTGTCATGGACAAGCGACCAAGAGATAGTGATCAGTATGTGTATGAGCTTGTTAGCCAATACTACACGGTCAAAAATACGCGTCAAGCATACTATGAGCTCATAGAACCCGTTCCATCGAAAGACCAATGGATGAACATCCCCTATGATGTTATGGCGAGAGTAGTGTTACCTCCAGATGCCGTCATAACCTGTGGAAGACCTAAAATGTCACGATATGTATCATCCCTTGAAAATTTGAAGAAAAAATACAAGTGCTCAATTTGCAAAAATACCGGTCACAATGCATCTAGATGTCCTCAACGTGGCCAAAGTTCGGGCAATAACGAGAGTGAATCTTAGATGTTTAGTGAATTTTGTAAGTTGTATTTGATCTTTATTGAACAATGTTTCATGTAATTGATGTTTATTATTGGCATTTACTTTGATAATTGTAATTTTTGAAAAGTTAGGGACCAAAATACAAATTCGTGTTCTATGCAAATTCGTTTTGAATGAACATTTTAATTTTGTGCAACTAATGGATTGCATCGCAATTATGAATCAATAATAAATTTTGGGGGTAAAATTATAATTTACGAAAGTTATGAATAACCTCGTCGCGGCGAGAAAGGAGGCAGAGAGATTGCAAAACTCTCTGCCTCAACCTCGCGGCCGCGAGGTTGACGCAGAGAGTTTGCAGCGAGGTTTGGCATGTTGCATTTGGCGTCACACGCCAAATGCCACAGGCCAATGAATGTGGCATTTGGCATTTGACAAACGCCAAATGCCACACGCCATAAAAACCCTAACTCTAAAACTCTAACCCTAACCCTAGCTTCGTGAATATTAGCCAAATTTGTAAGATTTGGTCAATTTTTCACCCGAATGGAGAAGTAACACTCACAGTAACATTATATCCTCCGTAAATCATAACTTCGTACATGTTAGTCAATTTTGCAAGAAGTGGTCAATTTATCACCCGAATGGAGAAGTAACACTCACAGTAACATCCTCCGTAAATCATAACTTCGTACATGTTGGTCAATTTTGTAAGATTTGGTCAATTTATCATCCGAATGGAGAAGTAACACTCACAGTAACATTATATCCTCCGTAATGATAGAAATAGTGTCCGGCAAGCCAACTGTATGGCTGTCATTTAATGTAATAAATGAAGGAACTATTCAATTTAGATTAATAAATGCGCTTTATTATATGGTCAACTTTATCTTATGTAATAATTATCTATGCATAAGGATAGAAGTCCTTAGATCACAAGGCTATGGGACAACCCGTGGACTGATCTCCAAGGCCGTGATCTAGAACATATCCAAGAGTCGTAGAATCCAATCGAGATTGGACATTGTTGGATTCGATTAGACTCTCACTAATGTGTATACTCCGATGAACTGGAGAACGATGGGGTCCACGAGCGTGACTGGGATAGTCGATACACATAAGTGGGTAGCTTGCTGGGATGGCAAGTGCACTGAATAACCCAATTAGGAAATAACTCACTATGGAAGCGGTAGTCCCATATCGGGGTTGAAGTTATTCCAATTTACAATAGTATACGAGGAACGATCCCTAATACTTGAGATGATAGGGTTTATCTGGTGCGAGAACGTCTATACTTAGATGTGAGTTCCGACCGACTGGAGATCACCAGAAAGTCTACGTGGACTCATGTTGGGTATAGAGGGACTCGTATGCAGGTTCATATCATCAATAAAGGATCCATTGACCCGACTTGATAGGTTGGGAATTTCTCCTATGGATTTCTGTGAAAAATTAATTCTGATAAAATTCTTGGCCAAGGTATCTGACGACTTTATGAAAGTAGCTCATAAATATTAAGTCAAAGAGAATTATTTCGAGATCAGAATGCATAAGGTCAAGACAAGAAAAAGGGGAACCAATGAAAAGTCCATACCCTTAAATCTCGACTGGGAGATCGATCGATGGAGAGATTATGTCGTATATGGAAATTGTAAACGGTTAAAAGGTTCATTAAATTAATTCACCAGTGATTGGGCTCCATGGGCTTGTGGCCAGACATCGACCATGGAGTGTGGGAGAATTCCCAAATTAGCAGGGGTGCTAATTTTGGAATGATCAGTCGACAGAGTGTTCGATTGATTTAGAGTATTTATTACTCGAATAATAAAATTAATATTTAATTATAATTAATATTTAATTATAACCTAGGGCCAATTATGTGGTGAACCTACGGGGGCATACACAATACACATGAAGCGAAAGCGAAGAAAGGAAGAGCAACTGGGTCGATTAGGTCGACAGGGTCGACTGGGTCAACTGAGTCGACCCAATTGGAGCAAACGTGATCCGATTGGAATTGGATCATGACTGTAAATTAAATTGGAATTTAATTTGTGAGTTAGTTAATTAAATTGGATTTAATTAATTATGGAAATATTTAATTAAATAAACTTAAAGTCTAATTTAATTAAATAAGAGAGAAATAAATTAAATGTGCTATTTAATTTGGAAATTAAATAAAGACCCAATTAATTAAATCAAAGTATGGGTCATGAATTAATTAGAAGACTTAGTCTTCCAATTAAGAGGGCCATGATCCATGTAGGAGACTTAGAGCTCTAATCCTTGGAGGATTAGGACTATGAGATACTTGTTGGGATTCGGTAAGAAAAACAGCCCTAGGCACAGCGGAATATAAAAATTTTCTAGGGCCTCTTAAAGAATCTTGCCAGGATATTCTCTAGTTGTATATATATGAATATAAATAAATGACAGTATAAGTTTTCTCATTTATACCTGTCTCCTTGCAAATCCTTGTTGGCTAAAACGAACTCTGAACTCTCCTCCACAGAAATCGATCCAAGCTCTGCGGTAGCGCCCCACGTGTTGCGCCTCTACGGATTGATACACCACAATATCACGAAAATAATATAACCTAATCGACTAGAACATAGGCTATATTAATTCAGGACTTTAAGAACGACTTTGGGAACTAAAAGATCAAAACCGAAAATTCTTCCTAATTTTGCACAGGGTTCGGCCGATCACACTTGGGAGGGGAGAGCGAATTTTGCTTTTCTTATTTTGCTTGAAGAGTTGTGTGTGAGATATGAGACCTAGTCTCTTATTTATAGATATCTCATAAAACCTAATCCTTCTAGGATTAGGATACTAATTCTCCTACATGGGCTATGGCCCTCTTAATTAAATTTTCAGGGCTTTATTTAATCTCCCAATTAAATAGCCCAATTAATTAAATCATCTCCCAATTAATTAATTAAACTCCAAGTCTAATTAATTAATTATTCCATTAATTAATTAAATCCTAATTAATTAATTTACTCATAAATTAAATTCCAATTTAATTCATAATCTTGATCCAATTCCAATTGGATCCAATTTCGTTCCACATGGTCGACCCATCCATTTAATCGACCCAGTCGATTTTGACTCAGTCGACCCAGTCGACTCGTTCGTTCTTGTTTCCTCGCTTTCGCTTCATGTGTATTGTGTATGCCCCCGTAGGTTCACCACATAATTGGCCGCGGGTTGTAATTAAATATTATTTAATTACTCGAGCATTTAATTACTCTAAATTAATCGAACACTCTGTCGATTAATCATTCCAAAATTAGCACCCCTGCTAATTTGGGAATTCTCCCACACTCCACGGTCGATGTCCAGTCACAAGCCCATGGAGCCCAATCACTGGTGAATTAATTCAGTGAACCTTTTATCATTTACAATTTCCATATACGACAAAATCTCTCCATCGATCAATCTCCCAGTCGAGACTTAAGGGTATGGTCTTTTATCGGATTCCCTTTTCTTTTGTCTTGACCTTATGTACTCTGGTCTCGAAATAAATTCTCTTTGACATAATCTTTATGAGCTACTTACATAAAGTCGTCAGATACCTTGGCCAAGGATTTTACCAGAATTAATTTCTCACAGAAATCCATAGGAGAATTTCCCAACCTATCAAGTCGGGTCAATGGATCCTTTGTTGATGATATGAATCTGCATACGAGTTCCTCTATACCCAACATGAGTCCACAGAGACTTTCTGGCGATCCCCAGTCAGTCGGAACTCATGTCAAAGTATAAACGTTCTCGCACCAGATAAACCCTATCATCTCAAGTTGTTAGGGATCGTTCCTCGTATACTATTGCAAATTGGAATAACTTCAACCCCGATACGCGACTACCGCTTCCATGGTGAGTTATTTCCTAATTGGGGTATTCAGTGCGCTTGCCATCCCAGCAAGCCACCCACTTATGTGTATCGACTATCCCAGTCACGCTCGTGGACCCCAACGTCCTCCAGTTCATCGGAGTATACACAATAGTGAGAGTCTAACCGAATCCAACGATGTCCTATCTCGACTGGATTCTACGACTCTTGAATATGTTCTAGATCACGGCCTTGGAGATCAGTCCACGGGTTGTCCCATAGCCCTGTGATCTAAGGACTTCTATCCTTATGCGTAGATAAATATTACATAAGATAAAGTTGACCATTTAATAAAAGTGCATTTATTAATCTAAATTGAATAGTTCCTCATTAATTACAATTAATGCTAGCCATACAGCTGGCTTGCAGGACACTATTTCTATCAATCTCACACTTGTCCTAAAGCCAGTCTTTTTTTGTTCTTGAGTCCCATCTTATGCAGATGTTTCTCAAATGCCTTTTGAGGCAGAGGCTTCGTTAGCGGGTCCGCCGTATTACATTCTGAGTCGACACGTTCCATCTTAATGTCTCCTCTACCAATGATATCTCTTATCACATGGTATCGTCTTTGTACGTGCTTGGATTTCTGATGAGATCTCGGCTCCTTTGCTTGCGCTATTGCCCCATTATTATCGCAGAAGATAGTAATGGGCTCAGCGATGCTAGGTATCACATCCAATTCCTGGATGAAGTTCCTCATCCAAACACCTTCCTTTGCTGCGTCACTCGCGGCAATGTATTCTGCTTCGGTGGTTGAATCCGCGGTTGTTTCCTGCTTGGAGCTCTTCCAGCTAACCGCACCACCATTGAGGCAGAAAACGTATCCTGATGTCGACTTGAAGTCGTCTACATCACATTGGAAGCTCGAGTCTGTATAGCCTTCCAATTTCAATTCTCCTCCACCGTATACCAAGAACAATTCCTTAGTCCTTCTCAGGTACTTCAGAATTGCCTTTACGGCTATCCAGTGCTGCTCACCTGGATCAGACTGGTAGCGACTTGTAACGCTTAAAGCGTACGCTACGTCTGGTCTTGTACATAGCATACCATACATTATGCTTCCTATCGCGGATGCATATGGTATTCGAGACATATTGCTTCTCTCTTCAGGCGTCTTTGGGGCCATAGACTTGGAGAGTGCAATTCCATGTCTCATTGGAAGCAATCCTCTCTTGGATTATTCCATACTAAATCTTTTCAAGATTTTATCTATGTACTGGGATTGGGAGAGGCCCAGCAATCCTTTTGATCTATCTCGGTAGATCCTTATACCTAGTACAAAGGATGCTTCTCCCATATCCTTCATCGAGAATTGTGTAGATAATCATGCTTTAGTTTCAGACAACGCTTTCACATTGTTTCCAATGAGGAGAATGTCGTTAACGTAAAGCACCAAAAATTCAACTGTACTCCCACTGATCTTCTTGTACACGCAAGGTTCGAACATGTTCGTGATGAATCTAAAAGTTTGGATTGTTTCATCAAAACGAATGTTCCAACTTCGGGAAGCTTGCTTCAGTCCATAAATGGACCTCTGGAGTTTGCACACCTTGTGTTCATCTCCTTTGGATGCATATCCTTTTGGTTGCTCCATGTAGATCTCCTTATCAATGTCTCCATTGAGAAAGGCAGTCTTTACATCCATCTGCCATATCTCGTAGTTATACCACGCAGCTATGGCCAGCAAGATCCGAATGGATTTGGGCATTGCGACGGGCGAGAAGGTCTCCTCAAAGTCGATACCTGGCCTTTGATTGTATCCTTTCGCCACTAGTCGCGCCTTGTAGGTAATCACCTCTCCGTTCACTCCAAGCTTTCGCTTATAGATCCACTTGCAACCCACGGGAGCCACTCCCACTGGTGGATCTACCAAGGCCCAGACCTTGTTTGAGTGCATGGAGTCCAGTTCGGATTCCATGGCTTCGCGCCATTTTCCCGAGTCTATGTCTAGCATAGCCTCTTCGTAAGTCCTTGGGTCGGTTAGAGACTGTCCAGTCTCATGCAGCAGACCGTAGTACCTCTCGGGTTCTCTACATTGTCTTTCTGACCTACGAAGTATCGGTGTACTTTCTGGTACACTTTCATGCTCTTGTTCTCCCACTGCCTGTGGTGACGGGTCAGCTCGATTGACCTCTAAGGCCTTTTCAGCTTCAGTGACCTCATCTAGTTCTACGTTATTTTCTTTCTTGTCCACCAAGAAATCCTTCTCCAAGAAGTGAGCGTTCCTCGAGACAAACGTTGTTTGTCTTGTAGGATCGTAGAACTCGTATCCTATTGAGTTTTCCGGATACCCCACCAATTTGCACAAAGTGGATTTAGTTTCCAATTTATCTCCCACTAGCTTTTTAACGTAAGCGGGAGATCCCCATATGCGCATGAATGCGTATGAGGGTGCCTTGCCAAACCATAGTTCGTATGGTGTCTTTTCTACGGATTTCGAAGGTACCATATTCAGTATCTTCGTTGCCGTGAGGAGAGCATGTCCCCAAAATGAAAGAGGTAAGTCAGTGGCACTCATCATGGATCGAACCATGTCCATCAAGGTTCGATTCCTTCTCTCTGCTACTCCATTTAATTGGGGTGTTGCAGGAGGAGTCCACAGCGATAATATTCCATGCTCTAAAAGATAATTCAGAAATTCGTTACTAAGAAATTCTCCACCTCGGTCAGAACGAAGAGCCTTTATCGTATGACCAAGTTGATTCTCTACTTCCATCTTGAATTCTTTGAATCGCTCAAAGGCTTCAGACTTGTGTTTCAACAAGAACACATATCCATAACGACTAAAGTCGTCAGTGAAAGTGATGAAGTAGTCATAGCCTCCTCGGGCGCTTTTTCTTAGTGGTCCACATACGTCAGTATGTATTAAGTCCAATGTTTGCTTGGCTCGCTCAGGGTTTCCTTTAAACGGCAACTCAGCCATTTTACCCTTTAAACATGGTTCACATGTTGGCATTTCATCAATGCGATTGATTTCAATCGCGCCAGATGATGCTAACTTTTGAATCCTTGACTTAGATATATGTCCAAGTCTAGCGTGCCATAATTGGGCAGATATTTCATTATCTTGTTTCCTTTTGTTTTGTTGTACGTGCATGACTTAACTTAGGTGGTTTTATGATGTAAAGTCAATAATTCAATGTACCAAAATGAAAAACAAAAACAGGAGCTTTTATTAAAATCAACATTATTCAATAACATGAATAAAAAGTTTTTCATTAAAAACTAGGTACATAAATGAAAGTTTCCTAATGACTTTATCAAACCACCTAAATCTACTTTTGCCTATGGCCTTGGTAGCAGCTCCAGCTCCATTGCCTAATTCAAGGATCCAATCCTCAGGCTCCAGTTTCCTTAATGCTCCCATCACCTACAAGGATGAGAACTCCAGTCAGTGTCTAACACCAAAAATGCACAGTTCTTCAACTGTGTATGTTTTATAACGTAGATTTATTTAACTTGGGGTTAAAGGAAAATTTTTGATTCAAAATGTTATCACGTTAATTTTATTTTTGAATTGGGATTTAATTGGATCTGTTTTTAATTAAATCATATAGTAATCAAAACAAACAAACCAAAAAAAAATTATTGGATCCAACCGCGGTGGCACGCGGCAGCGCACCGCGGCTGGGCGGCCACCGCGTACTGCTGCCCACGGCAGCGTGCGAGCAGCACGCTGGCCGCGCGTGCGGCACACGGCAGCAGCCTACGGGCTGCCTGCCGCGTGCTGTCACGCGCAGCCGTGTGCTGCCGTACGCTGCCACGCGCAGCCGCGGCTACCTCGGAAAGCCCACGTGCGGACTTCGTGGCCGCGCGTGAGTTGTCCACGTGGCAGTTCTCGATTGGCCGCGATCTGATTGATCTTTGGTTGGACTCTAATTCTGCCTATTTTGAAAAATCTGAAAATCTTGGAAGATGAGTGAGATTAGGAAACTTTGAGTTTTGGATAAGGTAGAAATCTTGGAAGATTTGGGAACTACCTTAATTAACTAATCTAGTCAAAATAAGATTATCTTGAGAATCTTGGAGATTTGGAGTATTGGGAAACGTAGAGTTTTGGATAAGATAGGAATCTTAGAGTTTTGTAACTATCTTAATTAATCAACTTAATCAAGATAAGTATTGTAGATTACTTAGAACTCAAGTAAGAGTTAATTAATCTTAGAGATTAATTGTTAATTCAAAATTAATTAACTTGTATAATTTTTGTGAATTAAAAAATTAAAAGGAGCCGATAAATTTATATTTATGCTCTTATGTGAATTTGTGCATGTTCTTTAGTGAATATGTGGATTGGTCGATTTTGCCTTTAAGCCCTGTGTAGTATTTGGTTTCTTTTATGTGTTGTAATTAAATGGGCCTGATTGGTGCCCCTTGCCTGCGCAATTAAAATGTAATAGAATAGGGCCTTTTAAGTTAGACTTAGTTTAGGCTTGGAGCCGAGAAGACCTCATGAAGACTTGGAGATCCACATGGATGACCATTACCTTGGAGGACATGGAGGCCCAATCAAGGAGGATATTACAAGAAGGCCCATGAATGTATGGGTTTGAAAATTGTAATAGTTAGGACATTTAATTTCCACCCTAGACTGACCGATTGATCCATTGCATGGCTCGTGATGGATCGCATAGGATGGGCAATCGATCAATCATATCCTGCTAGGTGATGTATGTTTACTATTATTCTTTAATGTATGTCTTGCATGCTTAGAATAGATCACATGAACAAGATAAAGCATAATCTGATGAGACCTCACACAAGAAAATTTGATAAAACCTCCAATTGAACTTTAAAACTCAATTATAATATTAAATCGAATAACGGGCGCATATGAATATATCTCTTTGATGTCTATGGTCTTAGGCATATTATACGAATATATCTCGATGTCTCATGAGTCGTGGGTCGAGCTATAGGAAGATGATATGTCTATTGCCTCGATGCATGAGTTTAGTGCCAAGGGAGGGGATAGCAAGGTTTTAGGCGCTGTCTCACGAGTCGTGGGGCGTGTAAAATTGAACTATTTCTCTCCACGAGTATTGGACATGATTTAACGCTAGTAAGTATGGATGTCTCACGAGTCGTGGGTCCATATCGAAAAACAAGGCTAAATGAACTCAAGGGTTAGCTGCGATGGTTAACCGACGACGATGTCGACCACCAAGTGGATCAAATAGTATGGCCAACGAGTCGTGGGTACTATCGCATTTGGGCCTTGAGCCCGCTAGAATATTTTAAAATCCCGAAACTTATGTGGGGGCATAAGATTTTGATTAAAATAGTGGGAGTAATTTACAAATAAAATCCATGTTTGTAAGTTGTGCATTTAAAATTAATATTTCGCGTATATATTTCTTCTATCGTCGTTTTATAGATATGATATCTAAAGAGCTTAGAGCACTCAGAGATTTGTCCATCTCATCACTTGAACGTAACATTTTAACTGGACCAAACCTGCACTTCTGGTCGCACCACTTGATTGGACTCTTTGAAGCTGAAAACATCGCATATGTTTTGTCTGTACCTCCACCCGTTGTTATTTCACATGATGTTCCCGATGAGCTTCGGAAAAGCATCACCAAATGGAAATTGGATGATGGCTTAGCTTGTGATAACATGTTGGAATATAGGTCACTGGATTTGCGGTTACAACATGAGCATATGGTATCCGCGAAAGAGATTATCTCGAATCTCAAATTCCTTTATGGGATTAAAGATGGTAGTCGCAGATTTGCGATAACGAGAGAACTCTTGCAAGCAAGAAAGAGAACGGAAACTCCTGTCGAAATCCACGTACACAAGATGATTCGACTTCTTACCGAACTCGATGATATGGATTTCGTGATGGACAATGATTTCCGTGTGGATATTATCCTACAATCTCTTCCTAGATCATATGACAGATTCATCGCAGACTTGAATCTCCAAAGGCGAGAGATCACTGTGCACGTCCTGCGACAAATGCTCGAGGAACATGAGGCTTCTTTTGGAAAGAAAGAGAGGGTTGGCGAAAAGACTGGGCGGCGTTCAAAGTCAAAGCAAATGGAAACCAGAGCTCCTTACTGCACAAGGTCAAATGAGAGGATCCAGTTCGAACCTTTGGAGAGTTCGAAAGGTATATTCATTTTTGAAGTTAATTTGTCAATTAACTGTGCATCTTTGGTGTTAGACACTTCTTGTGGTTCTCATCTTTGTAATGATTTACAAGTGATGGGGGCAACAAGGCCACTTAGGCCTGGGGATTGGATCCTGAGATTTGGCAATGGAGCTAGAGCTGCTGCCGAGGCCATAGGCGTAGTGGAGTTAGATTTAGGTGGTAATAAATTAGTCCTTAGGAACATTCTTTATGTACTCGGTTTAGTGAAAAACATTATTTCTATTCCTGTTTTGGATAATGAAGATTTTAATTTTTCAATTGATAAAGGTTCCTTTTCGTTATTTATGAATGATAATTTGTTTTTCACTGGTACATTAAAAGATGAATTATATACCATTGAACCACCTCAGTTAGTTATGCACGTACAACAAAACCAAACAAAACAAGATAATCAAATATGTGCTCAATTATGGCACGCTCGACTTGGACATATATCCAAGTCAAGGATTCAAAAGTTAGCATCACCTGGCGCGCTTGAAATCAATCGCATTGATGAAATGCCAACATGTGAACCATGTCTAAAGGGTAAAATAGCTAAGTTTCCATTTAAAGGAAACCCTGAGCGAGCCAAGCCAACATTGGACTTAATACATACTGACGTATGTGGACCACTAAGAAAAAGTGCCCGAGGTGGCTATGATTACTTCATCACCTTCACTGACGACTATAGTCGTTATGGATATGTGTTCTTGTTGAAACACAAGTCTGAAGCCTTTGAGCGATTCAAAGAATTCAAGATGGAAGTAGAGAATCAACTTGGTCATACGATAAAGGCTCTTCGTTCTGACCGAGGTGGAGAATTTCTCAGTAAGGAATTTCTGAATTATCTTGTAGAGCATGTGATACTATCGCTGTGGACTCCTCCTGCTACACCCCAATTAAATGGAGTCGCAGAGAGAAGAAATCGAACCTTGATGGACATGGTTCGATCCATGATGAGTGCCACTGACCTTCCTCTTTCATTTTGGGGACATGCCCTCCTCACGGCAACGAAGATACTAAACATGGTACCTTCTAAATCCGTACAAAAGACACAATACGAATTATGGTTTAGCAAGGATACGAGTTCTATGATCCTACGTTTGTCTCAAGGAACACACACTTCTTGGAGAAGGATTTCATGTTAGACAAAAAGGAACACAACGTAGAACTGGATAAGGTCACTGAAGCTGAAAAGGCCAACGAGGTCGATGAAGTCGACCCATCACCACAAGCAGTGGGAGAACAAGAGCATGAAAGTGCACCAGAGAGTACACCAATATTTCGTACATCAGAAAGACAACATAGAGAACCCGAGAGGTACTACGGTCTGCTGCACTGGACAGTCTATAACCGATCCAAGGACTTACGATGAAACTATGTTGGACATAGATTCGGGAAAGTGGCGCGAAACCATGGAATTCGAATTGGACTCCATGCACTCCAACAAGGTCTGGACCTTGGTAGATCCACCAGTGGGAGTAGCTCCCGTGGGTTGCAAGTGGATCTATAAGCAGAAGCTAGGAGTGAACGGAGAGGTAATAACCTACAAGGTGCGACTAGTGGCAAAATGATACACTCAAAGGCCAGACATCGACTTTGAGGAAACCTTCTCACCCGTCGCAATGCCTAAATCCATTCGGATCTTGCTGGCCATAGCTGCGTGGTATAACTACGAGATATGGCAGATGGATTTGAAGATCGCCTTCCTCAATTGGGGCATTGATAAGGAGATCTACATGGAACAACCAAAAGGATACGCATCCAAAGGAAATGAGCACAAGGTGTGCAAACTCCAGAGGTCCATTTATGGACTGGAGCAAGCTTCCCGAAGTTGGAACATCCGTTTCGGTGAAACAATCCAAACTTTTGGATTCATCAAAAACGTGTTCGAACCTTGCGTGTACAAGAAGATCAGTGGGAGTACAGTTGAATTTTTGGTGATTTACGTTGATGACATCCTTCTCATTGGAAACAATGTAAATGTGTTGTCCGAAACGAAAGCATGGTTGTCTACACAATTCTCAATGAAGGATTTGGGAGAAGTGTCATTTGTACTAGGTATAATGATCTACCGAGATAGATCAAAATGACTGCTGGGCCTCTCCCAATCGCAATACATAGACAAAATACTGAAGAGATTATGTATGGAAGAATCCAAGAGAGGATTGCTTCCGATGAGACATGGAATTGCACTCTCTAAGTCTATGGCCCCAAAGACGCCTGAAAAGAGGAGCAATATGTCTCAAGTACCATATGCCTCCGCTATTGGAAGCATAATGTATGGTATGTTATGTACTAGACCAGACGTAGCGTACACATTAAGCGTTACGAGTCGCTATCAGTCTGATCCAAGTGAGCAGCACTGGATAGCCGTAAAGGCAATTCTGAAGTACCTGAGAAGGACTAAGGAATTGTTCTTGGTACACAGTGGAGGAGAATTGAAATTGGAAGGCTTTACAAATTCGAGCTTCCAATGTGATGTAGACGACTTCAAGTCGACATCTGGATACGTAGTTTGCCTCAATGGTAGTGCGGTAAGCTGAAAGAGCTCCAAGCAAGACACTACCGCAGATTCAACCACCGAAGCAGAATACATTGCCGCGTGTGAAGCAGCAAAGGAAGGTGTTTGGATGAAAAACATCATCCAAGAATTGGATGTGATACCTAGCATTGCCGAGCCCATTACTATCTTCTGCGATAATAATGGAGCTATAGCGCAAGCAAAGGAGCCGAGATCTCATCAGAAATCCAAGCACGTACTCAGACGATACCATTTGATAAGGGATATTAAGATGGAACGTGTCGACTCAGAATATAATACCGCGGACCTGTAACGAAGCCACTGCCTCAAAAGGCATTCGAGAAACATCTGCTAAAGATGGGACTCAATAACATAGGAAGTTGGCTTTAAGACAAGTGGGAGATTGATAGAAATAGTGTCCGGCAAGCCAACTGTATGACTGTCATTTAATGTAATAAATGAAGGAACTATTCAATTTAGATTAATAAATGCGCTTTATTATATGGTCAACTTTATCGTATGTAATAATTATCTACGCATAAGGATAGATGTCCTTATATGACAAGGCTATGGGACAACCCGTGGACTGATCTCCAAGGCCGTGATCTAGAACATATTCAAGAGTCATAGAATCCAATCGAGATGGGACATCGTTAGATTCGGTTAGACTCTCACTAATGTGTATACTCCGATGAACTGGAGAACGATGGGGTCCACGAGCGTGATTGGGATAGTCGATACACATAAGTGGGTGGCTTGCTGCGATGGCAAGTGCACTAAATACCCCAATTAGGAAATAACTCACCATGGAAGCGGTAGTCGCATATCGGGGTTGAAGTTATTTCAATTTACAATAGTATACAAGGACCGATCCCTAATACTTGAGATGATAGGGTTTATCTGGTGCGAGAACGTCTATACTTAGATGTGAGTTCCGACCGACTAGAGATTACCAGAAAGTCTCTGTGGACTCACGTTGGGTATAGAGGGACTCGTATGCAGGTTCATATCATCAACAAATGATCCATTGACCCGACTTGATAGGTTGAGAATTTCTCCTATGGATTTCTGTGAGAAATTAATTCTGGTAAAATCCTTGGTCAAGGTATCTGACGACTTTATGAAAGTAGCTCATAAAGATTAAGTCGAAGAGAATTATTTCGATATCAGAATGCATAAGGTCAAGACAAGAAAAAGGGGAACCGATGAAATGTCCATACCCTTAAGTCTCGACTGAGAGATTGATCGATGGAGAGATTATGCCGTATATGGAAATTGTAAATAGTTAAAAGGTTCACTAAATTAATTCACCAGTGATTGGGCTCCATGGGCTTGTGGCCATTTAGAGTGACTAGGTTCCACGTTTGTAAGTAATTAAAATCCAAATTAATAAGTCTTGTAAAAGATTGGAAATCTAAGCATTTCATTTTCTCTTTTGATGTAGTCCAATCCAACTACCTAACTACTTGATATATCAATTTGTACTAGGGTGCAGATGTGATAATATTGTTGGGCTCTAGTTCAATAGCCCAAAATGCTTAAGCCCATATTAACAAATAGTAGGTCAATTCTTTATTAACCAATCAAACACTTCATCCACAATCAATGTGGGATTGGGGTGTTATAATCTCTCCAACTCAAATACTCGACGTCCTCGTCGAGTCCAGATCAATAGCCCAAGACCGCCCACATGGATAACCAGGGCCGGCCTTGCCTATAGGCAAGTTAGGCAAAGGCCTAGGGCCCCCACTTTTGGGGGCCCCAAGTTTTATATAATTTAATTTTTTTATGAATTAATTTTTTTTTATCTTAGTACATAAATACAATCTTTTTTCATACATGAATATGTATTTGTTTATTCATTAAGATAGATTATTGAACCTTTCTTTTTTTTATTGTAAAATCATATTTTTATTAAAAATTTATTTATATACAAAGACTATTAATTGATCAAACCAATTGATTTTTTTGTTTGCTTTTGTTATAAAATAGTATTTACAAAATCTTTGTTTATGTTAAAAGAAGTTTTCAAAGCTGAAAATAATTAAAACATATTTATAATCGACTATGTAACAAATAATATGAAGTATACTGAATATTTTATTTGTAAAAATTATGTAATGAAAATCAAAAAATTATTTTAAATTAATACTTTTGTTGTATGGAATAAAAAAAAAATTTAACTCATATATAATACATAGGAGTATAATTTTTTAATGATATAGGGCCCCAATGTTAATTTCGCCTAGGGCCTCCAAAAATGTTGAGCCGGCCCTGTGGATAACACCTCGAAGTCGGCTCTGATACCATTTGTAAAGACTTTGATCCACTTCTGGCCTTGTCAATATTGTTGGGCTCTAGTTCACTAGCCCAAAATGCTAAGACCATATTGACAAGTAGAGGTAGGTCAAATCTTTATTAATCATTCAAACAATTCATCCACAATAAATGTGGGATTGGGGTGTTACATGATGGTGATCCTTTTTTTTTTTTTTGGGAGCTATTTGATTTGTTCCGAAGTTTTTATCTGGTGGTAAATAAGTTAAGAAATCTACCCTGACTGATAATTTCAGTTTAACTGGTATTTTGATATCATCAGTGACAAATTCACCATATTATAAAATAAAATCAATTGTTTCTCAGAAAAAGAAATTAAAAAATGATATTTTTGTTTCAATTTTTCTTTAATCCAAGCATGTAATTAGAGTGTGGCAAGCACATGATCATTACTATGAGTAGTGTTTCAAAATTATTATTATTAAGTATGTTAATCGAAACTTACAATGAGAACCATGATGAAGTATAACTTTGTTTTGTGGACGAGTCAATGCTTGCTAATTGCCATGTGGAAGCTATCTCGCTCAGTAGGGAGTACAAGCTGTCGGTTAGTTTTTTCGGCCACCACCTTCTCGGATTTGTTATTTCACAAAAATTCTAACATTTTCATTTCAAATAACAAAAGAGAGGAATTTTGAAATGTTGTTGTTTGTGCTTTTGATGCTCTTTGGAAAAATAGAAATAATATTGTATATAACTCCTCTCTTTTTATTTCCGTGCAGGATTTCACTTTTCGTTTACAAAGGATGACAAAGGACCACACGAAAGCTCATATTTCCTTGAAGATCACCTCCGCAGCCCCAACTAGAGGTGGGCATTGAGTTCGGGTAACCCAAATCCGACCCGTCCCCTTTTTAAAGTATCTAAACGGGACGAGTGTATTTTGAGTTTGGATACCCGAACTTGAATACTCGTATTTTATTACGGGAATACGGAACGGGTTTGGGATTGGTCTATCCAACCCCGAATACCCGAACCCGCCTATATAATATTATTATTATATAATTTAGATTAATAAATGCACTTTATTATATGGTCAACTTTATCATATGTAATAATTATCTACGCATAAGGATAGAAGTCCTTAGATCACAGGGCTATGAGACAACCCGTGGACTGATCTCCAAGGCCGTGATCTAGAACATATTCCAGAGTCATAGAATCCAATCGAGATAGGACATCGTTGAATTCTGTTAGACTCTCACTAATGTGTATACTCCGATGAACTGGAGAACGCTGGGGTCCACGAGCGTGACTGGGATAGTCGATAAACATAAGTGGGTGGCTTGCTGGGATGGCAAGTGCACTGAATACCCCAATTAGGAAATAACTCACCATGGAAGTGGTAGTCGCATATCGGGGTTGAAGTTATTCCAATTTAAAATAGTATACGAGGAACGATCCCTAATACTTGAGGTGATAGGGTTTATCTGGTACGAGAACATCTATACTTAGATGTGAGTTCCGATCGACTGGAGATTACCAGAAAGTCTCTGTGGATTCATGTTGGGTATAGAGGGACTCGTATGCAGGTTCATATCATCAACAAAGGAATCAATGACCCGACTTGATAGGTTGGGAATTTCTCCTACGGATTTCTGTGAGAAATTAATTCTGGTAAAATCCTTGGCCAAGGTATCTGACGGCTTTATGAAATTAGCTCATAAATATTAAGTCAAAGAGAATTATTTCGAGATCAGAATGCATAAGGTCAAGACAAGAAAAAGGGGAACCGATGAAAAGTCCATACCCTTAAGTCTCGACTGGGAGATTGATCGATGGAGAGATTATGTCGAATATGGAAATTGTAAATGATTAAAAGGTTCACTGAATTAATTCACCAGTAATTGGGCTTTATGGGCTTGTGGCCAGACATCGACTATAGAGTGTGGGAGAATTCCCAAATTGGCAGGGGTGCTAATTTTGGAATGATCAGTCGACAAAGTGTTCGATTGTTTTAGAGTATTTAATACTCGAATAATTAAATAAATATTTAATTATAACACACGGCCAATTATGTGGTGAACCTACGGGGGCATACACAATACACATGAAGCGAAAGCGAAGAGAGGAAGAGCAACTGGGTTGACCGAATCTGATGTACCAAGTCTTCGTCACAACAACATACCATATCGATAGTCGAAATCCGACGTCCTCGCCGAGATATCCGACGGAAAAAGTGAGCCTCGACACATCAATCTCCATCGAACAAAAGTCATAGCGAGGACATCGATACGATCACTATCTCTTCTATATGATCGCTATCAACTAGCATAACCCTTTTGTATAATAGGGTCGGGCCAAATTAATAAGGTCAATGTCCTGATCCGAATGTCCTATCACGACCCGACCATTATATCTGTAAGGTCTTGTCTGGATCCGACCCAGTGACCCGAACGGAAACTATAAATAGCCCTCATAAATACAGTAACAGTACGCACTCTCTAAGCATTAATTACCCATTTCGATATCACAACTCGACACTTACTTAAGCATCAGAGGGTTATCGCCGGGTCACCACCGGCATTAACTTGACGTAGTTCTCTTTGGTTGCAGGTTACGATCCCAGTATACAAATCGAAGAAAGGCTTGTCTGACCTACCTCTCTTCACATTGACGAGAAGTGTTAATACCGACAACCAAACCTTCGATACGACAAATATAGTAAAACACTAAAAACACTCTCATCAAAATCGACTGGGTCAATTGGGTCGACTGGGTCAACTGGGTCGACCCAATTGGAGCAAACGTGATCCGATTGGAATTGGATCAAGACTGTAAATTAAATTGGAATTTAATTTGTGAGTTAGTTAATTAAATTGAATTTAATTAATTAAGGGAATATTTAATTAAATAGACTTAGAGTCTAATTTAATTAAATAAGAGAGAAATAAATTAATTGGGCTATTTAATAGAGAAATTACCCAATTAATTAAATCAAGCATGGGCCATGAATTAATTAGGAGATTTGGTCTTCCAATTTAAAAGGGTCATGGCCCATGTAGTAGAGTTAGAAGACTTGGAGTCCTAATCCTAGGAGGATTAGGTTAATGAGATACCTATAAATAGGGAACTTGATGTCATATCTCATATACACAACTCAAGAGCCAAAAAGCCTAACTCAAGAAAAATTTTCTCTCTCCCTCACACCCAAATCGGTCGAACCCTGTCTTCCTTTTGGAAGAATTTTTCGATTTCGATTTTGCTCCCAAGTCGTTCTCTAACCCTAGATCTTAATATATCCTATGTTCTAGCCGATTAGGATATATTAATATTCGTGATATTGTGGTGTATCAACTCGTAGAGGCGCAACACGTGGGGCGCTACAAACAGGCTTGGATCGATTCTACCGAGGGAGAAACTCAACGACTTTGCTTGCTGTTGGGATTTGCAAGGAGACATGTATAACTTAGAACTAAGTTATTTATGTCGTTTTATATTCATATATATACAACCAATTTAGTATTCTGGCAAGATTCCGTAAGAGGCCCTAAAATTATTAAATTCCGCTGCCTGTAGGGCTGTTTATCTTACCGAATCCCAACACCGACGGCATGATTCATGTGGATCGACTAGAGGACTTCATCACTGGGACCATCAAGTGCAAGTTGGAGGGAGGTTCGAAATATTCACTTACTTACGTAAAGACCTACACTCGTCGCATTGACATGATGAAAATGCCTATTGGATACCAACCACCAAAGTTTCAACAATTCAATGGGAAAGGGAACCCAAAGCCCTCGTCAAACAATTCGTTCGCTCGCTTCAAGAAAATTCTTTTGACTGGTACACCGACTTGAAACTTGGAACCATCAATAGTTGGGAACAACTTGAACAAGAATTCCTCGATCGATTTTATAGCACAAGAAGGATCGTCAGTATGATCGAACTTACAAGCACTCGCCAATGGAATGAAGAGAAAGTGATCAATTATATCAATCGATGGTGAAATCTGAGTTTGAACTGCAAGGATCGCTTGTGTGAAACTTCTGCAATAGAAATGTGTATCCAAGGGACTTTATATTGCGAGGTAGTGGACTAAACGAACACTATATCGCATTAAAAAAATATAATTTGAAAATTTTCCGACGAGAGCTTTTTCCGACGGATGATCCGTCACAACAAACCCCTTTTTTTTGTTTTTTGAATTTTTTTTTAAAAAGGTTTTCCGACGGGTTATCCCGTTGGAAATGACTTTTCTTTTTAAATTTTTTTTTTTAATATTTCCGACCGGATAACCCGTCGGAAAAGGTGTTTTTTTTTTTAACAATAAATTTTTTTTTAATTAATCTCCGACGGGGTTTGCCCGTTGAAAATTCCGTCCGAATTTAATTAAATTGAATAAAATTAAATCGATAATTAATTAAATATTTAATTTATTTTTAATTTTTTATATTCCCTAATTTATAAATATATCAATTTAATCACCAAATACCATAAAAAATTAATAAATCAATAAGCGCGTGAAAAATCATAAAATATCTTTTAAAATCAAATTAGTCTCAATTAACAAAAGTTCAATATTAAAATAAATATCCAAATATCTCGAATTATAAAACTAAGTTTTAGTCATCTTGGGGCGGGTTTTGTGGTAACTTGTTAGATGACATGGAGTTAAGCATACGTTGAAACTGTGCAGTTTATGTAAGCTTCAAGTTTTTTTATAATTTCCTGGACGGATGTATTTTAATGACCACTTTGATACCTTTATAACAACTAAATTTTTACATAAATTCCAACCAGATAAAAAGTTAAAGATTGTAATCATATATATCCAGATAGAAATGAATGTGTGTGTATATATATATATATGTATGCATATAAATCTTATATAAACGTGTATATAGATGTACTTTATAGATAATTTGATAATATTTATTTTGCAATCATTTTTAATATATTTACAATTTTGAAAGTATTTATAATTAAAGCTGGAGATATTTATCAAAAATATTACTTATTTTTCTTAATTTTCTTGACAAACAAACATCTGCAAGAAAATAGTTTTTCTGACAACCAAACATGTAAAGGAGAATGGTTTTCTTTTCCTTTTCCTTTTTTTTCCTTTCTTTTTCATTTTCCTACAATTTTCCCACACTTTCCTTACAATCAAACAACCTAATGTATTGTTTGGTTGTCGGAAAGTGAGGAAATTCAATTTTTGTTTTCTCCCACATGTTATTTGGATAAAAGGAAAAGAAGTTATTATTTTCCTTCAACTTTTCTGCCGAAAATTTTTGTGAAGAAAAACTTTCCCGACCAATTTGATGGGAAAATCTTGGGAAATTTTTACAGTAAATTGCAAAACACCCCTTGTACTTTCTCTAACTATCAAAATCCCTCATTTGTGATTTTTTATTACCGAAAGACCCTTTGTGCTTAATTATTATTAGAAAAAACACCATCTCAAGTCATATAACAATTATACCCCCACAAAATAACGCAAAAGCACCATTTTTAACTACAAAAATTATCAATAACCCGCTGTTAACTTTAAAAATTGACAATAACCCCCTGTTAATTTTGAAGAATGATATAAATTCGGTGACTAAAAAATATATAATAGCGTCAAATTAATTTATAATAAAGTTAATATTGATAGGAAAATATTTTAGTAAGTTACACAGTCTAGTAGATAAAAAAAATTCATGCTTGGCAATAAATAGGAAAATATTTTAGTAAGTTACGATAATCATTGCATTATATCAAAAGGAGTGTAAGGTTGCTTTAATATTTATATTTGCGAAATAAATTTGCTTTGAATAATCAGTGCTCTAAAATTACTTTAATATGATACAACAATCAAATCCGTACAATAATAACATGTCACTTTAAAATAGTGGACTAATATACTGTTATAAATTTAAAAAAAAAATACATTGTTATATAATATATTTTAAATTTTTCTTAATTATTATTTGATTTCGAAAACTCATTTTCTACTATAATTATTACTAGCTATTGTTTTAATAATTTTGATTGTCATCAATTCAATGTCTTTTAGTATGTAATTTAATAAAAATATTCATAAATCTGAATGTGTGAAGATTGAGGAGATTGTTAACTAATGTTCATTACTGTCGTAGACTAAATTATTATTACTAAATATAAGATTTTCCTAGAAAAAATTAATGACTCTCAATAAAAGAAAACTAACTTGCTTTAATAATACTAATACTAATACTCATGGGATTCTCTCCTCTTATAGTTGGTTTCGAATTCCTTCCTCAACAAGAACTCTTTCCTTATGAATGTATCCAAACCCCAAGAGGACAATGTAACTAAAACCCTATAAATATCAAATTATTTCTCATCATCACAAATGTACGATCTCACTCTTCATATTTTCTCTTATTAATTTACGCATCCAGTAGTTATTCGTGAGCAAAATTTTCGATCAACTTAACATCTGTGGGTATATAGATTGTCATCCATCATCATACTCAAATTCAATCAAGGTAAATACTTCTGTCAGTACAATTTGTTGAGTTGAATTTGAATCAATAATAAAAGATTATCGATAAGTAATATTTGTTTAAACTAAATATGTTATTTGCTATGTATAACAAATTGAGTTCATCTAGACAGCAATGTTGGTGTTGGCATAATATGAACAGCTTATTCATTGTTTTATATTACTACTATGAAGTTCATTTTGGATTGAATATGGAGATTGAACTAGGATTTTGATTTTGTTTATGGATTTGGTTCATGGTTTTTTGTCAGTATGGCTACTTTATCTTGATTTTTAATCATAATCTTGATTTGTTGGTTGCAGATTTTCGAAGAAATCTGAGTAAAGATGAATATGTATGGAAAGCAATGTATTATGTTTGATGAAGGGTGGAGTATCATGGAAACAGGCATCTCAAAATTGAAGACGATCTTGGATGGGAATGAGGAAACATCCTTTAAATCAGAAGAGTACATGGTGCTTTATACCAATATTTACAACATGTGTGTCCAGAAGCCTCCTTATGAATATTCCCAAAAACTATACGATAAGTACCAGGAATGTATTAAAGAATACATCGGAGATAGGGTGTTGCCATCTTTGGGAGTAAAGCACAACGAGTTCATGTTAAGGGAGCTTGTAAAGAGATGGAGTAATCATAAAGTCATGGTCCGGTGGCTTTCACGTTTCTTTCACTATCTTGATAGATATTTTGTAACTCGGAGATCACTTCCTTCACTCAAAGAAGCTGGGCTAACGTGCTTCCGAGATTTGGTTAGTCACAAATCCCATCTCCTTACATCAATATGTTTTTGTTGTTGAACAGATCATCTGCACTTTAGTTAATAGTTTTACCTGAAATTGTAGAGCTAAATGCAAAAACATCTCTTGTACTTTGCCTAACTATAAAAAAATCCCTTTGTGTTATTTTTACCTGAAATTGTAGGAGGTATTTTTATTTCTTCATAAACTAATTTCTTGTTTTATTTTTGATGATAGGTTTACGAAGAGATGAAATCAAAAGCCAGAGATGCCGTCATTACTATGGTAAGGCCTTCCCTTTTATGTACTGCATTATTTATTTCTTGTATTGGATATATGATCTTGAAGATTAATTTATGAACCACAATTAATGATATGGTAGATTAATCAAGAACGTGAAGGAGAGCAGATTGACAGGGCTTTACTGAAGAATGTAATAGATATGTTTGTCGAAATTGGGATGGGGTCAATGGATTACTACGAAAACGACTTTCAAGATGCCATGCTCATTGACACATCTTCTTACTATTCTCGAAAAGCATCAAACTGGATTGTTAAAGATTCCTGTCCTGATTACATGTTGAAGGTGAGTATCATTTTTAACTTACATTAACTCATTGCAATGGGGAATGAAGTATTTTATTTTAACTAATGTTTTATTACATAAAAATCAACAGGCAGAGGAGTGCTTGAATAAAGAAAAGGAAAGGGTTTCTTATTATTTGCATTCCAGCAGTGAGACAATTCTATTGGAGGTTGGTGTTATAATATTTGAGTTAATGGCGATTTACCCTCTATGATATGAATAATGTTCAATTTACCCCATGTGATTTGAAAAATAGTATGAAAGTTTCACACTACCTCTTTGACAATTTTGAACTTTAGAAAAAATGTGAATTGACAAAATTACCCCTCTTATATACCATACTTGATATATGTGGCACTTCACCACCTCTGTTATGAAGGGTATTTCTGTCTTTTCACGCAACACTTTTTATGTCCACTCTCATTTTTGCACACCCTCCGTTGGAAGGATGTAAATTGCTCCTTTAAAATTGACATTAACCCTAAATATTTTGTTTGTTAATTCCTGCGCTGCTAATTTCTCAAGTTTGCTGGTTGTTTGCTGTAGAAAGTGCAAAACGAGTTGCTAGTAGTACATACCAACCAGTTATTGGAGAAGGAGCATTCTGGAATCTGTATTTTGCTAAAAAATGATAAGGTATTCTTCTTTGGTTCATGATTTGAAAATATTGAGTTGGAAATTAGCAATAAACAAATGCATGACTTTTTTAATTTTTCTTCTCAATGTGTGTTAGGTGGGTGATATTTCTAGGATGTACAGGCTATTCCATAAAATTTCAAAGGGCTTGGAACCTGTTGCCAATTTGTTCAAGCAACATGTCAGTTCTGAAGGCATGGTTTTGGTTCAGCAGGTTGAAGATGCTGTCGGTAACAAGGTGAGCGGCATCATTTGACATGATAACAATATATGTACGTACTGTTGTAAGGATAAAACAAAAAAGGAACATGTATGTGCATAGATTTTGCGCATCTTGAATTTTTGTAACAGAAGCTTGATAAGTATACTTGCATAGAAATAAGTTTGCCATGATCATTTATGTTATTTTATTCTCGATTTTTATTAATAAGTTCTTATCAGAAGTTAATTTATTTTATTTCTTGCTCTCCTATAGGCAGGGAATGCCGCTGGAGCACAAGAGCAGGTAAATGCTATTACATTGTATTATTTTAATTCTCCCCCTTTGTAATTGTGGAAGTTTTAACTAATATTTTCTTATTCAGTCATTCGTGAGGAAAGTAATCGAACTTCATGACAAGTATCTTGCATATGTCAACAACTGTTTTTTGAACGACACCCTGATTCACAAGGTATGTGTTGGAAGTTCAGAATTGTCTTTTGGTTAGTACTTATGCTATTCATTGATTAATAATGGTGTTAACAAGTCTTCTTTTTTGGGTTATTCTTGTTATTTATTGTTGAATTTGGACCTGACCTTGTAGGCTCTCAAGGAGGCTTTCGAGGGTTTCTGCAACAAAGTTGTTGCTGGCTCCTCTTGTGCGGAGCTTTTGGCTTCATACAGTGATGATATTCTTAAGAAGGGTGGGAGTCAAAAGCTTAGTGATGAAGTCATTGAGGAAACTCTAGAAAAGGTCATTTTTTCATTCTGTTTCATTTTGAAGTTCATTTAAAACGGTATAGTAATCTAAATTAGTTTGATATTTTATAGGTGGTCATTCTCCTTGCATATATCAGCGAAAAAGACCTCTTTGCTGAGTTCTATAGGTGATGCATTTTTTGCTTTACAATTTTATCATTTACGCAACTTAATTTCTTTGTGTAAGTTATGTCATCTAATCTGTTGCATCACCTGTCAATAGAAAGAAGCTCTCTCGCCGGCTGCTATTTGACAGAAGTACTAATGACGACCATGAAAGATTTATTTTGACAAAGTTAAAGCAGCAATGTGGTTCTCAATTCACTTCAAAGATGGAAGGAATGGTGAGTTAAGCCTTATTACTCGCTTTCAAATTTATGCTGACTTAAGAATCTAACTTGTTTTTGTTTTCCCTCTAGATTACTGATTTGACCCTCGCAAAAGAGAACCAAAATCACTTCCAAGAATATCTCAGCGATAACCCATCTGCTAGTCCTGGAATGGATTTGATTGTTACCGTTCTCACCACTGGATTTTGGCCAGTATATAAATCTTCTGATCTTAGACTTCCTGCAGAGATGGTATGATTTTTCATTACCTTTGCTAAAGGGTTCCTTTTCATGCCATCAATTCATACAATTATTGACCCTTTCTTAACATCTAATTATTTTTCAGGTGAAGTGTGTTGAGGTTTTCAAGGAGTTCTATCAAACAAAAACAAAAAGCAGAAAGCTTACTTGGATTTATTCGCTGGGAACTTGCAACATAAAAGGAAACTTTGAGCAAAAACCAATTGAGTTGGTCATGGGAACATATCAGGTTAGTTGTTCGCTTACGTTTACTTTATTCAAGTACTACTTTCCTTCTATATCGATCACTCTATTGAAAAAATTGATATATTTCTTCTCCAGGCTGCTGTATTGTTGCTATTCAACGATGCAGATAGACTGAGTTATTCAGATATCAAGACTCAGTTGAACTTGGCTGATGAAGATTTGGTTAGATTGCTTCTGTCGTTATCATGCGCCAAGTACAAGATCTTGAACAAAACCCCCAATATTAGATCCGTGTCACCTAATGATTCTTTTGAGTTCAATTCCAAGTTCACAGACAGGATGAGGAGGATCAAGGTTAGTGGTTTTGTTCGATGTCTTCTTGTAGTTTAATTTTGTGTTTATCTTTCGACAAGTGACTTACCTTTTTGTTGTTTTAGATACCTCTACCCAGTGTGGATGAAAAGAAAAAGGTGGTTGAAGATGTTGAAAAAGATAGGCGCTATAACATTGATGCATCACTTGTGCGCATTATGAAAAGTAGAAAAGTCTTGGGCTATCAACAGCTAGTCATGGAATGTGTTGAGCAGTTGAGCCCCTTGTTCAAGGTATGTCTTTGTTTTTTTTGTCAATTATAATTATTTTTTTTATGAGCAAGCATGAATTTAGGTGCTAAGTGATCTTGAATTTTATATTCAGTACTAATATGATTTATTATTTTTGCAGCCCGACATTAAGTTGATTAAAAAGCGGATTGAAGACTTGATAACACGGGATTACTTGGAACGAGATGGAGAGAACCCCAACTTGTTCAAGTATTTAGCGTGATATATTTTCATGACTAGTTGTTTATTAATAAATGTTAATATGTAAAATCGACCTATTCTCATATTGGATTAAAATGACAGTCAATGCGATTACCACACTGTTATATTGGTCTTGTCGAGTAAATTAGAAATGTGACGTTGCGGTATTTTGATCATCCAACTTAAATATGTAAAGATGAAGAATTTATATTCCGATCTATACTATTCTAACGGTTAGGATAGATCATCTAGAGAATTCCACAAAATAATATACATCTGTACAAATTGAAAAGACTTCTAGAATTTCCTACAAGTTACATGAATATTCAAGTACAATGGAAAAATATTTTAGAACCTTCAAAACAGCAAGGGGCAAGATGTTTAGCAAAGTACAGATCATATGCAATTATAAAACTAATTTATTCAAGTAACAAAAAAATACTTCTGTATATAAGCATGGTTACAAGAGTGGATTATTTTGTGTAATATAGCCATCAAAAGCCGTGTTTCTTAGATTGAGTGGACTATTATCGAAAAAAATCTCAAGAGAGTTACGGGGTTATTTTTGAAATTTTTTCTACGATTAATCTTTTCCTACATGTTATTGTTTGTATTGTAGTCTCAACTTGTAGGTATAAGGTCATCTCCAACCCAATAATGGGGTGGGTGGAGTTGGCCCAATTTTACAGTCCTATATGGTCTTCAACCATCCAGGGTTGTGTATTTGCACAGCTCTGGAAAAGGGACGCGCTATCCCAACATGCACCAGATGGTGCCACTTGGCGCCACCTGGTGCATTTACTTTGTTTTTTTACTTCATTTTTTTATTAAATTAAAAATAATTATTAATAAAAAAAATATTAATACAAAAATTTAAAAATGGAAGATATATTTAATTATATAGTTAAAAATTGAAAAAATTAACTACGAATTTAATAATACCTTGTTTGATTTAATTAATTAAAATGGAAGATATATTTAATTATAAAAATTGTGTAAGATTTAATAACAATTTATTTTAAATTAAAGATGTAACATTATTAGTTTTAATTTTGAATATATAAATTATTATTATTATTATTATTATTATTATTATTATTATTATTATTATAGGTGAGAGTGGGGAAGTTTTTTTTTTTTTAATTAATTAGAGGAGATAGTCATATGGATTGGAGATGGTGCTCAAGGGGGTGCAGATTCACCCGGGTGGAGATTGACACCCCTGGGCTGTGAAAAGCCCTCCGGATTGGAGATGCTCTAATGTTTCTGGCAATCTTTCCCCATTGTTCACTCGCATTTCCTAATTTATATCACCACTTTAATTTGTCGTATTGCTACTCTGAATGCACTAGATCATAGGGGTGAAAATTAAATCAAGTTACTCGATACTTGACTCAAGTTCGTTGGATAAAAGCTCGTTTGAGCTCGGTTCGTCACACTAATCAAACAAGCTTGAACATCATTTTTCGTTCGATAACTTTGAAGCTCGACTCAATAAGCCAAAAGTTGATAAAATGCATGTAAAACTATCAAGCAACTCGATACTCAGCTCGAGCTCGTTCGATAAAAGCTCGTTTAGCTGTCAAACGAAGCTCAAAAACAAAATTCAAAGCTCGATAAAATTCAAACTAAGCTTAAACTGTGTGTCGTTCGACACTACTCGACTCAATTACACCCTAGAGAAATGTAGAATAAAGTAATGTACAACCTATTTGATTAGTACCTTCTAGATTATTATTAAATGAAATGGTTTTCAATTTTCCCTTGTACATGAAAACTGGTCTTTAATAATACTACTAATTCTTTTGGAAAAAAAAAAGAGCAGAGTACTAAAGTTCATGTTGTTACCATCCACAAAGATGAAATAAAGTTGTTGTGATGAAAAAGGGGATTGTTTTCTTAACATCTAGGTGATACTATTATCAAGAAATTTCGTTTGAAGAAGTCCAAGCATGAGTGACTCTGCGATGACGATTTCGGATATGTATCAAAGGAAATCAAAACTAGAGATGAAGATGAATTTCAGATTGAGGAAGACAACGTGAATTAGGGTTCAATTAGAATTTCCTAATTTTGATATTGTTTGTCTTCTGGGTCGGATACGGTTATTGGACTGTTAATATATTATAAATTGATTTGGGCCCAGATATGTAATATATGTAATTGGCCCAGATGTGTAATATATATATATAATTAGTTGGGTCGGATATAGGCAGTTATATTAGTTAGGATTAGTTAGGATACTTTTTACTTTTTTACCCTCATCTTGTATCTATTTATAGGGAGAATTGTGACTGTATAAACACAATTGTATTCAGTTCTTCAATCAATAAACTCCGATTTATTTACTCAAGATTTCTCTCATTATTCTTCATGTCAAATATATAAAAGATATACATACAGATTATTGGATATACATAATATACACATATTATCAATTTACATGGTATCAGTAGTTCATTTTTTGAACTGAATCCGCTGCAAACTCTATCAGTCATCATCCCAATTAATATCAGAAAGAAAAAAAAAAAAAAAAAAAGATGCCCCCCTTTACTTTGCAAGTCATAGTGGTAAATGTAGACTAATTATGACTAGTTTATTCTTTAATAAATTAAAAAGAAAAAAAAAAGACTGATTATGACTAGTGTATCGAATTAAAGATTATGTTAGAATTGGTTTATTTTAATTGTTAGAAGTCAAGCCCAAATAAGCATTAATCCAACCAAGAACGAGTTAAACTTGAATAATTTGTTCCTTTATTTATTTATTTTTTTTTAGAACCCAAAGGGTGAAATTCATTAATGATCAATGTCGGCAATTACAAGCTCAAGAATAGAATTAGGAAGAACAATAGTAGGGGGAGAGATACTAATAGCTAATTTAGCTAAAGCATGTGTGGCATAATTGCTTTCCCTAAACACGTGGGAGCAAGTGAAAGAAGTTAAATTATTAGCAAGATGTTTAATCTTTTCAAAAAGATGTCCCAACGGGTGAAAAGAGTTATGACCATAGTGTCTCGAAACTCCGTTGACCACTATATGACTTCAACCTTTAGCACTACCAAGTTCAAGTCCGCGCACCAAGGCTGTAGCTTCCGCCGCTTCGGGAGCAATGGAAAATTCAAACTTTGTGACACACCAATCCAAGCAGTTTCCTGTATAATCACGAATGATAGCGCCAATCCCGAAGCAACCAGCTCCTTCGTCTACCGCCGCGTCTACATTAATTTTGACAGTTCCAATAGGAGGCGGGGTCCATTTCGAAATGGCAGGTCTGATCGAAGAGGGAACCGAAGAGAGTCTGGTTGAACTCTCGAATCTGGAGTGAAAGTTACGTGCCGAGGAAACTATATCAGCTGGAGTGAAGTCTATAGCTTCCCAAATGATTTTATTTCTACCGTACCAAATCCACCATGCTAATATCGAAGTGTAGCCCAATTCTGATGCATCCAAGTGCGTGAACGAGTGTGAAAACCAGTCTATCGTATCAGTAGCTACACAAGAGTAATGAGAATATGCAAGACCGGAAAGGGCCCAACATTGTCCAGTAATTCCTTTATTTACGTATATATATTTTGTTATTTTAGTTCACCAAATTGAGCTTGAATTACCTTTACAAGATATCAAATTATATGTGCTTTTCAACCTTGTTTGATATGTAGAATGAATTAATTAAATGAGTTTTTCCCGATCTTACTTGATTGGCATATTATTCATGGTGGAATGAAAAAAGTTATAAACTAAACAGTGGTTTGCAGAATACTCTAAATTACAAAGTATGAAAAGACAAGGAAGATTTCAACTCAAATCTTATTTGCTTAGACCATCTTCATGACTTTAGTTCAGTTTTATCTTCCTCTTCTTCTTATGATAATAAATAAATAATAAATAACAATATTAATAATGGATAATAATACGCAAATCGATTTGGAAATAATAAAAATAATTTAAGATCGACATTAATACCCAAGGTGGTTGGGCCAAGTGGTAGTGACTTACGACCCCCAGAGGCGAGACTCAAGTTCAAACCCTACTGGAGACACCACATTGGGGAGGACCTATACCCTTTGCACTCTTCGGTCCGAGCTGTAAATACACAGTCTAGTAGATCAAAAAAAAAAAAAGATCGACATTAATAATAAGAAATAAAATTGGTACACAACATACAAAAAAATGATGTCCGCTCCAGTCCCATATCCATAGAAGAATATTTGTTACGTCGTCACCATATACACTTATTAGAAGTCAACCGCCAACTTCAAACCGACTTAGTCGAACATGTGTGGGCAATACACGGTCCAAATGGAGATCATATGTAATAGTATTTATTTTAGATGTCTAACTATTCACTCAAGTGTATCACTATATAATTATTAGGGTTATATCTTTTTTAATTTAACGAATCGTATGTAAGCTTCATTAAGTTCTTTTAAAGCTTCAATTTTATTAATTAAATTAAATTGGAGTTTCTAATAATTAAAAATTTCAAAATAAGACCCAAATATAAGGATTTTCTTTAATAAAAATGTTTTTTTATTAGATAAAAACAATTTAAATTAAATTAAATTTGAGTTTACTTATTAAAAACTACATTTTAAAACTAAAATTAACTTTTTCAAAATAATAAACAAATTTAAGGATTTTTTTAAAAATAAAAAGATTTTTTTATTAAATTAAAATTGAGTTTATTAAATAGATGATACTTTTGTTAAGCTAAAATTAACTTTTTAAAAATAATACACAAATTAGCTAAAACTAAAATTTATTAAAAGTTACATTTCGTTTAATAAAATATTTTAAAGGATTTTTTTTTAAAAAAAAAGATTTTATATTTAATACAGTTTCAAAAAAAAAATTAAAAAAAAAAAGTGAATATCGATCGATGTGTGAGGCGAGGCAATATTGCCTTTCTCACCCCTCCAAGGTATGAATTTTCTCCTCCATGGGAAATTACCTTGATCACCCCTTTAAGCATTTTACTTCATATTTTTAACCACCTAAATCCAATTTCCCCCTCCCCTTGCCTCTTAGGAGATGCCCTTAATTGGTTAGATTCATCTAGAAGTATATTATGGAGTAATTACTTTGTATATAATTGGCTATTTTTCTTGAAATATGAGTCAATCTAAAATAATTTACTATATTTATCATTAAAATATTTTAGTTTCAAATTAGCGTTGCCGATTGAACTGAACTACAAGTTTTCATGTGTAATAGATCGATTATTATCAACAACAAAAATGTGTAATAGATCGAGAAATCATGACAAAAAACTGATGTTATGTTGAGTTAACTAGAAAAGACAAACTAAAATATGGAGAAAAGAGAAAAGTATAAACTATAATCAAGGAAAACCATTTCTTCATAATATTTTCAATTTCTAGATTTTTCATTTCTTCATAATCAAGGAAAAAATTCTCAGTTATAACTTTTAAGAACATAAATGTCAAATAACTAATATCTATTTACTTTAACCTAAAATTCTACACCAAAACTAAGAGAACAAGAAAAAAGGACATAAGAAACATGATTAAAGATTTAAAAAAAAAAAAAAGAGAGATTACATCGTGTGACAATAGAAAATCCATCCGAAATCAAATACATTCATCAATTTTGTATAGAAAATTATTTTAATAAATCTCGGCCTTGTGAAACCATTTCAACTAGAAGCATGTGCATAAGAAATATTTAATTTGTTGAGAATCAAATGTTGGTCTCCTCCTAACAAAGATAGAGACAAATGTCATTTTTCAGTACTTACGTTGATGTTATATCGTACACAACACAACCAGAATAATAACAAATACGTTATATATTTGTAATCAGAATAATAACAAATACGTTAAATTCACCTGGATAGGTACTAATTTTCCATTTGTAATTATACTGACATTGTATTATCGAGAGGCAGCGGAGCACCACCCATTAAGATGCACTTGGATACTATATATATCAAGTTATTAACTACACTTATTTTGGATATTCTAAATCACTCACTCATTTTGCTTTCTAGTTCAAATTAAAATACATCTATTATTTACTAGGTATCAAGAGTTTTTTGTTGGAATCACTAAACAGAGGACGGTTTAATTCGGAGCCTACCAAATTTGTTAGGCCACATCAACACCTAAATTTAATTTGGGGATAAGTTTAGTTTATTTATTTATTTTTTCCCCAAGGGTTTAATTCCTTTCGAGACGGATTGGACACATTAAATGGGTATCTCTCCAAATAGAGATTCGAACCTGAGTCCGTTAATTTGTAGTGACTAATCCATTACACTATACCAATTACGTATAAGTTTAGAAATTGAATCAATATTAAATACGACCTTTTCTTCTCAAGGAAGATTGCTACGTGCTGATCCATGTGCTTTAATTTTGATGTTAACGGTTTTTTAATTTTGTAATTAATCTTCATCAAAAGAACGTTCCTAGATAGACTCTCACGTTGACTTAGTGAGTCATCATTTTCTTTGTCGCCTAAATTTATTACATCTACCAATTTGCAGTTGGTGACGACATGAGAATGATGAAAGTTCTAAAGCTTTATTATGTTAAATAAATATATATATTTTACCGTGTACTAAAGTTTATTCATTTATAATCCTAACGGTCTAATTTAGTTAATCTAATACTGATCCTAACGGTCTAATTTTTTAATTACTGTATACAGTAATTAAAAAATAAAGGATTTATTAGCTTTGATTAAGCGACTCGTAATGATTGCTTTCAGTTATTTATATCCACCCCCAAAAAAAAGTGATGTGCTTCAATTATGATCTTTTGCCCAACTAATTCATGAATTTGCTATTTTTTTTAAGAAACAATGAATTGGCCAAGGGTGGACTTTAAAACATCTGTGCTAAAGCCTGGACCTCAAATCCACCTATCTTTTCGAAGCCCAACATATTGGTTGTTTTGGGCTACTGGTTTGAAATCGGAAAGCCCAAATTTACAAGTCTATCAATTTATACTAATTTTCACCTATCGGCTATCGGTTCACTCGAATAATTAAGGTTAAGTTTTAAGCTGCCCTTTTCTGAGCTTCAAACTGAGAATTATTTGGCTTTATATTATTTCATTATCCAAGTTAGTTTATTTATACTTTCATACAATTTTAAGTATGTGTTTCTCTAGAAATCATAGAAATATTTTTACTTTTGAGTAAATCGAAATGAAAATATAGAGTAAATAATATTTTTACATGTTTTTTTAGTCAAACTTTGTTCTTATGATTTCTTGAAAAAAATTCAAAAAATTATTGGAAAGTTTCTAATAGATAGATGATCGAAACATATAAAATATAATATTTTAATTCATGAATACAACTATAAAGATGATAATAATATAAATACTATGATTATCATTGTATTTAATTCATGAGATAACTATAATGAAAAATTAATTTACCAAGTAATTATGTGTTATCAATTAAATAAGTCAATTTTCAACAGAGTCTTAACCTATATAAAAAAGATACTATTTCTCCTTACATATATTATCTTTTTTTTTTTTTGATAATCCAGGTGTCCAAACTTACACTAGACTAATCATGAACCCTCAGAATCCTTATCTTAGAACCCCGAATGATGTATTATCTTTTTTTACTTGTTCATAATGATGTTTGTATTGAGACTAATTGTCCCACATTGGTTGAAAACAATAGTTAAGTCCACCTTATAAGGCATTGGACAATCCTCACCTTACAAGCTAGCTTTTGAGGTTGAGTTAGACTCAATCCAAGTAAGTGGACTTAGCCCAATCCATGTGGTGAATTCTAATATGGTATCAGAGCCCCAGGTTGAAGTGGGCCACTTCTTTCCGTGATGGGCTCTTTCTTGCGCGCATGATGGGATTTATTTTTCATCCACACGGTATGGAAAATCCACGTGTTGGGATTCACACGGTCTGGTCAAATCCACGTGTTGGACTCTTACCCACATGTTAATAATTCGCAAATATTGGGCTTTAATATGTCACGTGTTGGGCTTGTTTCACCCACACATTCAGCCCGCCCACACGTGAAGGGTGAGTATTGAGACTAATTGTCCCACATTGTTACGTGAAGGGTGAGTATTGAGACTAATTGTCCCACATTGTTTGAAAACAATAGTTAAGTCCACCTTATAAGGCATTGGACAATCCCCACCTTACTAGCTAGCTTTTGAGATTGAGTTAGACCCAATCCAAGTAAGTGTACTTAGTCCAATCCATATGATGAATTCTAATAGTTTGTATCTATAGTTTTGTGAGCCGACCAAATAAAATCCAACATTTGGTCTAGTAAAAGAATGTCAGATTTAAGTTTCAAATTGTGTTATTATGGTGACTGAAATTTTATTATTTTAACTTGAACACTAATTTGAAATTTCATTTGCTTCACTATATGGGCTAGTGAATCCCATGTAGTATTTGGTACATGGCCCAAAGTGAATCCAAACTAGCCCTATACAGTATACATCTTAGATTTATATCAAACCCTATATTTATATCAAACTCTTTACACAAAGACACAAGAAAAATAAAAATAAAGAGAAAAAGGGGGAGAGAGGAGTATATCATCTTTTTCTTTAAATAAGAACCCTATATTTATCCCCTAACGTGGAGGCATTCAAACTTAAATATTGAATAAAAATTATCAACTCATTCTCTTATACATATGAAAAAATAACTTCGATAAATTTGATATATCTTATCTAATATAAATATATTCAATTAAATAGTGAAAATATATTAATATATGCTTAAACTCATAACTCTACAAAACATATTACAGTAGATTGTTTTAATGTAATATGACTTAATCAAATCTACCAAATGTATTTTTAATATGATCTTCAATCCGACTCCAATCTAATCCACATTAATCACTTACACCCTATCAACCGGCCCCTAAACAAATTACTACACTTTCTTATTAATCAAAAAGGAAAAATTACTAAACTTTGTTTCCACATGAAAGGAAAGCCAGTAATTCATCCCCCAAAAAAAGAAAAGGTAAAGCCAGTAAAAAGAAAAATTACAAAATTTCTGCAATTCCCTATCAACTAAAATTAAATATTCCTCAACAAAATAACACGAAAATTGGAGGATCGATTAATTTATAGATAGGCACACACTCTTCTGTTTACACATCACATAATTGTGCAGGACGGATCATTAACTGAATCCCTAACTTCAACAAGTTGGTAAGGAGGAAATCCATATGCCGGCGGTGGATACCATCCCACCACCGGCGGCTGCGGCGTCGGCGCCTCTGCTTTCTTCTCGGCGGCCTCTTCTTTCTTTGCTTCCCCAACGCTCACAAGTACCGCGTGCGCCACGTTCTTCCTTAGCAATCGCGTTAGGGTTACGGAATCGATTCCTTCTCCAATCACTTGCAATTGATCCTTTTCGGCACCTATTACCGCCACCGATTCAACACCTAGTAACACACAACAATAAAGTCCCAATTTAAATACTTGGTAATTAGTTTAATTATTCAATTTGAGGATATGTAGTCGTAAATTAAAATTTTCGTTTTCTTATAATATGTTAAATAATGTAAATTTTTCGGGAATTTTAAAACATTTTTCGAAAATTTTGAGGAAATGTTCGAAAAAAAATTAAATTAATGGAACGTGTTTAAATAGACCCAAAAAATACATAATGTTGGCGTTTCACATATGTCAATTGCATATCATTTGATGAAATTCTACTTTATTATGAAGCAAAATGTCCATTGTTTAGTAAAAAAAAATGCAATTTGATGATATAAAGGGTTAGAATTTTAATTTTAGAGTGCAGAATGTAAAAGTTAGGTATTAACTTTTCGTGTTTCCGAGAGAAACGTTCTCGAAAGTTTTTGAAAATTTTGAATAATAATATACTGAAAAAACTGTAAAACAAAGAATATGTTGAACATAATTATTTATCCTGTATTTTAGTATCATTACATAAAAGCAAAAAAAATCGTGCTGTTGAAGAAAATATATTGAAATTCTTTTATGTATGTACCTGTTACACCAACGGCAATTTTAAAAGCACGGGAGCGGGATTTCGGGTCGTTCATGGGGAGCTGAATTATAATTTTGTGCTGCAAGAATAACAAGAAACATGTAATTAGGAAATGCAAAAATAAAATTATAGTATTTGCTTTTATGAAATTTTGAGCTAGCATATCTAATTTGATGATACCTTCATTTTCGTGGTTTTGAGTTTTGATGAATATTATTAATTGCTTCCAAAGTAGAAAAATAAGGGGATTTTTAATTTTGTGTGGAAGAGAGAGAATATAACTACTTGGGAATGTTAGTAGTGGGAAGAAAAAGAGTTGGTATTTATAGAGACCGAAATTTATTCCCAAAAAATAAAAAATATATAGAGACGGAAAATGAAGGCTCCGAGTGAGAAATTAAATAAGCAGGTGAGAATTTTCTTTTTTCCGGCAGAAAATCAGTGTGAAGTACACGCGTAATGGACTGAGTTTTAGAAAATTCAAACAACCATGATTTCGTCAAAAAGTTAGATGACATATACTCCTAGTTGTATTTTTTTAAGGGATTTAAGGGTTTTTATCTTTTAATCATGTAGACATATTTTAACAAATCTAGAACTCTCTATCTCTTTTATTTATGAAATGATGATATAAAAAAAAAAAAAAAAGATCTATTGATCCGTATTAAAGTACAAATAATGTTCAAACTTATTAGAAATTTTAGTAGGAAATAAGTAAATGAATTTATTTAAGGTAGTTGGATCAAGTGGTAGTGACTTGTAACATCCAGAGACGAGACTCAAATTTGAATTCTACTGGAGACATCACACTGAAAATTTTATTTTGCACTAACTAAATCAAATTACATAGCATGGAAAAAATTGACAAAATTATTGAACTTATTGAATATTTTCTACCATAAAATTTGGTATAAGTAATTTGAAAAAGAAAAAGAAAATGTAATTATTCTGTAACTAAAACAACCCTTATTTTTTTTTTTGGTTTCCCAAGGGTTTAATCCCTTTCAGGCGCTCAGACACATAAAGTGGGAACCTCTCCCAACAGGGATTCGAACCCGAGTTCGCTACTTTGTAGTGTCTAGTTCCTTCCACTAGACCAATCACCTGTTGGTTTAAAAAAAAAAAAAAAAAAAAAAAAAAAAAACCTTATAGTTACAAGTAAATTTCTGTAACTAGCGTTGGCATGTGTGCAAATCGGCTATTTCCATTTCAATTAGCCAATTCATTGTTTCTTAAAAAGAAAATAGCAAATATGTGAATTAGATGGGCAAAAGATCATAATTGAAGCACATCATTTTTTTTTTTTGGGGGGGGGGGGGGGGGATATAAATCCTTTTTTTCTTTTATTTATTTATTTTTTATTTTTATGAAAGCACTTATGGATCACTATTAGATTAATAAAATTAGACCTTTAGAATTATGTCAAATTTTATAAGACTGCATCCGTCATAAATGAATAAACTTTGGTACACGTTAAAATATCTATATTTATCATATTTAAATAATAAAGCTTTAAACTATCATCATTCTCATGTCGTCACCAAATGCAAATTGGTAGACCTAATAAATTTGGATTTTTTGCACTTTGCACCCCCGAAATAAGAGAAATAGGCACTTTGCACCCTCTTTTATTTTCAGACGAAAATTCAAGAGCAAAATAGGTAGTTCAATTATAAATATTTATCACTTTGCACCCCAAACTTGAGAAATTGACACTTTGTTCCCCCAAAATAAAATTAGCACTTATCACCCTCGAATTAAGAACAAATTAGCAACTTACACCCTCGAAACACATAATCAACACTTAACACCTCAAATTAAAAAAAAAATCAAACCCCTCTCCGGCAAAGTTGACCATCGGGGTGAAAAAAAAGGCAAAATAGGTCAATTTCCGATCTAATTGAACAACCTACATTTATATACATATATACAAATTAAATACCATGAATTTGGATTGATTACATCATAGTAACAAATTAACAAGCCATGAATTGTAGCTTGTACAAATTAAACGTGTTATGCACAACAGTTGAGTGAGTAAAAATTGGTAAGTTCAACTTTGCCTTAGATTTTTTTCATCCCGACGGTCAACTTTGACGGAGAAAATGAGGGGTTTGAGTTTTTTTTTTTTTTTAATTTGAGGGTGTTAAGTGTTAATTTTGTGTTTCGGGTATGCAAAGTGCAAAAATCCAATAAATTTAGGTGCATGAAAATGATGACTTAGTAAGTCAACGTGAGAATCTATCTAGGAACTTTCTTTTCATGAATACAAAACCGTTAACATCAAAATTAAAGCACATATGGATCAGCGCGTAGCAATATTGATTCAATTTCTAAACTTATCCCCAAATTAAATTTAGGTGTTGATGTGGCCTAACAAATTTGGTAGGCTCCGAATTAAACCGTCCTTTGTTTGGTGATTCCGACAAAAAATTCTTTATACCTAGTAAATAATAGATGTATTTTAATTTGAACTAGAAAGCAAAATGAGTGAGTGATTTAGAATTAATATCCAAAATAAGTGTAGTTAATACAATAACTTAATATATCTAGTATCCAAGTGCATCTTAATGGGTCGTGCTCCGCTGCTTCTCCATGGTACAGTGTCAGTACAATTACAAACATTTGATCATAACAAAATATCTCTGATGAATTGGTTTCACAGGGCCGAGATTTATTAAAATGAGTTTCTATACAAAATTGATGAATGTATTTGATTTCAGACGGATTTTCTAATGTCACATATATATATTTTTTTAATATTTTATCTGTTTCTTACGTTCTTTTTTCTTGTTCCCTTAAAGTAAATATATACTAGATGTTTGACATTTATGTTCTTAAAGTAATTGAGAATTGATGTAAAATCACTACTTTTTGAGATGGTAATATTGAGAAAAATAATTTCATTCTGAAAAATTAGACATATTTTGGAAAGTTCAAGAAAAAAAAATTAACAAGTTAACTTCACGGAACAATTTGCATATGGACTAATGCACAAAATATTGACTAAAAATTCGTGTTTTTATCCTAAATATTGACTTATTTTGCATACATTAATCAATTTGATTATATAATAATTATGTACTACGTACGTACCACAGTATATTATATTTTTAATGTTGAGTTAAACCCAATGGTGAGAGCTTTGAATTGAATTTTAGATTTATATAAACATTTTTTTAAGATAATTTGTCATTTAATCGAAAATTATATTGTAGACCTAATGGTCTATTGTGGAAGTAGTTTCGTTAGGAGAGAATTGTATTTTTAGTACAGAGCTATCTTTTGATACTGAGCTTTATGGATCCAACACATTTGGTACAGAGCTTTAACAAATTGTGACACATTTGGTACAGCCGTTAAAAATTGGCGTTAAGTGATGACGTGGCAGTTAAGTATAATTGCAAAGTTGATGCCATTACTTATATTGACTGATAATTTTACCCCATAATATTTTAGGTTACTAAAAAAGCCCCACATCTCCAAATTTAGTGACGATTTTAATCCACATTGTTGTCAAATTTTAAAATTGACTCGAATAAGACCACGTAGGGACCAATTTCAATATTTTACTTATTTTATTTAAATAATTAATTCTATTTATAAATAATTTAACATAAATATCACCAAAATTAAGAAAATATATTCTTTTTAAATATATATATAATGGTATTAATATATTTAATATTTCTTAAAATAATAAATTATATAATTAAAAATTATTTAATATTTATTAAAATAATAAATAATAAATAATTTTAAAAAACAATTCCCAAACCCCACCCACCCCCTCTCCTTCCCTTCCCCAGGCGGCATGTAAATTGGGGTAGGGTGGGGAGGGGTTGGGTGGGTGGGGTTGGAAATTTTTTTAATATATGTTTAAACTCATAACTCTTCAAAATATATTACAATCGATTGCTTACAACCTACCAAGCGGCCCCTAAAAAATTATTACACTTTCTTATTAATCAAAAAGGAAAAATTACTAAACCTTGTTTCCACATGAAAGGAAAGCCAGTAATTCATCCCCCCAAAAAAAGAAAAGGTAAAGCCAGTAAAAAAGAAAAATTACAAAATTTCTGCAATTCCCTATCAACTAAAATTAAATATTCCTCAACAAAATAACTCGAAAATTGGAGGATCGATTATTTTATAGATAGGCACACACTCACATAATTGTGCAGGACGGATCATTAACTGAATCCCTAACTTCAACAATTTGGTAAGGAGGAAATCCATATGCCGGCGGTGGATACCATCCCACCACCGGCGGCTGCGGCGTCGGCGCCTCTGCTTTCTTCTCGGCGGCCTCTTCTTTCTTTGCTTCCCCAACGCTCACAAGTACCGCGTGCGCCACGTTCTTCCTTAGCAATCGCGTTAGGGTTACGGAATCGATTCCTTCTCCAATCACTTGCAATTGATCCTTTTCGGCACCTATTACCGCCACCGATTCAACACCTATTAACACACAACAATAAAGTCCCAATTTAAATACTTGGTAATTAGTTTAATTATTCAATTTGAGGATATGTAGTCGTAAATTAAAATTTTCGTTTTCTTATAATATGTTAAATAATGTAAATTTTTCGGGAATTTTAAAACATTTTTTGAAAATTTTGAGGAAATGTTCGAAAAAAAAATTAAATTAACGGAACGTGTTTAAATAGACTCAAAAAATACATAATGTTGGCGTTTCACATACTATAATTATGTGTCAATTGCATATCATTTGATGAAATTCTACTTATTATGAAGCAAAATGTCCATTGTTTAGTAAAAAAGATATGCAATTTGATGATACAAAGTGTTAAAAATTTAATTTTGGAGTGCAGAGTGTAAAAGTTAGGTATTAACTTTTCGTGTTTCCGAGAGAAACGTTCTCGAAAGTTTTTGAAAATTTTGAATAATAATATACTGAAAAAACTGTAAAACAAAGAATATGTTCAACATGATTATTTATCATGTATCTTAGTATCATTTGCATAAAAGCAAAAAAAATCGTGCTGTTGAAGAAAATATATTGAAATTCTTTTATGTATGTACCTGTTACACCAACGGCAATTTTAAAAGCACGGGAGCGGGATTTCGGGTCGTTCATGGGGAGCTGAATTATAATTTTGTGCTGCAAGAATAACAAGAAACATGTAATTAGGAAATGCAAAAATAAAATTATAGTATTTGCTTTTATGAAATTTTGAGCTAGCATATCTAATTTGATGATACCTTCATTTTCTTGGTTTTGAGTTTTGATGAATGTTATTAATTGCTTCCAAAGTAGAAAAATAAGGGGATTTTTAATTTTGTGTGGAAGAGAGAGAATGTAACTACTTGGGAATGTTAGTAGTGGGAAGAAAAGGAGTTGGTATTTATAGAGGAAATTTATTCCCAAAAAATAAAAATAAAAAATAGAGACGGAAAATGAAGGCTCCGGCCTCCGAGTGAGAACTTTCTTCTTTTCTGCAGAGAATCAGTGTGAAGTACACGCGTAATGGAATGAGTTTTAGAAAATTCAAACGACCATGATTTCGTCAAGAAGCTAGATGACATATACTCCTAGTGATTAATTTTTGCATTTTTTTAATCATAGAGTCATATTTTAACAAACCTAGAACTCTCTATATCTTAAAAAAAAATCAGATCAATTGATCCGTAGTAAAGTACAAATAATGTTCAACTTATTAGAAATTTTAGTAGGAAATAAGTAAATGAATCTATTTAAGATAGTTGGGTCAAATGGTAATGACTTACGACCTCTAGAGGCGAGACTCAAGTTTGAATTCGACTGGAGACATCACACTGGAAATGACTTATACCTTTTAGTTTAATTTTATTTTACACTAACTAAATCAAATTACATAGCATGTAAAAAATTGACAAAATTATTGAACTTATTGAATATTTTTCTACCGTAAAATTTGGTATGAGTAACTTGAAAAAGAAAAAAAAATGTAAATTTTCTGTAACTAAAACAACCCTCATAGTTGCAAGTAAATTTATGTAACTAGCGTTGGCATCATGGCATGTGTGCAAATCGGCTATTTCCATTTCAAAGCCAATCATTGTTTCTAAAAAAGAAAATAGCAAAATTCGTGAATTAGATGGGCAAAAGATCATAATTGAAGCACATCACTTTTTTTTTTGGGGGGGGGGGGGGGGGGTGGGTTATTTATTTTTATGAAAGCTTAACTTATGGATCAGTATTAGATTAATAAAATTAGACCTTCAGAATTATGTCAAATTTTATAAGACTGCATCCACTACAACAAATATGATATATAGTGGCACCATGCTTGATAACATTTAGAAAATATCACAAATTATTAATATAGTCATATTTTTTAAAAGTGCCATAAAGTATAAGTGTTAATTTTATTGATTACTGACATTTTTATACTATAGTGATATTTTATAATGTTACTTTTAACTATAATTGTGACATTGATACATTTAGCTACACCGCTACAAATGACACTTTGCTAGTGACATTTTATATATAACGACATTCTTCAAACTGCCACTTGTAGCTGTGTGACTAAAAGTTAAATGTCACTATCATAACAATATGTAACATTATAAAATGTCATAATAATATTAAAATGTCACTAAATAGTATATTTAATATTTAGAATTCCTGACATTTTTAAAAACTGTAATTGTATTCATTTTTTCTCACATTTTCTTCAAAATACCATCAAGCTTGATGCCACCAAGATCATTTTGTTGTAGTGATCCGTCATAAACGAATAAACATTGGTACACGTTAAAATATCTATATTTTTTATATTTAAATAATAAAGCTTTAAACTATCATCATTCTCATGTCGTCACCAAATGCAAATTGGTAGACCTAATAAATTTAGTAGGTGCATGAAAATGATGAATTACTAAGAGTCTAAGTCAACGTGAGAGTCTATCTAGGAACGTTCTTTTCATGAATACGAAACCGTTAACATCAAAATTAAAGCACATATGGTCCATATGGATCAGCACGTAGCAATCTTCCTTGAGAAGAATAGTTCGTATTTAATTAATATTGATTGAATTTCTAAACTGACGCCCAAATTAAATTTAGTTGTTGATGTGGCCTAACAAATTTGGTACGTAGGCTCCGAATTAAACAGTCCTCTGTTTAGTGGATTCCGAAAAAAAAAACTCTTGATACCTAGTAAATTATAGATGTATTTTAATTTGAACTAAAAAGCAAAATGAGTGAGTGATTTAGAATTACTAATATTCAAAATAAGTGTAGTTAATACTCCCGCCATTCTTTTTAAATGTCACTTTAGAGTGAAAAAAAAATTGCATAATACATGTCACTTTAGAATTTTAAGATAGACTTAAATGCTAGTTTGACATTTTTACCCTTCTTCATTTTCAAGATAGAGAGATGATTATGGAAAGTTACAAAATATTTATTCATGTTTCTCAAGGGTAATTTTGTCCAACTACCTTTTTATTTTCCTAAAATTTAGAGCATTAAATGATTTCTTAATTCTTGTGAAACAATCTAAACTAATATGAAAAGGAATGAATGGAGTAACTTAATATATCTAGTATCCAAGTGCATCTTAATGGGGGCAGCAGATCCTCTGTACCACTAATTTGTACCACTAATGTGTACCACCAATGTAAAGTTGACACGTGTCCATATTAATTATAGAGTTAATTCAAATTAAACTTAACCACATTAATTATTAGAATTAACTCAATTAACTCTATAATTAATATGGACACGTGTCAACTTTACATTGGTGGTACACATTAGTGGTACAAATTAGTGGTACAGAGGATCTGCTGCCCTTAATGGGTCGTGCTCCGCTGCTTCTCCATAGTACAGTGTCAGTACAATTACAAACATATATATAACTTATTGGCAAAATTGCGAAAATTGTCCCAAACTAATTATTGATTTTGGATTTTCGTCCCAAACTATTTAATTTGGCGAATTTCGTCCCGTAATTTAATTTTTTTTTTGGAATATCGTCCCACCATAGTTATAAGACGGAATTGCGCATTTGCCGATGAATTATCACATGGCTGCTTAAGTGTCATGACATGGTAAATTTTAACATAAATAATTATATAATATTGCAGAGTTCGTACCAAATTAATTACAAGATTGAACGTCATTTTCATTAAATTAGAAATTTAATATTGGGACTAAATTCATACGAAATGGTAAATTATGGGACGAAATTTGGCGATTTGATATAGTTTGGGACGAAAAATCAAAATTACTATTAGTTTGGGACGATATTCCAAAAAAATATTAAATTACGGGATGAAATTCGTCAAGTTAAATAGTTCGGTACGAAAATCCAAAATCAGTAATTAGTTTAGGACGTTTTCTGCAATTTTACCTAACTTATTTGTTATTATGAGACCAACATTTTCTCTGATGCACATGCTTCAAGTTGAATTGGTTTCACAGGGCCGAGATTTATTAAAATAAGTTTCTATACAAAATTGATGAATGTATTTGATTTCAGACGGATTTCCTATTGTCACATTTTTTTTTTTAATCTTTTATCTGTTTCTTATGTCCTTTTTTCTTGTTCCCTTAAAGTAAATATATAGGAGTACTAGATATTTGACATTTATGTTCTTAAAATAATTGAGAAATGATGTAAAATCACTACTTTTTGAGATGGTAATATTGAGAAAAATAATTTCATTCTGGCAAATGAGACATATTTTGGAAAGTTCAAGATAAAAAAATTAAATAGGAAGAAAAGCTTAATATACAAGTTAACTTCACAGAATAATCTCCATATTGACTAATGCACCAAAATATTGACTAAATTCGTGTTTATCATCCTAAATATTGACAAATATAGACTTATTTTGCATATATACATTAATCAATTTGATTATATAATAATCATGTACTACGTACAACAGTATATTATATTTTTAATGTTGACTTAAACCCAATGGTGAGAGCTTTGAATTGAATTTTAGATTTATATAAATTTTTTTTTATGATAATTTGTCATTTAATTGAAAATTATATTGTCTAATGGTTTATTGTGGAAGTAGTTTGGTTCGGTTCGTCTCGATTTGGTCACTAAAAGTAGTCAGGGAGTTCTCGACGAGATTTGATTTGAATAATAATTTGAATGGGATATTGAGATAGTAATATTAATAGAAATTAGTTAGTGAGATATGAAAATTTGAGATATGATTTGGATTGAAATTTGATTATTGAGATTTCGATGAGAAAACTAGTGATAAATATCAAATCAATAACTTTATTTGTGTAAAAAATAGATGACAAATGTTAAGTCAACAACTTTAGAAGTCTCAAAGTACCCCAAAAATCCTCGTCCCAAAAAAAATGATTTAACTCAAGAGGGAATATATTTTTCATATCATTTTTTTCCTATTTTATATATGGTACCAACTCTTTGAAAAGATACATTTAATATATTATTTCATCTCCCTCGACAAATTTTCTACAAATTTTATTTTTCAGTCAATTTTTTTGGATAGAAACATCCGTTAAGCCACCAAAATGACGCGCTTATGTGGCCTACACATCTTTACCTGAAAACTATTGTGATATGATTCCTTGTAGATTATGAGATATAATTTAATTTTGATTAATAATTTGAAATTAAACTTTATTAATTTTATACAGATTGTTTATTGTATTTCATAAACTGTAACTTGTATCGTTAGAAATTTCTCGTGAAGAGTTTTCCATTCATTTAAAGAAAACAAAAGGTGGCCTTGTAATAAACTGGAGAAAGAAAATGTATCAAGGAGAATGAAATCATAATAATTAATGTATTTTTTTTTTTACAAAAAATATAATACCAGTTGCATAAATTAGGTATAAATTTGATATGAAAAACTCAACTACTGTTTCACCTTGACTTTATGCCATTTATTAAATCATCGAAGAATATTGGGTACACTACTTCGAAATTACTTGCCCCATAAAATACTCCCACCCAAATATAATTTAAAAAGAACAAGCAAATGTAGTCTACGGGTGGCCCATATGCACCCCCAATACCGTACGCGTTCCCATCACTTTTGGCTCCACCTCTAGATGCAAATAAACTACGAAAGGTTTGTTTTAATGTAAACTCAAACGGGCCCTAGTAGAAAAACGCAATGAAAAGTCATGCGAAGTTGCCTCTAGTTTTTCCACATAATGATTAATGACATAAAGAACAAACCGGCCCCAATTACTTTTTAGATTTTAGAAGACTTGATAATGATAATATAAATAAAGACTCTTGAGCAAGTTTGTTGTGCGGGTTCCTTAGGCCATCTCCAATGGAGCAGGGCTAGCCCGGGGCTCCAGAGCAAGTTTGTTGTGCGGGTTCCTTAGGCCATCTCCAATGGAGCAGGGCTAGCCCCGGGCTCTGGAGCCCCGGGCTAGCCCCGAGTCCTGCCTGGTCATCTCCAATGGTCGGGCTCCGTGGATGAATTAATTTTATTTTTTTCCTTTGTCCACTCTCACCTATTAATATTATAATTTTAATTTTTTTTAATACGGAGTATTAATTAAAATAACACATTAATTACAACAATACACAACATTAATTACACAATAATACACAACATAATCAAGGAAAAGAAAATAAAAATAGTCCTAAAGCTCCTTATAAACCTCATAAACATAGTGAGGGGCGCGTCATCTCCAATCGTTTCTCATCCCGGCCCCGGAAGTAGCCATTGGAGATGGCCTTAGCTAACCAGTGATCTCTTAATGTCTAGGTCACTGATGTAACATAATTTGTAACTTTTATATTTATATTAACTAAAATTACTCGACTAACATGATCGATCGTGATCCAAGATGATCGACCGATCTTGGCTGAATCGGTCGGCCATGGCATAATCGATCTTGGTGCAATCTACCTTTGTTGAAAATCTCGATCAAATTTATATACTCGATCGAGAATTACTCGTGCTACTATAATGGAGCTCGATAAATTACCAACTGCATTAACTTATATTCGAGACCAACGATCAGGACACGACTGATACGCAGTAAATGCAACATATCCCTGACAATCTGCAGTAGGACAAATCATTTTCGGCTATGATTAAAGGCGCCGCACAATGGTCACAATTACGAACATCACCTTATACGAATCATAATACTCCACCTATAATATGGACATCATTTAATACCATAGACACACATTTTAAGACACAATATGACCGAACCTTTATGCTCTGCTCAAGAACTTGGAAAAAATCGACTTTCCTTCACTTGTTCTTCCTGGAGCGTAGATCAGTTTTCACTTCTTTTTATAAACATAATTCACCAGGATTTGAGAAATTTTGTACTGATTTGACATTGACACCATAACATCTTATTTTCGTACACCAAAACAATTCTAGTAGAAAATTCTTTATGATTTAAAGAACTTTTTGATAAATATGTGAGCTTTTAATAACTAATAATATTTTCTTTAAGAATTTATAATATCTATATTCTAACATTCTTATAATAATTTAATTAGTTCTTTTTTATTCTTATTTGCTGATATTAGCGTCCATGGCCTTTTTATTAAAAACAATTTTTAACGTGTTCTTGGCCACTAAACTTATAAATTACCTATTCTAAATAAAGAGATTTCTTGCACCATTTCGTAAATCATTAATGAATTTAAGTATTGAGGAATTTTGTGCATATTCTCCAAAACACATATGAATTTCATGTTTTTAACCCATAAAAAACAAGACTATATAAAGTAAAAATCAATATATAGGAATGAAATAAAATCGGAAAAATAGACACATACCGAATTAGAAAGGGCTCAACTTCTTCATAGGAAGACAGAGAACATCAAAGACTTTATGCATCACAATCATTTTTCGACTTATAAGTTATAACAGGTACGTATTTAAAAGGTAGGCTAATTAATTACACTATAGAATATACACGCACTAATTAGAAGGAAACTTTCTTGATGGGGACCCAAATATATTATACGCGGATTCAACATTTTATTTATTTTTTATTTGCTCATAGGCTATTTACGATTGGGTTTCCTAAAAAAAAAGTTGAAGAACTTAGGATCATATAAAAATCACATCATTAACACATGTTTCCTTTTTTTTTTTTTTTTTTGTTATTAATGTGAGACCAATGTCTTATAATCTTTAAATTAGAATCATTACAGTCAATTTGTGATTGATAATAAAAAAAAAAAAAGGAATGGACTAGAGTGTTTGCATCAGTTTTTTTTTTTTTTTCTAATTTAATTAAAACATATTAATTGTAAAAAAAAAATAAAACAATAAAAGTCTTAAGTTATATAATTGTATAAATTTGAAGGACTTTCTGGAAGCAATTCTTAATTTTAACTTCAGGTGAGCTGAGGCTAAATTTACTCTTTAGTGAAAAGTAAAAATGTATTGGATTGGGCCTACAAACTAAGAAAAAAAAAAGCCGAAGTGTTGGTCCATTTAAAAATTGTTTTGACTGATTAATATTTTTTTCTCACTAAGAGCATCTCCAACAATAGGCATTAAAGCCATTTTTGATGTCCCAATTCAAAAAATGAAGAAAAAACTTGCTCCAACAAAGGCATTATCCAAGAACCTATTTTTAAGTCCACCCAATTTTGGCATCAAAAGTAATGCATTTGCAAAGGGCATTACTTTTTGCTGAAAATTTCCAACGGCTCTATTTTGAAAAAGTTGCCAACGGTTAAAAAAAAAAATCACTATAAAATTAGCCACAAAGTTGAAATTCATCCACACAACTTCTAGAATCTAAAATAAAATTAAAAATAAAAAATAGGTAAAGAAAAGGTAATTTTGTTAATACCTCTTCAATTTTGATATCAATTTCTTCAATTTCTTACTTCAATCTTGCTTCTATGGAGAGGGATGAGTGAGTTTTAGGTGGCTTGATCTTCAATTTTTTGCTTCAATTTCTTTTCTGTGGAGAGGCAGAAAACGAACGTGAGGAAGAAAGAGAGAGATGAGCCGCTGAATTTGGTCGTGTGTGTTGTGTGTTGTGTGTGTATATAAGTTTAATTATATTTAAATATGTTTAGGTTATCTTAAGTGTGGTTTAAATTATCAAATATCTCAATGTTGAATTACATACTAACACGTGAATATAAAATTTTATCGGTAAAAATTCTTAACATTTTTTAACTTAATTATTTTTAATTTAATTTTCTTTACTTTTAACTTTATTTGAAGTTAACTTAATTTTAATAAATTAAATTTAAATTGATTTGAAATGATGCTCCAATTTTAATGCTTATTGCTGGAGCAAAAAACTTTTATGCAGGTATCAAAACACTGTAGCATACATTAAAGAGTGATTTGATGCTGTTTTTTTATGTCGACTGCTAGAGATGCTCTAAGAAAATAAGCAAAAGACATAAATACCCCCTATACTTTGTCTAATTAAAACAAAATTCTATGATATTATCTGGCCCAATCTTAATAAAGGAAGGATTTGTGGAATCCAGGTCAGGTCCAACCCAACAACGTACAGATTAAGTTAAAACTTAAAACCCACAAAGGAAAAACCCTTTTTAACATCTGAAGCAAAAATATGACCGTTATATAGCAGGCGTTTCATAGTTGGCAATAATAATAATAATTATTATCAGCATTTCATTATTAGATTACACCGAATCCAACAATTTAAATCCCTTCAAATTCACACCATAAAGTCCACACCCCAGGTTTCTTTTCTTCTCCTTCTCTCTTTCTTTCTGAATTTGTTTTTATTTTGAACCAATTAAAAAAAAAACAAAAAACAAAGACTTGTTTCTAACATACATTGCATTAAAAAAAGCTAAGATCTTTGAGGTGGGTTTTTGATTTTCTGGAAAAGAATGGCGAAGATTAATGATGTTCTGCAGGAGGTGGAAGTAGATAGAATAAATAATCAGAATTTGGAAAATCAAATTGTCAAGACAGAATCAGAAGAACAACCTCAAGAAATCCAACAACAACAACAACAACATCCGTATGCTTTTCATGTGTCTGGACCTAGAAATGTTCCTTCTATAAACTGGAGAGACCTCATTAACTCTACTTGGTCAGTCTCTTCACTTTCTCTCTCTTTCTCTTGTTTTTTCTTTTTTTTTCTTTTACTGTGATCTAATATTCTCTGGTGATTTTGTGTTTTTATTTCAATTTTCCTGATTTAATCTTAGGTACAAAATGTATGTTGTTTGTTAAGGAGGATGAGTTGTGGGTTTTATTTTCTGATTGTCCTGTTGAATTAAGGATTAAGGAAAAAGGGTAACTTCAATTTTAAGCTGCAATTGTTCTAGTATTCACAAATTTGGTTTAATTTTCAATTTTAATTGTTAATCTGCATTGCAACAAAAAATAGGAGTATTGATTATCTAATCAGAATAATAAGGTGATTCTTTGGGTGGAACGCTTTTATTGATTAGCTGTGAACTTTGCTTTTCTTCTTTGTTCATGGAGATCTACATTTTATATGAGCTTATTCTTCGATTTAAAAGATAAAAAACTAACATGATCCATTAATTGAATAAACTGCAGGAAGAATGGAAACTACAAGAGGACAGTAATTTCCTGCTTTATACAAGCAGTATACTTGCTCGAACTCGACAGACAAGAAAATCGAACCACGGAAACTGCACTAGCCCCTAAATGGTGGATACCCTTCAAGTACAAACTAGTCGAGACACTAATAGACGAGAGAGATGGCTCAATCTTCGGTGCCATACTAGAATGGGACCGTGCCTCCGCCTTAGCCGATTTCGTGCTAATGCGACCGAGCGGTGCACCAAGAGCCGTTTTAGCTCTCAGAGGAACAATCCTTAAAAGCCAAACAATAAGACGTGATATCGAAGATGACTTACGTTTCCTAGCTTGGGAAAGTTTGAAGGGTAGTGTAAGATTTAATTGTGCTTTCAAAGCGCTTAAATCGATTTCCGATAGATACGGAAGCAATAACGTTTGTGTAGCCGGCCATTCTTTGGGTGCCGGTTTTGCTCTCCAAGTTGGGAAATCACTAGCCAAAGATGGGATATTTGTGGAGGCACATTTGTTCAATCCACCCTCGGTTTCTTTAGCTTCGAGTTTGAAAAACGTGGGGGAAAAAGCTGGGATTATGTGGAAAAGGGTAAAATCGATGATGACTCATTCTAGTGATGAAAACGAGGAGGAGAAAAAATCAGAAATGTTGGGGTCGAAGCAATGGGTGCCTCATTTGTATGTGAACAACAGCGATTACATTTGTTGTTATTATACTGATCCAGAAGAGACAGAGGAAAATAGTGTTGCTGCCGATCATAAGGACAAGGAGAATGCAAAGCCAAAGCCAAAGCCAAAGCCGCCTATAAATGCTGCTAAGCTTTTCGTGTTGTCTAAAGGGAAGCAGAAGTTTCTAGAAGCGCATGGCTTGGAGCAATGGTGGTCGGACGATTTGGAATTGCAAATGGCTGTTAATAATAGTAAGTTGATTAGTAGGCAGTTGAAGTCTTTGTATAGCCTACCTCAACAACAATCACCGAGCAAGGGTCGCTAACCCCGATATTTTTCTTTTTCTTTTTTGGGTTACATATAAAAGTACATGAGAGTTTCCTATAAGAGGGAAGAGAGAGCACAAATTTCATCTTGTAATGTGATGATTCCCAATATCATTTGTTTTTCCAATATGATTTATTGATTCTTTTCTTTGTGAATCTATCCAATGTTAGCTTTCTTTTGTTATATTGTGCCACATTTTAATATTACACATGAGTTTATAACAAGTATATTCATACTTAATATTTGACCTTGTGTCCTGGACACCCAAAAAAATTTCAAAACGGTTATTTTCGTCATTTTATATAAGTCGTGATGATCCATTTTATATAAGTGTGACATAACAATAACAATAAAACAAAAGATTATTCCTAGATAGAATTAAACAGTTTTTAGTGACAAAGCCATTCACATAAGAGCTGTAAATCTGTAATAAATATTTCCTCAGAACTGAGGGCTAAAAATTAAAAGGCAAATAAAAGTCACAACAAACTTATAACGACTCCACTGGGGATCGAACCCAGAATCTCTGGTTTCGTAGACCAGCGCCTTATCCATTGGGCCATGGAGTCAACATTTGTTAGTTGACTTATGTTGCTTCTATATAAATATATACATTAGCACAACTTATTACTAAACGAATCATAAAGACACGAGTTCCAGTTTCAAGAAGAAGTTAATTTAGTGAGTTAGAGTCAAATTAGCGCCTAATCATTATTTTTCTTTTTTCTTTGCCCACTTACTTAAGTATGAAATTAGTACGATTCATGTTAGAGGCGAGACTCAAGTTCGAACCCTACTGGAGACACCACACTGGGGAGGACCTATACCCTTTGCACTCTTCGGTCCGAGCTGTAAATACACAGTCTAGTAGATCAAAAAAAAAAAAAAAATTAAGATTGATAACGTTAATGCTATTTGAAGTTGGTTAGGTCGAACAACCACGATCTCAGGTCGAGACTGATAAGACTGAGATGGGTAAAACAAGTTATGCCTTTAGTTAATCTAGGTTGCCACACGTTGATTACATGAATGACACGGGGGAGAGTCCAATATATGATATATCACACTTCAAGATGTTCTTCGCCCATCCTTTTACACTATTATTTTTATCTAATATATTATGATTAATTACCATTACATTCTCCGGATTGAAATAGAGTATGACTGAAATTCACAATAATCATTCCATCACAATTATCGCCCTATTCAACTGTAACACAATGGATATTTTAAAAGTTACACTTTAAAAAAAAAAAAAAGAAGAAGAAGAAGAAGAATTAATATATATGAACTCATTTAATTACCTCAATTGTACAAAAATATACATGATTGATCCTATATATAGTACAAGTACATACTATACATGATTGACTCTCAGTAGCACACAAAATATACAATAATTTCCTACACCTTTGGATATATAAACATCATAACAAATAATATATCCACATATATATTTATGCACAAGAACATTTACATAAATAAATACATAATTACATACAAATTAATCATATGAAGCTAGGTAAATCATAATCATAAACACAAACCTCTTGCTGATTAATCCTTCCATAAAACGACGACGCATCATCATAATTATACGAAACCGTATCCATTTCCATTAGAAGTGTCTCTAAATCCCGATACTCTGATGAAAAATCAATCTTAATTTCACTAGGTGACGACCCCTCTGGTGTGCTGAAACACGATGAGTTGGACGATAAATTGAGGCTGTTTTCTTGAAATTCGATATCTATACCGGGCGGGGCCACCATAGTTGATGGAGATATAGGTATAGAAGGTGGCGGAGACGAGACCGGAGAATTTCCGTTGCCGGTGAGTTCTTGAACAAGGTTCTTGAAGTTTGAAGAGTTTGTGATGTATACTTTGGGCCTCAAAATCTTGATTAAACTCATGTTGAGTTGTTTCTTTTCATGATTACATGCTTTCATGGAAGTATGACTTGATCTTTTCCCCATGATTTTTAATAAAGAAGGAATTTAAAATTAATGTTTGGCCTTGAAAATCACTTCCAACTTCCTTGCTTGTAACGAAGGATACTAAGATTTATGTATTAATATGAAGGAGACTTGGAGTTGATCAAGACATCAACTCAATAATAAAATATATGATATTAATATATAATCTTAGCAAGAAATTAATTAGACAGCAAGATGCCGAAAATGATGTTTATTCTGCTAATGTTATATATTTAAAATTGGTGACTTGGACTTTCTAAAACCGAACAAGACATAAAATTGGGAAAAGCCTATACCGATTATTGGGTTCACTGGTTTCATCGATTTAACCACTGGTTAAATATATTTACTTTTGCATTATATAGCATGTCCATTGAAGTTTAAGCATGATTAATATTTAAACTTATGTTCATCATAATGACTATCTAAACATAAATATTACAGATCAATGTGAGATTTGACAATTGGAAAAAAATTTTACAAAAATTTATTGATTAATAATAATACAACATAATTATAGTATTTATGATTTAAACTTTAGTCTTTAAAAATCTAGTTTGTATTATACATTGACTCAAGAGTTTTGCTAAAAAATATAATTGAAAAAGAAATAATAATTTATTTGATTAGCTCAAAATACCTATGTTCTAAGAAAAGTTAGACCAAACCATATAGTAAGATATTAATTTATTTTTTTATGAGATAGAAAAAATTGTTTCACTCATATAGTTTGAGTCTAACTCAACCTCAAAAGGTAACTTAATTAAATAATGAGGATTGACCAAGATCGTATAAGGTGTACTTAACTATTATTTTCAATTCATGTGAGACATTTAGTCTAATATTAATTCATGTGTTAATTAATCTTAAGACATGTGTTAGCTAATTAATGCGTTTGCCTTGTAATTTTTTAGTGCTGTACATGTCGAATTTGCACGAAAATTCTGTATTAAGTCATGCACTCTAGAATGTGAAATACATGATGATATATGCCAAGATTTGTAATTATATGGATGTTAATTAGTTTTCTGAAATTCTTAATTAGAGATTTCAATAAACAAATGGGTGTAGATGCTGGTCAATTTCATGAAATTGAGTTTTTGGAGAAAGCGACACGAGGTAATCCAACAGTGAAGGCACGTTGATAAAACTATTCACTAGCTTGTTTTTCTTTATCATCATGTCTTTGTGTGCGTTAAAAAGAGACACAAATATTCCAATTTATTTGGTGTCTATGTATTATTTTATTGACAACAATATTTTATGTGAACACATACTACTGTTGGTATAATTTTATCTTAATAATAATCAACATTTAAGATACGTGTAGTGTAAACAAGATTTCTTTAAGATCCTCATAAACTCAAGTTTATGGGAAAAATGCATATTACTGCACTGTGATATCAGAAACCTGCAAAAAACTACCCTATAAAATTATTTTTGCATCAGACTTCCTTGTGTTTTCAAAAACCCTGCAAATCACAGGGTGGTAATATATATTTTCCCTGTTAATAAAAATATAAATTTTTATTAATATATAAGGGGTAATTTAGGCAAGTCAATTAAAAATTAACGGTGTCAATGATTAACGAAGAATGGGTGTAATTTGCAGGGTTTTTGAAAACACAAGGAAGTCTGGTGCAAAAAAAATTTTACAGGGTAATTTTTTGCAGGTTTTCGATATCACAGGGTAGTAATATGCATTTTTCCCCAAATTTATAATCTTAATTAATTCTTTCAATAAATTACATATTTATCAAATGGTAAAATTTTAGGCCCCATTCACAAGAAAATGCCTACTTCACAAAGTTAATTAGTTTCTTGTAACAATCTCTAATCTCATCAAATAACAACAACAACTACAATAATAATAATAATAATAATAATAATAATATCACTGACAGGATAAAATGGTCTTTGAATTTTAGCTTTGACTGCTAAAAATATATATTGACTGGAAAAACAGTGCCTAATCTATTTAATTATTCCACAATTAAGCCACATTTTCTGCTTCCAGTTATTCAACTAAGGGTGAGTTTGGCCTAGCGATACGAGAAGCAATTATAGGAGAATTAATTTTAGTATAATTGATTTTGGTAATAATTGATTATAATAAAAATTAATTATAGAATAATTGCTTTTGTATAATAGCTTTTGCAAAAGTAACACTTTAGTAGCTTCTAAAATATGTTGATTTTTTGCTTCTCGAGATCCCAAAAGTGATTATGATATTGGGGGCCAAACACCATGAAAATCATGATTGAGCAGAAGTTATTTTTATAATCGGGGCCAAACACTTCAAAAATCACAATAGAGATCTATAAGTGATTTTAAGAGCTCCAACCGCTGGGCCAAACTCACCCGTAGATGTCCTACTTTTTGGTATACTAGAAAAGTGCACGGATTAACTAATTTTTTTTAATCAAATTAGAAAATTGCACGTATTTTGCACGTGATTAACTAATTTTTTTAATCAAATTAGAAAAGTGCACGTGTTTTGCACGTAATTAACTAATTTTTTTTTATCCAATTAGAAAAGTGCACGTGTTTTGCATGTGATTAACTAATTTCTTATGTTAGTTGATCCATCCATTCTCAAGTTAACCCATTAGTTATTTTCACATTTGTTAATCAGTTCACTCATTCTTTTAATCAAATTAGAAAAGTACACGTGTTTTGCACGTGATTAACTATAATTTTTTAAAAACTTACAAAGAAATATTGATTTTGTCTGCTTTTACATTGAGTTTATCATTTCTTTTTTGTTATTTTAACCCGTTCATTCACAAATTTTTTATGGTTTATCCAGTTTATTTAACGATCCTTCCATACTCAAGTTAACCCATTAGTTGATTTTTACACTTGTTAATCAGTTCATTCATTCTCTCCGGTTTGACCCAATTTTAGTCTAATTTTACTTATTATTTTGCTTATTTAACATATTTTCTCACATATTTCACCTTTCTTTTTTGCCAATTAACTCATTTTTTTCTTTTATCGATTTGATCCATTATTTTGTTATCCCGTGTTTAGCCGATGTCATTCAATTTTTTTTTATCGGTTTTGCCCATTTTTTTGTCGGTTAACCTTGATGTTTTATCAATTCACCATTTTTTTTTGTTCTTTTATTGATTTGATCCATTTTTTTGTTTCCCGTGTTTAGCCGATGTCATTCAATTTTTTTTTTCTGGTTTTACCCATTTTTTTGCCGGTTAACCTTGTTTTTTTTTTTTTTTTTTTTATCAATTCAACATTTTTTTTTGTTTAACTCGCTTTTCTTTCTATATGATCCATTTTCCTATTGATTTTACTATTTTTATCATATATTTTTGATCGAATTGTTGATTTTAACAATTTCTATCTTTTGACTTTTTTGGGCTTAAGTCAATTATACATTTTTAGTTAACTAAATGATACCTTTTTTTATTCATGTAGCATGAATGTGACATAATTTTTTTTAGTCTCTTAATATTTTTGAGGTTCCTTTATAAGTAATAACTTTTCAAAGAAATATTTGAAGAAATATAGAATAATCTTTTTTTTTTTATTATTAATATTTTAATGAGTTGTAAAACTTTAAAAAGATAATTATAAGGTTGATGTATGATAGACTTCTTCTCTAATTATACTTCTAGGATTTTTTTATTTACCTTTTTGCCATAAAATTAAATATCACAATATACTTTAAATAGGGGTATATTAGTCTTCACAAAAAGGGAAGAAATTTCCCTAGGCCAACTCGTACTTTTATATGTATATAGATAGATAGATAGATGTATAAGCAAATATTATTAAAAATGTTAGCTAATTCACAGTGCAAGGGATTCCGTGCAACGTATTATAAAACACAAGACGATTTTATGCAATAAAATTAATACATGGGGTTTTGTTTTGTGCAGGTTTCTCAAAACATAGGGGGGTTTTATGCTATGTAAGAAGTATGAGTAATTAACAATAGCACATACCATACTACTGAAGTAAAACCCGACCGTGGTGAAATAGAAAGACATCATTCTATAGAAATCAAATCGACGGCCAAGTCGATGCACATCTCGACTAAGCGTTTGCTCTCCATTACCACTTGCGACTTTCGCCTCAAATTGAGATATTTGATTCATACCAACATCTCGTCCCTTACCAACTTGAATATATTCATGATGGGTTACGTAACCCCTTCGTAATGTTGAGTTATAACCTGAAGATCGATGGTAACCATTAAAAATAAGATCATGGAAAAAAGATAAAATTTCTAATTCTCCCAAAGAAAGCATTGAATAGATTTTACCAGAAAATATGTCTTCGCTCAAATTGATCGTTTTCGAAGCTTTGCTTATGCCTCCTCTTGTAATATGAAAAAGTCTATCAAAAATATCAGGATGTCCGTAGTGGAACCTTACCCTGTGGGACGAAAATCATAGTTATAAAATCGTAAACTTGCTAATTTTAGAATAGATAGATAGATGTATGGACTGACCAACTAGTCTTTGACTTGTCCTGTTTCTTTCATTCTTTATTTTGTGTTTTTTTTTTAAAGAAACAAATGTTCGATAGTTGTATAGGGGAACAAAAAAATTTGCAAAGATAAGTGTTTATAATCAATTGTTCTTTGTTTGTTCTAAGTGAATAATGTACATATACAAAACCTGAAATGCTCTCACTATTTAACTATATATCCTTTTCTACAACTCTTGTAATAAATTTTGTAAATATCATCACCTAAACAATTAGGTGAATCTAATCTCCAGAATTTAGTGCAAAGATGAAACAACAAAAAAATCACTTTGAAGATGTCTTATCATCCTTTTTTCCAGCCAAAATCATCGAAATTTGTAGTCCCCTACTAAATGCTTGATTAAAGAGCAGCCGAGTTTGGAACTCTGAGACAAACGGAAACCAAGACAACACGACGACGGGCATGAATATAAAGAGCCCAATTACGGCTTCATACGCTCTTCCAAGCTCCATAACAGAATCCCAAAGCCCAATACCCTTCAAACATGGTCTACAAGCTTGAGAAATCTGCAATTAAAAGTAATAAATCAAGTAAATATAATTTTTTTAACATGAGAGCTAATTTGATCGATGTTTAAGTATTCATACGAGGATAATGGACCATCCGGTAGGCATGAATGCCAATATCGCGGCAAATATGTCACTAATAACAAGCCCACAAACCACGAATAACACCGTCATGACTGATACAAATCCGAGGAACAAAAGGGCTTTTAAAATCCTAAACATAAGTTGAATGTCGGTTCCAAATTTTCGTCTGCCCATTGATACCATCTTCATATTGGAAAAAAAAATACCAAATTAAATGCCAATCAAATAACCCCTTTTTTTTTAATTTAAAAAACTAATAAAAACATACCTTTAAAACAAGTAGAACAGTTGCCATAACAAACCAAGACAAGCCATAAACCTAAGGAGACAATTTGAAGGAAGAATTTATATAAAAAATTGGAGAAAAAAAGACTGGAAAATAATTTTGTAGTAGTATTTTATTTACCAGTATATCCTTGCTCCCATGTGATATCTTTAGATGATAAACAATCTCATATTGGTAGATGAAAAATCGAAACGCAATGATAATTTCAAGAACTCTACCCCTTACATTTGTAAATCTCAAGTGTTCTTGTTCTTCATTCCACCAAGATTCCCAACTTTTATCGGGCGAAATTCCAATCCCGCCCCGATTCCCCATCCACCTCTTCCAATCAGTCCAATCATCGATCGGTTTTTGCCAATCAAATCATGATGGATTGAAAATAAAAGGAGCGAATAACCAAGAAGCCACAATAAACCACATTGCAAAAGTAATGAAGAAGTATAACGAGGAAGAGCGATAAGAAACTCCGTAGATCTCATAAACGAGCAACAATATAAACAGCTCCAACCCTTTGACAAAGTGACTACGGGAATACATTCTGTAATTTTCAGCAAACTTAGCGTGAAAAACGACAAATCCACGACCCGTAGCTCGATATTTTGAACCTCCATGTAAAATTGTTCGGCCATAGTAATGCGCTTTTGTTCCGAGCTGAAATGTGAAAAAGACAGATGCTAGTTGGAGTTGCATAACAATTAAATCACCTATAGCACTCCGGAACCCTCTTTCTAGGCCAATTTCCATCACCATGGGTAATACGAGCAACAATCCTAGCTGAAAGAGCGACTGAGTAGCCAAAGCCTCTTCCAGAGACTTACTCTCACGAATAGATGAATCATCCAAAATTCGCCTTTCTAATCCGCTCAACACCATGTACATTCGTCCGTATAAGAATAAGTAGACAATAAGCACCGTAATCTGAAAGAAATTCTCAATAAATCTCCGATTTCAAAGAGACCATTAAGTTTAGCTCACATAATATATAAGCAAATATTATTAAAAATGTTAGCTAATTCACAGTGCAAGGGATTCCGTGCAACGTATTATAAAACACAAGGCGATTTTATGCAATAAAATTAATACATGGGGTTTTGTTTTGTGCAGGTTTCTCAAAACATAGGGGGGTTTTATGCTATGTAAGAAGTATGAGTAATTAACAATAGCACATACCATACTACTGAAGTAAAACCCGACCGTGGTGAAGTAGAAAGACATCATTCTATAGAAATCAAATCGACGGCCAAGTCGATGCACATCTCGACTAAGCGTTTGCTCTCCATTACCACTTGCGACTTTCGCCTCAAATTGAGATATTTGATTCATACCAACATCTCGTCCCTTACTAACTTGAATATATTCATGATGGGTTACGTAACCCCTTCGTAATGTTGAGTTATAACCTGAAGATCGATGGTAACCATTAAAAATAAGATCATGGAAAAAAGATAAAATTTCTAATTCTCCCAAAGAAAGCATTGAATAGATTTTACCAGAAAATATGTCTTCGCTCAAATTGATCGTTTTCGAAGCTTTGCTTATGCCTCCTCTTGTAATATGAAAAAGTCTATCAAAAATATCAGGATGTCCGTAGTGGAACCTTACCCTGTGGGACGAAAATCATAGTTATAAAATCGTAAACTTGCTAATTTTAGAATAGATAGATAGATGTATGGACTGGCCAACTAGTCTTTGACTTGTCCTGTTTCTTTCATTCTTTCATTCTTTATTTTGTGTTTTTTTTTAAAGAAACAAATGTTCAATAGTTGTATAGGGGAACAAAAAAATTTGCAAAGATAAGTGTTTATAATCAATTGTTCTTTGTTTGTTCTAAGTGAATAATGTACATATACAAAACCTGAAATGCTCTCACTATTTACCTATATATCCTGGCCTTTTCTACAACTCTTGTAATAAATTTTGTAAATATCATCACCTAAACAATTAGGTGAATCTAATCTCCAGAATTTAGTGCAAAGATGAAACAACAAAAAAATCACTTTGAAGATGTCTTATCATCCTTTTTTCCCGCCAAAATCATCGAAATTTGTAGTCCCCTACTAAATGCTTGATTAAAGTGCAGCCGAGTTTGGAACTCTGAGACAAACGGAAACCAAGACAACACGACGACGGGCATGAATATAAAGAGCCCCATTACGGCTTCATACGCTCTTCCAAGCTCCATAACAGAATCCCAAAGCCCAATACCCTTCAAACATGGTCTACAAGCTTGAGAAATCTGCAATTAAAAGTAATAAATCGAGTAAATATAATTTTTTTAACATGAGAGCTAATTTGATCGATATTTAAGTATTCATACGAGGATAATGGCCCATCCGGTAGGCATGAATGCCAAGATCGCGGCAAATATGTCACTAATAACAAGCCCACAAACCACGAATAACACCGTCATGACTGATACAAATCCGAGGAACAAAAGGGCTTTTAAAATCCTAAACATAAGTTGAAAGTCGTTCCAAATTTTCGTCTGCCCATTGATACCATCTTCATATTGGAAAAAAAAATACGAAATTAGATGCCAATCAAATAACCCTTTTTTTTTTTAATTTAAAAAACTAATAAAAACATACCTTTAAAACAAGTAGAACAGTTGCCATAACAAACCAAGACAAGCCATAAACCTAAGGAGACAATTTGAAGGAAGGATTTTTATAAAAAATCGGAGAAAAAAAGACTGGAAAATAATTTTGTAATAGTATTTTATTTACCAGTATATCCTTGCTCCCATGTGATATCTTTAGATGATAAACAATCCCATATTGGTAGATGAAAAATCGAAACGCAATGATAATTTCAAGAACTCTACCCCTTACATTTGTAAATCTCAAGTGTTCTTGTTCTTCATTCCACCAAGATTCCCAACTTTTATCGGGCGAAATTCCAATCCCGCCCCGATTCCCCATCCACCTCTTCCAATCAGTCCAATCATCGACCGTTTTTTGCCAATCAAATCCAGATGGATTGAAAATAAAAGGAGCGAATAACCAAGAAGCCACAAGAAACCACATTGAAAAAGTAATGAAGAAGTATAATGAGGAAGAGCGATAAGAAACTCCATAGATCTCATAAACGAGCAACAATATAAACAGCTCCAACCCTTTGACAAAGTGACTACGGGAATACATTCTGTAATTTTCAGCAAACTTAGCGTGAAAAACGACAAATCCATGACTCGTAGCTCGATATTTTGAACCTCCATGTAAAATTGTTCGGCCATAGTAATGCGCTTTTGTTCCGAGCTGAAATGTGAAAAAGACAGATGCTAGTTGGAGTTGCATAACAATTAAATCACCTATAGCACTCCGGAACCCTCTTTCTAGGCCAATTTCCATCACCATGGGTAATACGAGCAACAATCCTAGCTGAAAGAGCGACTGAGTAGCCAAAGCCTCTTCCAGAGACTTACTCTCAAGAATAGATGAATCATCCAAAATTCGCCTTTCTAATCCGCTCAACACCATGTACATTCGTCCGTATAATTATAAGTAGACAATAAGCACCGTAATCTGAAAGAAATTCTCAATAAATCTCCGATTTCAAAGAGACCATTAAGTTTAGCTCACATAATATATAAGCAAATATTATTAAAAATGTTAGCTAATTCACAGTGCAAGGGATTCCGTGCAACGTATTATAAAACACAAGGCGATTTTATGCAATAAAATTAATACATGGGGTTTTGTTTTGTGCAGGTTTCTCAAAACATAGGGGGGTTTTATGCTATGTAAGAAGTATGAGTAATTAACAATAGCACATACCATACTACTGAAGTAAAACCTGACAGTGGTGAAATAGAAAGACATCATTCTATAGAAATCAAATCGACGGCCAAGTCGATGCACATCTCGACTAAGCGTTTGCTCTCCATTACCACTTGCGACTTTCGCCTCAAATTGAGATATTTGATTCATACCAACATCTCGTCCCTTACCAACTTGAATATATTCATGATGGGTTACGTAACCCCTTCGTAATGTTGAGTTATAACCTGAAGATCGATGGTAACCATTAAAAATAAGATAATGGAAAAAAGATAAAATTTCTAATTCTCCCAAAGAAAGCATTGAATAGATTTTACCAGAAAATATGTCTTCGCTCAAATTGATCGTTTTCGAAGCTTTGCTTATGCCTCCTCTTGTAATATGAAAAAGTCTATCAAAAATATCAGGATGTCCGTAGTGGAACCTTACCCTGTGGGACGAAAATCATAGTTATAAAATCGTAAACTTGCTAATTTTAGAATAGATAGATAGATGTATGGACTAACCAACTAGTCTTTGACTTGTCCTGTTTCTTTCATTCTTTCATTCTTTATTTTGTGTTTTTTTTTTAAAGAAACAAATGTTCAATAGTTGTATAGGGGAACAAAAAAATTTGCAAAGATAAGTGTTTATAATCTATTGTTCTTTGTTTGTTCTAAGTGAATAATGTACATATACAAAACCTGAAATGCTCTCACTATTTACCTATATATCCTTTTCTACAACTCTTGTAATAAATTTTGTAAATATCATCACCTAAACAATTAGGTGAATCTAATCTCCAGAATTTAGTGCAAAGATGAAACAAGAAAAAAATCACTTTGAAGATGTCTTATCATCCTTTTTTCCCGCCAAAATCATCGAAATTTGTAGTCCCCTACTAAATGCTTGATTAAAGAGCAGCCGAGTTTGGAACTCTGAGACAAACGGAAACCAAGACAACACGACGACGGGCATGAATATAAAGAGCCCCATTACGGCTTCATACGCTCTTCCAAGCTCCATAACAGAATCCCAAAGCCCAATACCCTTCAAACATGGTCTACAAGCTTGAGAAATCTGCAATTAAAAGTAATAAATCGAGTAAATATAATTTTTTTAACATGAGAGCTAATTTGATCGATGTTTAAGTATTCATACGAGGATAATGGCCCATCCGGTAGGCATGAATGCCAAGATCGCGGCAAATATGTCACTAATAACAAGCCCACAAACCACGAATAACACCGTCATGACTGATACAAATCCGAGGAACAAAAGGGCTTTTAAAATCCTAAACATAAGTTGAAAGTCGGTTCCAAATTTTCGTCTGCCCATTGATACCATCTTCATATTGGAAAAAAAAATACCAAATTAGATGCCAATCAAATAACCCCTTTCTTTTTAATTTAAAAAACTAATAAAAACATACCTTTAAAACAAGTAGAACAGTTGCCATAACAAACCAAGACAAGCCATAAACCTAAGGAGACAATTTGAAGGAAGAATTTATATAAAAAATCGGAGAAAAAAAGACTGGAAAATAATTTTCTAGTAGTATTTTATTTACCAGTATATCCTTGCTCCCATGTGATATCTTTAGATGATAAACAATCCCATATTGGTAGATGAAAAATCGAAACGCAATGATAATTTCAAGAACTCTACCCCTTACATTTGTAAATCTCAAGTGTTCTTGTTCTTCATTCCACCAAGATTCCCAACTTTTATCGGGCGAAATTCCAATCCCGCCCCGATTCCCCATCCACCTCTTCCAATCAGTCCAATCATCGACCGTTTTTTGCCAATCAAATCCAGATGGATTGAAAATAAAAGGAGCGAATAACCAAGAAGCCACAAGAAACCACATTGAAAAAGTAATGAAGAAGTATAACGAGGAAGAGCGATAAGAAACTCCGTAGATCTCATAAACGAGCAACAGTATAAACAGCTCCAACCCTTTGACAAAGTGACTACGGGAATACATTCTGTAATTTTCAGCAAACTTAGCGTGAAAAACGACAAATCCACGACCCGTAGCTCGATATTTTGAACCTCCATGTAAAATTGTTCGGCCATAGTAATGCGCTTTTGTTCCGAGCTGAAATGTGAAAAAGACAGATGCTAGTTGGAGTTGCATAACAATTAAATCACCTATAGCACTCCGGAACCCTCTTTCTAGGCCAATTTCCATCACCATGGGTAATACGAGCAACAATCCTAGCTGAAAGAGCGACTGAGTAGCCAAAGCCTCTTCCAGAGACTTACTCTCACGAATAGATGAATCATCCAAAATTCGCCTTTCTAATCCGCTCAACACCATGTACATTCGTCCGTATAAGAATAAGTAGACAATAAGCACCGTAATCTGAAAGAAATTCTCAATAAATCTCCGATTTCAAAGAGACCATTAAGTTTAGCTCACATAATATATAAGCAAATATTATTAAAAATGTTAGCTAATTCACAGTGCAAGGGATTCCGTGTAACGTATTATAAAACACGAGGCGATTTTATGCAATAAAATTAATACATGGGGTTTTGTTTTGTGCAGGTTTCTCAAAACATAGGGGGATTTTATGCTATGTAAGAAGTATGAGTAATTAACAATAGCACATACCATACTACTGAAGTAAAACCCGACCGTGGTGAAATAGAAAGACATCATTCTATAGAAATCAAATCGACGGCCAAGTCGATGCACATCTCGACTAAGCGTTTGCTCTCCATTACCACTTGCGACTTTCGCCTCAAATTGAGATATTTGATTCATACCAACATCTCGTCCCTTACCAACTTGAATATATTCATGATGGGTTACGTAACCCCTTCGTAATGTTGAGTTATAACCTGAAGATCGATGGTAACCATTAAAAATAAGATCATGGAAAAAAGATAAAATTTCTAATTCTCCCAAAGAAAGCATTGAATAGATTTTACCAGAAAATATGTCTTCGCTCAAATTGATCGTTTTCGAAGCTTTGCTTATGCCTCCTCTTGTAATATGAAAAAGTCTATCAAAAATATCAGGATGTCCGTAGTGGAACCTTACCCTGTGGGACGAAAATCATAGTTATAAAATCGTAAACTTGCTAATTTTAGAATAGCTGAATTATAGAAAACACGTTACGTACCTCAGAGGGTTGGCTAAAACTCTTTGACCGATTGTCACGAAACTAGTTTCTTGATTGGACATGAACCAAGCGAGTGAAGAGACACTGTGATCGAGGAAAAATGTAAGTGCGTAATATTGTGTGTACTCGTTATTAATATTTCCACCGAAGAAGTGTGAATGGAAAACACGAACCTTCCTGTAAAAATATGCTCCCTTAATCCTAATATTGTTGGCCTTCTTTGTCCATGATGAGTTTTCAAGAATTCCTCCAAAACATTTCGCATCTTGAAAGCTTCCTCAAAATAATTATCCTGCGGGAAAATGAACGTTTACAAGGCAATGCTTGGAAAAATGATCATCTATATTAGTACAACGCAAATAATGCAATGAACAAAAGAAATGCATTTATGGACCTGATTCATGTCTATGGTTTGCAAGGCTTCTCCACGAGTAAAAACGATAGCGTGATTTTGATTCTCTGGTTTACCTTCACCAATTTCTGTTGGAGGGCCTGGAAGCTTGATACGATATATTTCCTGATATTGCATTGTTTAATGTTACAAAAAATTAAATGATATGGAACAAAAACCAACTATTTTTTCTTACGAAAACATTGGTATACCTCGTCCAATTTCTCCCCTCCTTTGACCAAGACGGAATAATAAACCTTCTCCGTCTTTCCATTAACGGTATGCTCTCTCTCGTCTATATAAGCAACACGCAGAGATGGATACCTTGACATATGAACATTTTGATAATAAACATAAGCTCAATCTATACAATAAAGAAGAGGTTTTAATCTTGATGAAAAATGCAACTTACGTCAGCATAAGATTCAGTATATCTTGGTAACAATTCCGGTCTTCTTCCGCGCTGGATTTCTTCTGAGCACCGTAAACTTGACATGATACAACGTAAGTGAATTTCAAATCTGCTAAAGCTTGCGCTCGTTCCTTAAGAACCCTGTAGTCTCTGTGGTTTATATCAATTGCTCGATATCCACCAAAAATAGCTGCCAAAAGGAACATATTTTTTTGTTATTAATTCCATACTTGGGTGCTAAAAAAATATTACATGAATATCTACGAAGTACGAACCATTATCATCAGCAAAATCCAAAAAGCATTGAAGCTCCAAAGCTTCTCTGTAGTACATCATCCCTCTTACTGGAGATCCAACTAGAAAACATAAATACAGTCGCAAAGAAAACACATACATACACATATATACGTATGTACATATAATGTACGTATATCATATTTATATTACCAGTTCGGGCAAGTGTCTGACCCCTGTACGATACCCACTGCCGGTCTAATTCTGACCTGTCTTTGGTAGTGTAACCAAGTTTTGGATCGTTTATACGCTCCTCGTAGTTATTCCATTCATCTGTTACAAGTGGTAATTAAAATTATGAGAGTTCATTATCTGACATAACAATATAGTTATAGTATCTTAAAACTCACCAGGATATATTTTCTGAAGATAGAATAGCGTTGTTATGCCATCCTCATTGGGAGTGTTAAGCTCGTCTTTCGAATAAAGAACGTTTTCCTTATAGTATGGTGTCAAAACACTGGACCATAAAATAGACTCGTGTCACAAAAGTACATATTTAAGGAGAAATTATCTAAATAAGGTGAGATATGAAATGAACTAACCTGAAAGAGAGCATGTTACGAACTTTTGGGGCACTAGGCATGATCATAAATAAAGAATTTGCAAAAAAAGTTATGCGTCTACGAGCTTCTAAATTCATTGGCACGTTGATTGCAGATTCTTTCACAGTCAAAAGCAAATAAAGCCTCACAATCTGTATTATATAGAATGTGAAATTAACATATAACAAGTCAAAAAGACATGTCAAATATGTAACGAAAATCTCAAGTTTTTCAATACCTTTTCCATCCAAGACGTGCTTTTTGGGAGCTCGATGTTTACCCTTTCAAACTTCTGCTCTTTTTTGTCCTCTTGATGGAACGTATCGACCTTTTCGAGAACCCTAGAGAAGAAATGATCATCTAAGTCTCAAGAAGTTAAATATAAACTAATGAATATGAACTCAAGGTATAATTTTAGGTGACATACTCATGGCCATTATTCATTACATCTTTAATGATAATCTCTACAATATCCTGGAGTATGTTAATGATCTGAGATCTATACAACTGAGGATCCTTATAATCAGTCATCTGTCAAAAAAAAAATAAAATTCGATGTTAGTCGAACAAGAGAGAACTATACATTTAGATGTGGGACAAGCATCAAAAGATGGAACTTACAAGAAGTTTCAAAAAGTTCTCGAGTTTTTGACTTAATGGAGCCAGCCCTCTCATCTTAAATTCCTTCAAAAATCTTTGTTGTTCTATGCTGCTTTCCACTTCATAACATATTTGCCAAATAACTCTAGAAAAGTGATCAATAAATGTAAATTTTAATTGCAAACATAACTTTGTGATAAGATTTATGAACATAGGATTGTATGTTCCTTACTTCTTATCCACATCATCTAATAAAATGCCGAGCAGAACGTCTCTTAGTGTCTGGTAGCATTCAATAATTGCATGATACATAAAATCGTCATTTTTTATTTTCCTGAAGAGATCGGCATCTTCCTTCTCGAAGTCTTTTGCCATGTCAAGTGCTATTGGAATCTATCGTCGGTACCAAGATAATATGTCAAAAACGGAAAAAACATCGACCAATTATACAAAAAAAGTCCAAATCAAACCAAAGTTTTACCTTACTAGCAAGCAAGAAAGGAGGCCACTGGATGACAGTGACGTCACTTGATGAATAGGGAACAAGAAGCAAGTTTTTCTCACTGGAATTCGATTACACGAGCATTTTCAACACACGAGAAAAATATATAAGAACGATTAATGACAATAGAAGAAAAAGAAAAGTACGAACCTATGGCTGATTAAATCCTCGTTTCTCAAAGATAAAATGAATTCATTCCACATCTGAGAGAACTTAGCAATGTTTATTCTATGCAATGTGTCATCCTGCCACATGGTTAAATATATATTATTGTGATCAAATAATGAAAATAATATATACGACAAAGTTCAGTACGTACTTCCTCATGTCGTTTAATATCTTCCTTCGAATATGGAACAAGACGCTTGCTGAAAGCTGTAGGAACCGATTCAAATCTTGCCCTTAACATACCAAGTGTCCTTATCTACATTTAACAACATGGAGTTAATTATTTTACTGTGACATTATTAATAACTGTTTTTAATAATCGTACGAAAGCACATGACCACCGACCTCTCCGAGGTGGCTGAATGCTCCATAGATCCCACCAATAACAGTCGCGAAAATAGCATACCATATTTGTGTATCCATGAAATACACCTAATTAAATTGAAATAAGATTTCGAGGATTTGAGAATATATTTTAGCAGGTAACTAAGTTTTACATATTAATAAGCAAATATTGTTATATATACCAGAATAACTGGAGCCCATATTGCAATGACAACACCCATATTATGAGTAACTGCATCATGTACATAAAATACTTTATTAGATTTTAAGCTCCAAAGTATCAAAAAACATAAAGACATGATGTGATTGAGTTTTACCATTTGGAAAGAATTCATGCCAATCGTAGTTACTGACAGTTAGTCTCATAATCGTCCTTGTTGGTTCGATTAATGGCAATATCTGAGCGAGACAAAAATGACTTAGAGAACATAATGAACGACATTAAGATGATATTTTTGCTTCTCAAACCACTATATATATTTAGTAAATTTTAAGTAGTTATCTTTAAGAGATAATTATATCGAATGCAGCTAAGAGCAAGGAGTGTCTTTCTAGTAAACAAAATCGAATGAAAAAATCCATCCGAAAAATTGGTCAACTAAAACTTATTTTGTCACATGTAAATATTTATTCAAACAAGAAAAGTTACCTCAACAAAATAGCTGAATGCTAGCTTGCTTATTAGCAGGGTGATCCAAAAGAGGGTGTACCTAAAGAACAAAGAAGGTTACCGTCAAAAGTAGGTAAAACCGAACTCCTCCATACCCATGTGGCAAGCAGTGTATGTACTAAACTTAAATACTTAAGTTTCTACATAAGTATGTTCGGTTCATATATGCACCGTACTTCTATAACACAAATTGGTAACGAAAAACAAAAGAGAAAAAGACCGTGTAGAAAAGAAGACAATTGAGACCAAATATAGGCTAAAATATTATGTATCTTACTTCAAAAGGGAAAACATGTCTTCATGCATGCCTCTTCCAACATAGAGATGTGGCTGAAATCCAGAAACAAGGCATGAAAACACGAACCACGATCATTTATATTCATTTGGACAGAAATGACGACGGGATTTACCTGGGCCCACCACATTAACATGGTAACAATTCTCCAGTTCGAACGTTCCATGGATCTCCGAACAAAAGGAAACAGAAATATCAAGGTAGCTAACACATTGGGTATCAAATAAATTGCAATACAGTAGGTATACAAAGAGTGGGTTTGCCAATCTGCCCCCATATTGCTGAAGAATCTCAAAATCCCACTTGGATTTTCGTAAGACCTCGAATAAGCTACTGGCATCACTACAAGCCAAAATGCAGCAACTATAAATTTCAAGATATACCGGACTACCTGAGTGAATTTAAGACTTCTCCAAGCATAAAAGCTTAGAATAATATCCAGGAAAGCTGCAAATAGATAACATAAGGTAAGTGACGACGTCATATCTCTTACTTAATTGACAAAGAGAAAGAAAGAGAGAGATTAAGAAAAGCAAATGAAAGACCTCGTAAAAAATTCAGAATGGCTGCTGTAATAAAGATACTTAAAACATTCCGAACTACATCATCGTCGAAAAGAACATTTGCGGAAACGCGTTGATGCCATGCAATGATAATCATTGCCTGAAAAAAATAAACCAAAACAATAGAGATCAAGAACAAAACTAGCTAGGCTTACAACTATACAAAAATGAAATTGGTGAAAATATTAATATAGTACCTGGAGTGCCAATATAAAGAATATCCACATTCTGTCAAAACTTCGATAAAGGTGCCAAAATGTACGCACTTCTGCAAAATTTGTCTTGGGTTTTCTCTTCCCAACAGCCTGTTTATTTCCCTGTGAACATAAGTTGAATCAGCATTAATGTCCAATTAACCACTCCATCTTTTAAGTTGTTAGAGATGAGAGACATTTAGCCTCGTTTAAGAAAGCGTGTGTGTTTTTCTAAACAAGCGCACATTGAATGTAACTGCAAAAATGAAAAGTGCATACCCTGTTTGATGGCTTTAAGACATCAGAATGCACAAAAAAATCTGCTTTTTTATCCATTGGCCACCCCAACTTAAAACACCTATCAGTCCTGAGAGAAGAATTTAGGTAAAGCTGTTAGGAGAGTTAGATTTAATTAACTAAAAAGAATTTTTGATAAACAAAACAGTTACCAAAAGTATTCGTTAATATCATCATAGTTTCTCCATGCTGAATGGCTTGCTTTGCCCTTCAGGTTTCTCCTTGATTCCTTTAAGAGTTAAGATTATCGAATTAGGAACCAGAAACATAATTATACGACCAAAAGTAGCTTAAATAAGGACTTTACCTTAAGCAAGACCTCGTAAATAGGTGTCACAACTTCCCTCAAAAATGACTCATCATCTTGTGCTGCCGTCTGATATGAACCTCCAATCACATGTTGGACGTTGCCGAACAAAGTACCATACATATCATTTGCCATCTTGTATTTGGAACACATAAAGCATTACTTAATTTGTGCATAAAAATGTGACATATTCAGAAATATGCATTGAGAAAAAGAGAGAAACATGAAACACCTAATGTTATTCGTACATTTAGATATAGCATAGATCACAATGTATAAAAGGCAAAGTCAAAATGAAAATGAGAATTATAAATAAGAGGAAAAAATTATACTTTGTTATATCAAGAAAGTTCATGTGAGTGACCGAAATAAAAGGTAACATACTCGGTGAAAAATATAGCATAGGCATTCTGGCATGAATCGAATATTTGAAGCTTCACCCCATATAAGAAGATAAAGTCCGATGTAAAGAATTTGTGACTGTTGCCTCCTATCACCCCAAGGACACCTTCAAAAAGAGAATAAAATATTTTGATTATTAAATGGTTATACAAGGTACTAATTAATATGGAAACTTAGGCGATAATATCAGAATAACGCATTCAACTTACTCAAGATTTGGTGGACAGTGTAAGTATTTACACCATAACTGGTAATTTTTGAAAATTTTATCCATCAATTGTTGAATGGTATGACTATCCAACTGCAAATTAGTCGAGAGGTGAGCCTAAGAGGATTTATGTTTCTTTGTTTTTTTCTTAAAATTATAGAACAAATCGGAAACTTACTTGTTCATAATCTTGAAGATTCTTGTTTCTTACGTCCATGTTAGCAAGTAGCAATATCAAGTGCTCCCTTTGATTAGCTACATTTCCTTTCTTCAATGGCCAAATGGAACAAAAGTACAAAGTCAGCTAATGTTACTAGGTAAGCCATCTTTGGCATTGAACTTCAATAAGGAAAAGAGTAAAATGCAAAATACCCCCTACTCTTTGCCTAATTAGCAACAACCCCCTGTGCTATTTTTTTTGTTTTGTTCTTGAAATTGAGAATATTGGTTCATTTTTACCGCCATCACAGAATTTCATACCTTATAAAATGTTATAAAAATCTAATATATGCTATGTAAATGTTAAATTCTACCTGAAAACCAAAGCGTAAAGCAAGCCATTCAAGAATATCATTCACTGGTCTCTCCTTTTCTTCGGACATTTGAAAAACGGGAAGATTATCTATATTACGTATAGCATGTAGAGCTGCTTTAATCTGATTAAGAAACCAAGAAAAAATAAACTATAAATTAGAGGGGGAAAAGAAAACTCTTAAGAATACGAGTTCAAGTTCATTTTTTCTTAAATGACCTCAGGGAGTTCCATAATTGCTGGTTTAACACCGACAGCAAACAATGGCAAAATGTTGTAATGCTCGTACTGCTCTTTTTTCTCCTCGACATCTTTAGCATATCTTTGGGTCTGCATTAATTAGATAAAAAGTTATACTCCGTATTATAGTTCTGAGTAAAACAATAATGCAGGAAGTACTACAAGTTCCAGAAAGACAATATAAATCGAACCTCATCATCGACTTTCGATGAGGGCACTACTGTCCTTAACACATCATACAACACAGTAGCAATCTGATAGATCTTAGCCATTTCCTCCCTTTAGAGACAAATGATTTTCAGTAAATATTTAGTCAAGTGAATAAGTTGAAATGAATCTTGATAACAACTTTAGTTTAAGATAAAGCCTCACGGTTTTTTCGTATATTGGCCCTCTCTTATGTTTTTCTCGTAGAAAATCTGATAATATTTTTGTATTTCTCTAGGATCATTCTTTGCAAGAATGGGCTTTGTTTCTTCTTCTTCCTGTAAAAAATTAAAAGAACAACTATCACATAAAAATTCAAATACAAATGTTAAGAACAAACAAATATGAATTGCACATTGTCTAAATGCTATTGCCTTAGCAATCATTTTCATCTGTGTCAGTCATCATTCAATTCAAGAATGCCAAAGGAACATATAACATATACTGCCATAGAGAGAAAACTATGAAATTTCGACTTTTCTTGTAGAAAATAAGATAGATAAGATTAATTGAAAATAAACTAAAATCATTATTTCGAAGCCTACCCTTTCGAGTCTGTGTAGTAAATATGTCTTGAACTGCCGAACACCACGACCACTCGAATGAGGATCCATCCTGTGTGCCTTCTCAAAGGCATGGAAGCGACCTATTAAAATAAAGTAAAAATTTAAAATTAATAACTCAACCTTTAATCATGATAAGTATGCAATCTTATACACATAAAAATAAATCACACCTCCTAAAAACACAATCAAACAACATTTTCGTTACTTAAAAATCGTGTCATTTCTCGAAATTTGTGTCCCTCACGTACAAAACTATCGTTCTCACAATTTTTTCAAATGCACGAAAAACAAGAAACTCTAAAAACTCTCTCAGAAATCTCAAACACAAAAGTGCAAACAACATCAAATAGAGAGTTACATATATATACATGATAAAAAATCAATGAAGATTTCATCTTAGTTGCATTAGTTATCATATTCAATCAATCCATCCTTAAAACCTTACATAAATAAGCAACTCGAGGATTCTCCTTCTCGACTTCATTCGCCACACGAAGAATCGGAGCTATCGACGCCAGAGACGACGGCACCAACTCACTATCCACCGCACCATTCTCATCGTTGGGGTCCACCATTGTTGGCGCTCTCGTCATCCTCCTCGACAACGACCTTGGCGGGCCCACGTCATCCTTAGTACCACTCGTACTCGCCATACTACTAAAACCACTCCACTTTCGGTAGAGCCACACCAATACAGAGTTTTATTATTAATGGAGAAAGCGTAAATGAACATGGGTGCAAGTATATATATGTAAATAGAACTAAATAAAGATATACACCAGTGAGATTCTTTGATTGAAGAAGTGGGGAAATCTTTATCTTTTTTGGTATTGATTTTTATTTTTATTGGGTCTCTCGAGGAAGTAAAGAATGTTTGTCCTGATGTGTGATTATGGGATTGCTTTTTGCTTTGCTTTTAAAGTGAATGTGATGAATTCTCTTTGATTATTACATGTGGAGAGTGTGGAGAGTTTTTGTAAGAAAATTGGGCGCTTTTTATGTGTTTTGGAGAGATTACTTTAACTTTGTAGTCTTTGTTTAATGACAAAAAAATCCAACCCCACTTTGCTTTACTTGAAGTGTAAGCTTTGAGGATTCAAAATTGAAAATATTTAATTTTAAACTTTGGGTTTACTTAATTAATTACTTCTAATTAGGCTTTGTAAAATGGGTCAAAACCTGTGGATAGGCCCGGGATCCGTCCAGACCCAATCTTTTAATTTTTATATTTATTGGGTTGAATTGTGTTAGGGTGATCTAGGACTAGCCTTACAATTAATTAATCACTAATAAATTTTCTATCGGGTCATAAGGAAAATAAAAGAAAATCAATCCATTATTTTTACACTTTTAAGTTCCCACATGTTGACTCTTTTGTCTTCGGCCCTGTTTATTTTCAATTGTCTCAGTTTTCTAAAAAAGAAAATACTTTATTAACTTTATAAGTATTTTATTTTCAAGAATGTAAAAGAAAACACAAAGAGGTTTTATGTAAAAAAAATAATAATAATAATAATAACACATAAGGATTCTTCGCAAATTTCTCAAAACATAGGTGGATTTAATGCATTTTTTTTCAATTAAATATTACAACACCTAAGTAAATATTGTAATTTATGTAGCCTCAAAATATTGTATTTGTTGCACTCTACTGTAGACCACTATGTTTTTTACATTTTTTTTACTTTGTGAGATCTTCATCCTATTTGGATAAATGCAAAATACTTCCATGTGTTATGTTAAACCCGCAAGAAATTATCCTGTGAAATTTTTATTGCAACAAACTTTCTTGTGTTTTCATAAATCCTGCAAAAAACACCAAATATGTAAAAAATAGGTCGTTTTGGATCGACATATTTCAAGAAACCATTTATAAAATACTTCAAGTTGGTCCCTACAACTTCACGTGATATATTTTAAAAATTATTTCTCGAAATTTGTCGATCCAAAACTACATATTTTTTACAAATTGAGTGTTTTTTGCAGGGTTTTTGAAAACACAAGAAAGTTTGGCGTAGTAAAAATTTCACAGGGGAGTATCTTGCATTTTCCCCATCCTATCACTATAAATACGAGATTTTGGAGTTTTGGCAAAACACACGTACACATATGTACGCACTAACTTGCCAGAACTCTATCACTTGGTAAACTGTTTTATTTTATGTAGTTTTGGGCAAAAGATAATATATGTTTTCCTATTCAATCTATGATCAAACTCAAATCATGGCCATTTGAGTAAAACTTTGGAATTTACTTACAAAGGTCGTCAATTCTTGCACAACAACAAGAGAGAATCACCTTCTTAGGTATCATCCAGTTTCTCGACTTCTTTACTTGTAGACCAGCAGTGGTAAATTACGAATATCTTCCTCAGGTATGGCCTAATTACAAAAATTTCCCTCACGTATTGGGTATTACAGAAATTCCCTTCAGGATTGTCACCTTTTTACAATTAATCCTTGCTCATAAAATATTCCAATTTTACCCTTGAAAGTTATTTGTAATGTTTATAATATGTTATAAATTTTAAAATTTGGGTGTTAATTGTTATATCTTGTAAATTATAAAAATAAATAAACATATATTTACCACCAAAATAATTGATATAATTTATAACTGTCCATAAATTTCAATAAATATTTCAATTTATAATACAATATAAACTTTAGTAAATTAAAATATCATATTTATAAAACAATATAAGTGTATTAAATATACTAATTTATAAAATGAATTCATTCAACTAATGTGTAAACAATTTGTTCATATTTATTAAATATATTATTAAAATTCTATTTAATTTAATATTATACAATTTAAAATTCTAATAAATATATAAATATTTTTTTTGCAATATTTATTAAATTTATGGGCAATATAAATTTTATCAATTACTTTGGTAGTAAATATATAATTATCTCTTTTTTAATTTATAAGATATAATAATTAGAACCCAAGTTTTAATATTTATGAGACGTTACAAACAATAAAAATAATACTCAAGAGCAAAAATGGAACATTTTAGGGGCAAGGGGTTAATTGTAAGAATGTGACAAACCTAAGGGGAATTTTTGTAATACCCAATATGTGAGGGTGATTTTTGTAATTAGACTTTACTTGAGGGGGATATTCGTAATTTACCCTTTAATCTTCAGTAATTTATATATTTATATTTATTTTCTATCTTACTTGTTTGTGTAAAAAACTAAAATATTTATTAGTAATATCACTTACACGACCGGACCAAATGAGGTTTAATCGTTTTACAAGGAACTATCTGACGTTTCATGAATTACAAGAGGACCCCCCTCTGGAGTAAACTATGTACCAAAACACTCCGTACATCTTCAATAATTCTTACAAGGACACCCACTACAACTTCTGGAAATGTTTACGAAAAAATCCATGTAAGAGTGTTCTTGTAATATTTGAAACCACAAGGAGTTTTCTGTAATTACTATAAACCTCAAGTAGTCCAAATGTAAATCGCATCTTGTGTGTATGTATCCTTAAGAGAAGAGACGTCAAATCAAATGCGAAAAGTACTTTCTCAAGTCAAGATGTTGCACAAATTATTTCTCTCTGATAGGTACTCTGGAGGCGGCCACTACTTGGTACCTGCAGAATGTGATGTCTCAATCCGACCCGGATGTTTTGGCATCCATCAGAAGCTCCGAAATCGGCAATGACTTTTCTGGATCTAGACTACAAGTCAGTTAGTCGAAACTGCATGTCTCCGAAATTAGGAACTCCATGTTTACTGATCATTATCTAGCGAAAAACGTTTTAATTTCTGCCAGCACTACTAGACATTCTAAGTATAGACCGCTCAAGGTATATTTTTCTGAAGTAATTGACAAAAACACCTCCTATGCTTTATATACTCCCCATATGATCTCAAGAAAGTGTCAAATATAATTTTATTTCTGACATCGAAAGACAAAAACACCCACTATATTTTGTTTAACTCCCCAAAACTCCATTTGTTTGATTTTAAATTGTTTATTTTTATATCACAAGGAGACAGTTGCTCATTATTTTATTTCACGGGGAGTTAAATTGTTCATTTTTATTTCACGGGGAGATAAATTGTCCATTGAACATAACACACGGAATTTACTTGCGAAAAAAAAAAAGCCCAAAACAAAATACAATCACTATCAAGCAGGCATGGCAAATGGGCGGGTCGGGCCGGGTTTGGGTCGGGTCGAAACGGGCCATGTCATTAATGGGTTTGTGGTAATGGGTCGGGTCTTTAACGGGCCTGGGCCGGGTCGGCCCATTAATCCTTAACTTTTTTTTTTTCCCTTAAAAAATCCACAAAAAAATTGTTGTAACATGGGTTGAAAAATGAGAGTAATTGATGCCAAGTTTTGAAAGAATAAAGTTAACATGCAAATTATGAAACATTAATTATATGATTTGAAAATATAATTTTTATTATTCTCTTATATCTAAGAAATATAAAGGAATAGAAATATATTGCGTAAAATTATATAAAAACTCCTATTCGAAAGTCAATATTAATATTTTATTAGTCAAAAGTGGCCACGAAATTGGTATAGAAAATGTCAACGATTTTAAGATATTTTAATAATTTAATTTTTTCTTCTTCGAAATAATGGGTTAGTAATTATAAAATAATAAAAGTTGGGTCTAGGCCTTCAATTTTATGATAGCAAACAAGATATAATATGATTTTCTTTTTGGAATTAAAGATAAGTAGCAAAGTTGCTTTTAAATTGGGCCCAATACTTTATTTTTTGTTGTTTCTACAAGACCTATTAACAGACCCATTAAAGACCCATTAATAATAAAGCTGACACAAGACCAACCCAACCCAATAAACATAAAAATTAATGGATTGGCTCTGAACGGGCCTGGACGGATCACGGGCCGACCCGCGGGTCCAGACCCATCTTGCCATGCCTACTATCAAGTAAAGTAAGAAAAGAAAAAAAACACAGACACACACATAGAAATCAAATTTTTTAAAACAAATGACTAATTATTATTTTATCCCAATAATGTTGACGTCATCTTCAAGCATATTAATCCATGCCTCAATTCCGTCCCCAGAAGGAGTAGAAATGAAAACGACCAGATTCTTCAATGGAATGGGCGTAGTGCAAAACCAAAGCGGCTTTCCCCACCCGTAATCCACCTCGTAAAATGGCAATCTACACCAACTTGTGAAACTACACAATCCCACCTTCCCCTTTAAAACTGGATCCAATCGCTGAAATAAATTTGTGAAATATCCTTCCCCCTCCATCTGGACTTGTTTGATGTAATCCCCGTCGATTTTCTTGATTGCCTTTCTCAACAGATAGGCCAAATGATGCATTTCTTGCTGCTGCTCATCGTCAGGACTCACGATTTCCGTCGGGGCAATCAAAAAACAGTTGCCGAAAACGTTAGTTTCTGGGGTGTTCATTCTTGTTCTCGCATCCACCGAGTGTTGGGCCATAAACGCATTCTCAACCACAACCTCGACGTTTTGTCGACGTTTTCTAGCTGCTGCTGAGTCAAGTATATAATGTTTCCAAATAAATGCTGATGCAGCTTCCACTCGAGTCGGGTCCTTGAGTTGTGATCCAGGAGCCGATACAATTGCTTCCTTCAATTCCGTCAACTTTTTCCCGTCGAGAATCAACCTTTTCGTGACGAATTTTTCACCGAGATTGGTGCTGGTTGGGAGTGAAATCGTCCTTAAAAAGTCAAGGGGCGGAAATAGGGATGCCAAATTGAAATTATTCATGAATTGATCATCACCACTAATTTCACATTTACATTTACATTTATTGGCATTAGCCCACGCCGTCATGAATTCCACCATGGATTTCCCGTCGCCTACTTCATGCAAAAAAGAAACACCAACCGCAATTCCTCCACAGTCGAAGAAACTTACTTGCAACAACAAAACGATATTACTATTATTATTATTATTATTTTCAACAACAAAATGTTCCGTTGGCAAAAAGTGCTTGAGTTCCTCAAAGTTGGGTTCTTCTATCATGTCCGAGAGCTGTCGGCCGTCGAGCACTTTAGCTTCCACGAATGCGACTCCGTTGTCATTGCAATTAATAGAGGAGTTACCTTCAACTACTACTTGACCTGCTAATGGATAGAACACAGTTAAAATTTCTGACAATGATTGTTTCAGCACTTGCGATTTAGATGCATTTTCATGATCGGCAGCAGCAGCAGGAGCAGCATCAACTTGATAAAAAAAAATCAGGTTAGTATAAGAAAAAGGACCTATGACTTGATCTAGACAAGATAATTTTAACTCCCTTAGGTGATCTGGAGTTGGAGATGATGGTTTAATCATTTCCTTCGAGATTATCTCTACAAGGGCCACCATCCCTAAAAAATAATAAAATTACTGTTTATAATTGATTTCTTCTGTATAATTAATTAAAACCAGGCCATAAGATTGATCATGAGTCAACCAAATTTGAATGTTCTTGTTTCTTGCACCAAATGCATGTCCTCCATTTATACTAGCTAAAAGAAATATAATATTATATATAGCTCAATTTTTTATTAATGCAAGTTGTATTAGTAATAATATTAATTATAAGTTGCTAGTAATGTAATCAATGCCAGTATTCAATTGCAGCCTGCCGGCGACCCAACTAGAGGCAGTCTATTATGACTCGACCAAAACGGCTCTCTCACTGGCTGTCTTTGTTGTACTATAAGGGCGGCACTCCGCTTTGCCTGCTGCTTTTATTTTATTTTATTTTATTTTTGTTTATAATATATATATACATACTAGGGTTATGCACCGCGCATTTGTTGCCCGGTATATTTGTTTATTCAATATTCTATCTAATATTGTCATCTGCAGATTATGATATACTTGACCACAACTTGATGTCTGTCAGCACAAAAAGAACTATTATATTCAAGTAACTTCAAAATATTGACTATGGAGAAAGAAGCAGAAAAGCACAATAAAAAATTCACAAATCTTATTCAATTACCGAAACGTGTAACTTCATGACAATAAAAATATGTAAAAGTTGTGATAAAAACTTAGAATCTTCCATGCTATACTATTGGCATATATGCATCAACAAATACCATCTCCAACTGTAATTTACCTAGACAACAATTATTTTTGCCATTTAAATTTCAACTTCGTTCTTTTTCAACGTCAGACAAACAATTTGGTTTTGTAACTTATGACTTCAACGGCCGCAAAACTGAGGCTAGCAAGGAAATGAACTTGTTTGTGCAAACAACTATGTGGCAGCAACAATTCACAGTATAAAACATAGATCTAAATGTTATCTTTTTCAGTTGCTCTTGTAGTGGCCGGCCCTAGACTTTTCGGGGCCCTAGGCGAAGTAAAAAATCGGGGCCCTATATTGAAAAAAAAAATTAAGTAAATTTTACTTTTCTTAATTTACTAGATGCAAATTTGTTTATTGTATCTTCATATTCTAGTTTCTCTAACATATCTTGTTCTATAGCTAGATAAAATAGCCAAATCATTTAATCTTTTTTGTGACATAGTTGATCGTAAAAAATGTCTTTATCAATTTTAGTTTTGAAAAACTTCTTTCAAAATAAGCAACTGTTACAGGTATAGTGAATATTATTTTATAGCAAATACACGTATTTAAAAAGAGACGTTTCAACTTGACCCTTGGAATTCTTGATTTTTTTTTAATCACATTATTATAAGAGCCGCCAATGTTTATTTGCATTAAAAAAAATTAAAGTAACTTAAGTTAAAGTGGCGCATCGGCAGAATGTAATTTGTTGGGCTAATATTTTATTTTTTTCATTTTGAACTGGACTAGGTAGATTAAAATATATACATGCATTAATGCATATATGTAGGGCTGTCAATGGGTCGGATTCTGGTCGGATCAGGCTCGTCCAGATCCGGCTCCATTTATATCGGATCGAATCCTGTCGGATTCGGATCTTGCTCGGATTATGCTCGGATCTAGATTTTTTGAATCCAACGGATTTTGGTCGGATTTGGCCGGATATCGGATATTTTTCGGATCCAATAAATTTGTATTTAAAAAGTTAAATTAATATTTTTTTCCTAAAATAAGTTTATTATCTTTTCAATTTTATTTAATTTTAGCTCACATTTTCAAAGTTTCTTTACTATATTCATATTTGTAGAATGAATATATTGGTTTAAATAAATTTATAAACGAATTATAAATTACTATCTTCTTAAATTGACGTTGAAATATTATTAATGATACTTATTTTTATAAATCATTTTGTATATATATCTTTCTTTTATTTGTTGTCGGATACGGATCTTCAACGGATCGGATCGACCTAAATCCATATTCGCTCCATGAGTTTCGGATTTCAGATCTTTATAATCGGATCAGGTCCATCAAATCTCTAATCGAACAATTATCCTAATAAATCGGATCGAATTCGGACGGATCCGGATTGAAATCCGCCCCATTGACAGCCCTACATATATGGGGCTCAGACAATTGCCTAGTTGGACTAAGCACTAGGCCGGGCCCGAGTATATTTTGCATATGCAAATAGTTTTTGCTTCTCTTTAGCATTTACTACCTCTTTTTCAATTGCTTTTTTTATCATGCTTCAACATTAAAAAAAATAAAAATTTCCAATATAACATTTTACACAAGAGTATTTCTCAATATGACTCAAACTGAAAAGTATTTTCCTAAATGTACTTTTTAGGTAAAATCGTTGTTGGCAATATCGATTCTACTGAAAAATCGCAAGTTCCAACATCGATTTATCAATTATATTCGATATATAATTAAAAAAATTAAATTTAATAAAAATCGAGATTAGTAACATCGATTCTTATTAATTATAATAATTAGCGAGTAATTAATTCAGGGAAAGAATCGATATTGGCAATATCGATTCTTCAGAAGAATCGCTATTAGCAATAGCGATTATTCTAAATATTTTTTTTTTCGGAAAATGTGGGCATGCTGCTGGAAATTCCCAAGTTGTTGTTGAACTGCGATTTATACATTTTTTTTTAAATCTTGTGAAATGTGAAGGAGCAGAAGCTCGATTTTTTGCCACTTGCATTTGCTATTGTGAAAAACGAGTCGTTTAAAACTTGGGATTGGTTCTTGAAAACTTACCAAAAAAAGAATAGAAGCCGCACATTGACATGTTTCTCAGCTCAGGTGACCTATATATTTTGACAAAAAAAGTGTTCGGGAAAGAGTTTTAATAGGAAAGTGTAACATTAATTAAGATAAGTTCGGGATTATAATATCTCCCGAGTTCTGGTCAAATTATTAGAAAACTCATCGGGTAGAGGCACAAAGTTCAAGAACCAATCTCAAGTTTTAAAGGACTCGTTTTTTACAAAAGCAAAGGCAAGTGGCAAAAAAATCGAGCTTCTGCTCCTTCACATTTCATAAGATTTAAAAAAAAAAAAAAAAAGGTATAAATCGCAGTTCAACAACAGCTTGGGAATTTCCAGCAGCATGCCCTCATTTTCCGAAAAAAAAAAAATTATATTTAGAAGAATCGCTATTGTTAATAGCGATTCTTTTCCCTGAATTAATTAGTCCCTAATTATTATAATTGATAAGAATCGATGTTACTAATCTCGATTTTTATTAAATTTAATTTTTTTAATTATCGAATATAATTGATAAATCGATGTTGGAACTTGCGATTTTTCAGTAGAATCGATATTGCCAACATCGATTTTACCTAAAAGGTACATTTAGGGAAATACTTTTGTGTAAAAGATTATATAGGAAAAAAATTCTTAAAAAAAAACATAAAATAGGTATAGTTAAAAAAGAAAAAAAAAGTTCAAAAGCCAACAAAGAAGCAGCAGCTAGCTAACCAAGACCTTGCAAAGAGAAGGTTGTTTATGTACAAAACAAACCCAATAAAGCATATTACCAATTTAATGTATCATGGCTCTCTCATGTGTTGCTCTACCATATCCAGTTTAAAGACCAAGGAATTCTCCCACTCCACTTGTTTGATAAGCACATTGAATCAGAGAAATCATTAAAATCATGTTAACTTTTAAAAGCGACAAAGCGAGCATACGCGCTTTTATCCGCTGCACCACGTCATTCAGTACAAATGGTGCATCCCACCAATTCACTTGGGACATGTGGAGTAATAATCCACATATTGCCATAATATGGGTGATGTGCACATCACCACATCACCCATATTTTGGCACTGTAAACACGATTTTTGAAATCTTATTTTTTGAGAACATGGTCAGAATATGAGATGATGTGAATTATCACTCTACATGTCTTAAGTGTAATACTAATTAATTTCTCGACCAGAGGAGTCACCACTTGTATTTTTTTTTTTTGTAATTATAAAAATGCACTTGTATTTAATGTGTGCAATATATATATACACACAATCAGTCTTTAGCAGTCTTTAGTCAAATTTGACTAAGCCACCAAAAACTGAGGAATAATCTTCTACCTTAAAAGTCTTACTTTCTGGAAATTGTCCTTTTTAAAATACGGAGTCCTTTTTAAAATACGGAGGGAGTAATTTTCTACCTTTAAAGTTTTATTTTATGGGGGAAAATGCAAGATACTCCCCTGTGTTATGTTAAATCTATAAGAAACTACCTTGTGATATTTTTATTGTGTCAAACTTCCTTGTATTTTTTAAAACCTTGCAAAAACATCCAATTTGTTAAAAACTAGGTCGTTTGAATCGCTATATTTCAATAAATAATTTTAAAAATATATTATGTGAAGTTGTAGGGACTAACTTGAAGTATTTTAAACATGATTTCTTAAAATATGTCGATCCAAAACGACCTATTTTTTATAAGCTGAGTGTTTTTTGCAGGATTTTTGAAAATACAAAGAAATTTGACGCAATAAAAATTTCACAATGCAGTTTAATATGAGAGAGGGAGTATTTTGCATTTACCCCTATTTTGTGAGGAAATTGTCCTTTCTAAGACCGAGGGAGTAATCTTCTACCGAAGAAAAGTTCTTAAACTGCAAAGTCTTTTGTAACGGAGGGAGTAATCTTCCACTGAAGTTGAAGTATTAAATTATAGTAGTAAATAAAGACGGCCACACTACTCTGTTGACTTGTCGCCACGTCTATTATTAGACAAAATTTCCTTAGTATTTTGCAGTAGCTTGCATGTGAAACTACGTCTATACTAGGTAGCACAAATACTTCGAAATTATATACAGTGCAGTATCGTATATGTGTATTGGATACTTGGATATTCAGATATTCGTATGATACCTGTGAGATATTCCACAGTGTCATTTTCAATAATAAAAAAATAAAAAAATAAAGATACGCATTGAATACGTACAAAGGAAGGCGTATCGAAAACACCCAGAATACTTGAGAGCACTTTTTTCTATATATATCTTCTAGATTATTATATTATCGAAGTAAATCTACATAAAATACTTGTAGGACCTCAGGCGCTACCACTTGCCCCAAAACCAATTGATGTTAGGGAATACACATACCCTTCCCTTCTAGTGCATTCACGCAAGCACCCACGATATTCGATTGTGGCTCCACCCGCACACTTAGTTTGGGTCTCCATCCGCACACTCAGTTTGGATGCCACAGGATAATTGCTGTCACCCGCACACTTAGTTTGGGTGCCCAACAATACTTGAAGAAGGGTCAAAGACTTTTCCTATGCTATTAATATTATGGTTTTACTTCAACACTTATATAATATAAGAGGTAGATACCATTGTTCATTTTAATATGGACTAAAAAGTGAACTAAATGTATATTATATAATTTTTATTATACATTTTTAAAACAATGATTTCTTATTATAGTATATTTTTAATTATACAGACATGTAGTTTAGCCGTATCGTATTTTATAAATTTCAAAAATTCGTATCGGCGTATCCCCATATCTTATTCATTCGTATCGCCGTATCCGTATCCGTATCCGTATCCGTAGCCGTATCCGTATCCATATCCGTGCAACATAGCATCTATATAAATGGCCATCTCCATTGAATGCATTTCATAGATAATAATAAAAGAGTTATTGAATAACCTGTTAGCAACATATATAGACATGTTGAGTCTCCAGCAAAACCAAATCCCTGAATTTCTGTTGCATCCATTTCTTCTTTCTCTTGTCAGTTTATTCTCAATATACATTCTCACAAAACGTATACTATTCAAGCCTTTTAGTAAAACTAAAAGACTACCCCCATCACCACCAAAGCTACCAATATTGGGAAATCTTCACCAATTGCGACCACTGACTCACCGTTCGTTCCAGTCCTTGGGTCAAAAATATGGCCCCGTCATGCTTCTTCACTTCGGAAGCAAGCCGGTGATCATTGTCCAATCCGCCAAGGCAGCCATTGAGATCATGAAAACACATGATATAGCCTTTGCAAATAGGCCCAACATGAACGCTGCTAGACGACTTACTTACAACGGAAAGGATATATCAATGTCCCCTTATGGTGAATATTGGAGGAAACTGAAAAGCGTTGTTGTTATCCATCTTCTAAGCAACAAAATGGTCCAATCTTTCAATTTCATTAGGCAGGAGGAGACAGCTCTTCTGATGAAAAAGATCAAATCATTAAGTTGCTCGAATTCGTCTAGTTCGCCTGTGAACTTGAGCGAAATGTTTACGTCCCAAACCAATGATGTGATATGCAGATCGGCTTTTGGGAGGAAATATAGCGAAGGGGAAGATGGCAAGAAGTTTCTAATGCTTATCAAGGAACTTTTCCATCTGATTGGCACAATAGGGATCGGGGAATTTATTCCGTGCCTTTCATGGATCAATAGTGTAAATGGTTTTGATGCCAAAGTTGAGAAGGTTGCCAAAGAACTGGACTGTTTCCTGGATCAAGTAATTCAGGAGCACCAGAATAATATTAATGCTCGAGTTATGGACGAAAACAGACAGAATTTTGTGGCCATTTTGCTTGGGATTTATAATGATAACGCGGCTGGTGTTTCCATTGATGCAGATAATATCAAAGCAATTATTCTGGTAAGAACATCTACATCTCTTTAATTCTCTCCCTCTAGTATGAAGTCATTTCTTCAGCTCATCACTTTAATGGGTTAATTTTACTCTAATTAATAAAAATTACCCATGAAATTAACTAGACGCGTACAAAAATATTCTCGACTTTTTCAGAAGAGTCACTCTTCATGATGATATATATATATATAATCAATTGCCAATCATCAAATTATTTGATTCCCCTTTGAAATAGATATAATTTGTATATGAGAGACAAAAAAATCTACACAGAAAGAAACATTAATTATATTGATATGCATTTTCAAATTGTTCATTACTAATTGAAGCATTTGTTTTCATAAATTAATTAATACCAGGATGTCTTTATTGGGGGAACTGATTCCACAACCGCAACTCTAGTATGGGCAATGACAGAACTCCTACGGCACCCTAAAGTCATGAACAAATTGCAAAATGAAATAAGAGAAATTCTCATGGACAAAAATGACATAAATGATAAAGACTTGGAAAAAATGCATTATTTGAAAGCTGTAGTGAAGGAAACTCTTCGTTATCATTCTCCGGTTCCAATTTTTAATCGAGAAGCTCGAGAAGACGCTAAAGTTATGGGATATGACGTAGCAGCTGGGACAATGATCTTAATAAACGCTTGGGCAATCGGACTTGATCCTACATATTGGGATGAACCCGAAATATTCAAGCCAGAAAGATTCTTGAATTCTTCATTAGACGTCATGGGACTAGACTTTGAGTTGCTTCCATTCGGGTCTGGTAGAAGGCGCTGTCCAGCGATCACATTTGCAATGGCAAATGTTGAAATAGTACTAGCAAATCTTCTGCAAAAGTTCGACTGGGAATTGCCTCACGGAATAAAACCTGAGGACTTGGACACTCTAGAACTCCCTGGTACTACCATTCACAAGAGAAATCCTCTTTTTGCTGCAGCAACTCACTGTTATTTCTAGTGCATATCTTCATGTTGAATGTTTGTTCCCTCATATGATATGATATGAGGGGTATTTCACATATTCCGAATAAGGCAACAGGCAGTTGCTCATGTAAGATTCCGACCAGCACGGAATTTGATCACATACTATATATAAGAAATCTACTGATCTATCGTATTATCATCTTACTTTCCTTATAATTGAACATATGAATTTGTGATCAAATGGCGCCCACCGAGGGGCACACTCGAATGTTAGATCGAAATATCCATATATGTAACGAGCAAACAAAACCCAAACGAGGAAAGCATTAAGTTGGTTCACTCCTCGTTTTAATGACTAAAACCATTAATGTTGGTAAAAACTTACTACTCGATTTTATGAGTAAATTCATTAAATTATTAAAAACTCACTACTCGTTTTAAAAAGGATTAAAACCATTAATTTGATGAAAACTCATTACTCTTTTTAAAAAGGTGTTAAACCATTAAGTTGGTAAAAACTAGTAAAACAATTAAGTTGGTAAAAACTCACTGCTCGTTTTAAAAAGGAGTAAAACCATTAAGTTGGCAAAAAACTCACTGTTCGTTTTTATAAGTAAAATCATTAACTTGGTAAAAATTCAATACTCGTTTTGATTATTAAACCATTTAGTTGTAAAAACTCATTGCTCGCTTTAAAAACTATTAAAACCAATAATTTGGTAAAAATTCACTGCTCATTTTAAAAATGACTAAAACCATCAATTTAGTAAAAACTCATGGAAAGAACTTATGAGCTTATCTTAGCAAGGAATCATCAAATATCCCATGAATATTCGCGTTGAATGGTACACTACGTCTATGTCATTTTAAGGTTGTGTTTGCAATTTTTTTTTAAATAATTTATGAGATTTTCTTATTTTGAACGCAACAATTTAATGTTAAAAAAAATAGCTTCAATTTTAATTTCTCTCAAAATAAATTATTTTAAGTTCATAAGTTATAAGCTTCTCTTGAAATGTTTATGATTATTCTGAATTAAATTCACAATCTCCAACTTCAACTTATTTATTAGAGTTTGCAAACTCAACCTAAAGGTTTCTCCTTTCAAAGCCAAACACTCTCCATCTAGCTTTTCCAATACATCTTTGGTTTTAAGTATTTGAGTGACTTCGCCAATGAATTTTTCTTAATCACGGAATTAGCATGCAACATATTTAAATCTTGAGCCAGCGGAAAATATCCTTCTTAATAGCAAACAAGAATGACCCAAAATAGTAAAGTTCTTGAAAAGTTTGTGGGCATATTTGACTCACTTTTCCATATAACATTTCAGTGCTCTCTAAAAATTCAAACAAACAAATCTTTTGTTGTAAAAAATATTCTCTCTTAAATTTTGAAATAAATATCATCTTAAACATAAATTTAATGTTTAGAAAAAACTTACACAAACTCTATTGTGATTGACATAAAACAACATATTTTAAATAATTTATATCACATATGATTCGATATAAAGTAACTTATTTCTTGCATTATATGCCTTCTTTTCATATCTCTATCTCTATCTCTATTTTTTTTTTCTACTATAAAAGCATGAATATTTCTTAATTTTTTTGTGCGGACTAAAATGCCCTTATTTTAAGTGTAAAGTTATATTAATTCAATGGTAAATATGTAAATTAATTAAAGAGGTATAATTAGACATGGAGTCTTGTTATATTTAATTTATCTTCTATATAAATTCCTAAAATTTATAAATTCTCTCTTACATCAATTTTTATAATTTTAATCTTCTTCGCTTATAGATAAAAACGAACCATAAAAATACTATTATTTTAAATAACCCCTAAAAATATATATAAAATTATTATATTTTAGCATCAATAATTATTGGAGTAAGAAAATATTAATTTAAAGATTTAGTAAACCATAAGTCATAAGCACTCTAAATATAAATTTTAAAATGAAATTCTCTTAATTATCATTATGTTAAAAAAAAATTAAGATTGAATCACATCTTACTATGAAAGAATTAAAAATACTTTGACTTAGCTAACTATGTAATTTTAATTTGGCTAGAATAGAATAATATAAAGAATATTTAATAATATCAAGACATGCATAACATCAAATTTCATGGAATTCTTTTCGTGAAAAACGGATGAAATTGGTGAAATCGATGAAAATTCGGGTGAAATCGTTAAAAAAAGTTTTCACTGAAATCGATAATTTCATGTGAAATTGATGAAAATTTGGGTGAAATTCGTGAAATGATGAACGTGGTGAAACAACACCATATAAATAAAATTGATGATATTAGTGAAAAATTAATGAAGTATGTGAAAACATGTCACATCAATGAAAATTCTGTTGAAATTGGTAAAAAAAAAATATTAAATCAGTGAAATAGGTGAAAATGGGTTAATATGATAAAAATGTTTAAAAGCGGGTTAATATGATAAAAACTTGTGAAATCAATAAAAAAAAAAGTTTAACCGCCAAAAGAAGGTGAAACCGGTAGAAAAATTGTTTAAAACGAAAAAAATAAAAAGGACAAAAACGTAAAAATAACTTATAACTGATTAAAAAAAGGGTAAAATTGTTAAAAATATATTAATGGTAAAAATAAATAAAATTGACTAAAAAAAGATTAAAATGGTGAATAATGAATTAAATGGGTAAAAAACGGGTTACTTTGCTCTATTTTATGACATAATAAATTTAATTTTACTCTAATTTATACAAAATATCAATGAAATTAACTAGGCACATACATTGTACGTGCACTTTCCTAGTCTCTACAAAAACATATATACAAAATTTAATTATATCTTGTACTATATATATATATATATATATTCTTTCCATATCTCTACCAAAATATATAGACAAAATTTCATTTGTAAAACCAGTTTCACAAAATTAAAAAAAAGAACTTTACGAAAATCGATATATTTTCAAAAGTCTCAATTTATTTCTTAAACTACTCTAAAAGTACGTGATAACTAAGAGGAGGGTGAATTAGATACATAATTTTTTCAAAGTTTCGTTCTAGAAGACAGTTAGTTGAAAGTTTCAGTAACTTTAAACAGAAGCTAGTTGTTCCAGTGATTTTAAGTTTAAAGTTCCGATAAGATTAAGTTCAAGTTCCAGTGAAGTAAAGTGCAGAAAATAAATAAAGTAAGAATGCAACCACAATTTATAGAGGTTCGCGCCCAAACGGTCTACTTCCTCTCTTCCAACACCTCTGGGTAAAATTCACTAAGAGATCGTGGCTTGCAGGACAAACCTTCGCCACTCGAGATTACAAGATTTCAATTCTTACTCTCGATACGAGCTTGCTAGGACACCTCCTATCACTCCAACAATGTGATTGCTAGACCTCGGCCTATCGCACTAACATGTGCTTACTAGAACCCTCTGTTCTATCGCAACAAAAATATGCTTGCTAGGTAAACAACCTATCGCACTAAACAATCGTGCTTGCTAGGACACCTCCTATCGCACTACGAGCTTGGTATTAAGTTTGGTAACAGTACGAGATAAATAAACTACAACAAAAATGATATTTGGTGGCATCAAGTTTAATGGCATTTTGAAGAAAATGTGAGAAAAATTAATACAGTTACATTTTTTAAAAATGTCAGGAATTATAAATGTTAAATATACTATTTAGTGACATTTTAATATATTATGACATTTTATAATGTTACATCTTGTTATGATAGTGACATTTAACTTTTAGCCACACCGCTACAAGTGGCAGTTTGAAAAATATCGTTATATATAAAATGTCACTAGCAAGGGATGGTCTATCATAACTCACCCTTAGGAGAGAGTCACCAACAACTCTTTCTATACCCAATCAAATTTTGACACTTGTTAAAATTACAACTTCATCCATCTCATGTACAATCCAACTAATAATGTAAAATAACAATTATACCCTTACTCTTTCTTTTGTAAAAGTCCAATTTAACCTTTTATATAAAATAAAAAACTGAATTACCCTACCCTAACCTTACCCCCAACTCCCCCGCCACTTCACTCACAATCCAGGCCTTCGGGAATCCCAGTCCGGCGACTGCTTCCAACTTCAATTAATCAATATACTTTTCATCAAATATGCTACAAAAATGTAGTATTTAATAATGAGATTAATGAGCAAACCTGAAGAACTCAATCCCTTCTCATTTACTTAACTGCAATTTAGAAGAGCATTACATTTCTTAAAGACATCCTTCCCATAATTTAAACATTCCTTTTACAAAAATTGAACAGCATTACATACGTAATGCAATTCCTTATTTTCTATAATTAATCAAAATATTGTGCATCTAATTAATAAAAAAACTTTAAATTAAAAAAAAAAAAAGATGAAGCATTCTTCTTCCTAGATAGGCATCACCCGCTTCTGGTCGGACGACATCGTTCTGGTCGCGACCAGATCGGCGACAACCTAGTGCCGCCAATGTTCTGATCGTGACCAGAACGGCGGTGGCGAAGTGCCGCCTCCGTTCTGGTCTCTATCAGAACGGCGGCGAGTGAAGTGCCGTCATACTGATGGCGAAGAGAATGGAAGCGGCACTTCGCCGTCGCCGTCCTCGTCTGACTAGGAGAAGAGAGGGATGGTGGTGGTGGTGGTGGTGGTAGTATGGGTTAGGGTTTGAAAAGGAATTTGGGAGAATTTGTAGGAGATGAAATGGAAGGGACATTTTAGTCAATTGAGTACTTTTAAAAAGGGTAAAAATGTAAAATTTCTATGTACAACTTATTGTTTATTAAATTTTTAGGTGTAATATATAAAATATGGGGTTGATACATATTTGTACATATTTAATGGACAAGATAATTTTAATTTATTTTTCAATGGTTGAGATTGAATTTATTTGGTGACTCAACTTTGAGTTGAGAGTCATGATAGAATTTCCCCACTTGCAAAGTGCCACTTGTAGCGGTGTGGCTATATGTATCAATGTCACAATTATAGTTAAAATTAACATTATAAAATATCACTATAATATAAAAATGTCACTAATCAGTAAAATTAACACTTATACTTTGTGGCATTTTTAAAAAATGTGACTATATTAATAATTTGTGACATTTTTTTTAAAATGTTATCAAGCATAGTGCCACTCTAGATCATATTTATTATAGTAATATATGCTAGGTATTGAGTTTATTTTTTTAGATTAATCTTAACAGAAATTAATGAGAAACTCATTATTTGATGGAAGACTCGGGGACACGTTACATTACAAGATAAATAGGGGCTGTGGTCGGGGAGCACGTTACATTGTCCATAATTTTTTTTTTTATAAGGGAACATTGTCCATATTCTTTAATTAGCATATATTGTATTTGATTACTGTGCCATTAAATAATAAAGAATTAACTATTAAATATTTAATAAAGTAATTAATTAATTAAGCTGCCATAGTTGCATCGTGCCAACATTTTTCTTAATCACGGAATTAGCGTGCAACATATTTAAATCTTGAGCCAGCGGAAAATATCCTTCTTAATAGCAAACACGAATGACCTAAAGTTCTTGAAAAGTTTGTGGGCATATTTGACTCGCTTTTCCATATAACATTTCAGTGCTCTGTAAAAATTCAAGCAAACAACATCTTTTGTTTTAAAAAATTTTCTCTCTTAAATTTTGAAATAAATATCATCTTAAACATAAATTTAATGTTTAGAAAAAACTTACACAAACTCTATTGTGATTGACATAAGACAACATATCTTAAATAATTTATATCACATATGATTCGATATAAAGTAACTTATTTCTTGCATTATATGCCTTCTTTTCATATCTTTATCTCTATCTCTATTTTTTTTTCTACTATAAAAGCATGAATATTTCTTAATTTTTTTGTGCGGACTAAAATGCCCTTATTTTAATTGTAAAGTTATATTAATTCAATGGTAAATATGTAAATTAATTAAAGAGGTATAATTAGACATGGAGTCTTGTTATATTTAATTTATCTCCTATATAAATTCCTAAAATTTATAAATTCTCTCTTACATCAATTTTTATAATTTTAATCTTCTTCGCTTATAGATAAAAACGAACCATAAAAATACTATTATTTTAAATAACCCCTAAAAATATATATAAAATTATTATATTTTAGCATCAATAATTATTGGAGTAAGAAAATATTAATTTAAAGATTTAGTAAACCATAAGTCATAATTAAGCACTCAAAATATAAATTATCATTATGTTAAAAAAAAATTAAGATTGAATCACATCTTAATTACTAATGAATACCTTATGGACAATGATTAGGAGAAGTCAACATGTTTTCCATTATACTATTTTAATATTATGGCTTATAGGAATAAATAAAATCATGAGAATGAATCACTGTAATTTTGTATTGAGCCTGTCATTATTGTTCTAATTAACAAACCTTTCCATTTTGAATGGGCCATTTCATCGTGTTCATATATATATTTATTCATGCAAATTAAAGCTTTGACTTTATATATATATGCATTTCAGGAAGCTTAATTTTGAATATGATCTAGCTAGTTCTCATTTTTATACAATAATATTTGTGATATATATCGTCATCGATCAAGAAAATGGCGGAAACGTCATTTACTAATGCCCGAAGGGTTTTCACTGCTTGAGGACAGGATGCTTTCGAAAATAGTGGGAGAAAATATGATGATGAAGAGGAGGAGCTGATGATGGATATATCGGAAAACCTTGCAACGTATGATCGTACGAGACGAGGGATTATGGAGCAAGAACTGTTGGATGATCATGGAAGAGTAGTTAGACAAGAGGTTGATTTTGCCAATCAAGATAATCAAGAAAAGAAGCATATTATGGAAAACATACTCAAAATTGTTGACCAAGATAATGACATGTTTTTGCGGAGGCTAAGAGATAGAACAGATAGGTAATTAACTAATATATATAATGTCAATGTTTAAATTGTCACAAAATGCTAAAAGATTTTAAATTAAAAACTCTCTTTTTTGTTTTTTTTTTTTTATGAAATTCAATCCAAAAATAATAGGGTTGGAATGGATATTCCAAAAGTGGAAGTTCGTTATGAACACATGTCAATTGAAGGAGACACGTACGTTGGATCGAGGGCACTTCCTACTTTGTTGAACTCTACCCTGAATGTGATAGAGGTAACTGCTCTGCTCGGCTTCTTTATTTAAATTTTTGTGCAAGGTAAATACAAAAAAGAATTAATAGTACATGTTCATTATATATATATATATATATATGTGAGGCTTCTCGAAGTAAGTAAAGAGCTCTCTCTCATTAGTCATTCCCTAATTACTAATGACTAAAGGTTACACAGACTTTGAGTAGAACAAATTTTGGCTTTCTATTTGGGTTTCAGGTGGTGTGGGGTTGAGTTTTGGTGGGTTGTACGTGGTGGAGGTGGGGGTTCTCAATTGCAAATGAAAATTGTGACTTAACGGCCACGTGCGTAGCCTGTGACGATTTCCATTAAAAAATTAACGGAGAAAGGAAATGTGTCGAGAGGTGTTAAATCATAGTATTAAATGTATTTTTTTCAAAAAATATGCATAAAATCGGTAAGGATTTTGTATGAAAAATGTTAAAATTAATTCATAATTCCTTAAGAATTAAGTTCCTTAACCATAAGTTTCTTAAGCATGAAGAATTCATAATTAGATGAATTTTAGTCAAAATTTGCAACACAAAGACTTATCTAGAATTACATTCTAGTCATCCAAATCAAACAATGAGATTGAAGCCTTAATATTGAAGAACTCTCAAGAAGCTTAATCATCATACTTAGGCACTAAGTTTGAATTAAATTAATGTATGCAACAAATTAATCTAGTTGCTTCTAGTGTAGAGTAGAAAGGTGGTTCATATGCCTATATATATGTATGTAGTGTGTAGAATTTGATAGATAGAAAAAATCAATCAATTAGCAAGTTAGTTTTGAGAAGAAAATATATTCTCTTGTATGAAGGCCTAGTGCAAAAAGCCTCAAAAAATTGTAGCCTTATTATCTTGATGAAAATAATAAGTCTACTTTGTCTTGCTAAAATTATTTTCTTAGTCTTTCATATCTCAAACACCCAACAACTTGTGAATGAGAAACGAGAAGAAAATGTATTCTCTTGTAGCCTTATTATCTTGATAAAATAATAAGTCTACTTTGTCTTGCTAAAATTATTTTCTTAGCCTTTCGTATCCCAAACACCCAACAAAAAATACAATTGCATCTTCTATTTTTTATGTACCAAAAAAATTATATTTTTATATCATTGTATAAATAATATATAATAAATGAGATCTTAAAAAGTAAATTTAAAACAAAATAGGCAATTAGAAAATTATGCTGCCAGCATAATTGTTGCTTTACAATTTTACTAACCATCTTTTTAACTAGTTATTGGAGATTTTTCTTTTCCTCCAACTACAATTGGAATTAGGGGGCGTGGTCGTGCTGTGGGTTAATTAGTACGGTTTTATATTCGCCCAAATTCAACTCAATATTTGAGGTTTTTTAATACTAATTGGTCAAACTCAACCTAATAAGTCTTAAAATGAATTTTGCGGTCCATTCAGATTGAGACGGTTTGGGGGGAGGGGGGGTTTGTGGTCTTAACTTTTTCGACTTTAATAATTTTTTGTTGTTTGATTAATTAAATGCACAAATTAATTATCACTATATAGTTTGTTGTTGTATTTTCACTAACGAACAAAATTGGCAAATGTGTATTATCTTTCGTAATGACATGAACAATGTTATTCTATCAAAGTTTTTCAAACTGAAAAAAAGAGTTTTTCGGGCTATAAAAAAATATAAAATACATTTATAATCAAAGTTGATGTTGGTGGTTGTCGTTCAAATAAAATTTAAATTAGGGAATGATAATATATATATCATGTCGAGCAATCAAGATTTTAGGCCATCTCCAATGGAGAGGGCCTTGGGCGGCAGGGCGACGGAGAGCTCTTTTCCAATGGACAGGGGCGGCGGGGCGCGGCGGCTGGAGGGGCTGAACGGGCTGGGCGCAGGGCTCGGGATTAAATTTATTTAATTATCTTTTAAACTGATTAATTAACCTATTAATTAAATGAAGGTCATTCTTAGAATTAAATTTATTTGTAGGTCATTTTTAAAATTTAAACTTTCGAATTTTAAAATGGCAAAATAGCATAAAAAGTTCCAAACTAATCAATGGGTTTGAATTTTCGTTTTAAACTATATCACCTCATCGAATTTTGTCCCCTAATTTAATATTTTTTTGGAATATCATCTCACCGTTAATCATGAGATGAAAATTGAGCATGTGTCCGTTAAATTACCACATGGTTGTTTACGTGTCATAACGTGACAAATTTTAGCATAAAAAATTATATAATATTGCAGAATTCATCCCAAACTAATTACAAAATTGAACCTGAACCGTCATTTTCATTAAATTTGAAATTTAATATTGGAACTATATTCATGTAAAATGGTAAAATACGGGACGAAATTCGACGAGTTGATATAATTTGGGATGAAAAATTAAAATTAATTATTAGTTTGGATCAATATTCCGAAAAAATATTAAATTACCAGGTAAAAATAATACTATAATTCAAGACGAAAACTTAAAATCGCTAATTAGTTTAAGACTTTTTTTTTCTACGATTTTACCTTTAAAATTCTCTCAAAAAGAAATTATGTTATCGTCATGATTTCATCAATGGCTCTTTTACTGCCGCGCCCAGTGCCAAGTCCCAATGGAATCAATCATTTGATAGGTAATTATCAGAAAAAAAAAAAAAAAAAAAAAAAAATCATTTCATGAGTTACCCGGAAGAAGCCCTAATCCCCTTTAGCCCCAAGAATCGGTGTCTTCACCGCAATCAATTCCCAAATCCAGTGCTCATTTTTATTGTATTTCTGATACTGGCGCCAACGGTCCAGTTCAATCTTATGGCTCCTGCTACTCGGAGTCATTATTCATGGAACTCGGGGGAGTAAGTTATTATAGTTTTTTCTGGTATTTTAGATTGTTGAGTTGTTGATTCAATTGTCGCTTGGCATTTCTGGTGAATCAAATTACTGTCGAGAAAACTGCAAAGTTAGCAAGTTCTTATTATTATAAATATTATTTATTATGTTGGTAGTGGTCCCTAGTATTGTCTATTATGTGGATCAAGTTGTTTTCATTAATGGTTTGCCAATTGTAGTCGCTGCATGTGGTGTTTGTAAGTATTTATTTCGATATATTTTGCAACCTGTGTGAATCAGATGTCCACTGCTACAGTTGTAATCAACTTGGTATTTATTTCGATATATTTTGCGACGTTATATTTTCTATCGTGATCGTTGTATTTGTAACAAGCTTGGACATAGTGTGCTCCATCTTGAAGGAGAGTGTTCAAAATTTGGTAGTTTAGTCATTGATAATTATTTTTGTTATTTTGTGTCTACAGGGAATGTTTGAGAAAATGAAGATTCTTCCTTCGAAGAAAAAGGTTGTCAAGATACTTGATGATGTCAGCGGGATTGTAAAACCATCAAGGTTGTTTAATTTTATTGAAATATTAGATGTTCAAACTAATACAGGAGCATTCAACTTGATACTAGACCTCATACATTCATAATTCTGAAATCGAACAAAATGGAGTAACATTTATATGGTGCATTTGACTGAATTATAAGATGAAAAACATACTTTTCATGTCTTTTAATCTCCAGGATGACACTACTTCTTGGACCTCCGGGTGCTGGAAAAACTACATTGCTTAAGGCACTTGCTAAAGATCTGTCCAATGATCTCAGGGTGTGTGTGATGATCCTTCATCTTTTCTATTACATATATACATATTGATCCGTTTCTTGTGACGATTGTTTCCATAAAGTCACCATTTCCTATATACCCTTTTAATAGGCAAGTGGAAGAATCACTTATTGTGGTCACGAAATGTCAGAATTCATTCCCCAAAGGACTTGTTCTTATATTAGCCAACATGATCTTCACCATGGAGAGATGACAATCAGAGAAACATTAGATTTTTCTGGGCGTTGCTTAGGAGTTGGAACCAGATATGACCTCCTCACAGAATTGTCTAGGCGAGAAAAAGAAGCGGGAATTAAGCCCGACCCTGAAATCGATGCATTTATGAAAGCCACAGCAATAGCAGGGCAGGAATCTAGTTTAGTAACTGACTACATTCTAAAGGTATCTTTCTTCTACTTATTTCTTAAAATTACCGTCCACGTATATATATTCTGCAAAAAACAAGCAAAATAAAGTATAACATTGATCTTGTATATGTGTTATACAGATTCTTGGATTAGATATATGTGCTGATATTTTGGTGGGAGATGAGATGAGAAGAGGAATTTCTGGTGGACAGAAGAAGAGGCTCACAACTGGTATATATTTTCTGTGAGATCTTAATCCAAAGACCGAATTATATAGCATACCTAATTTGAAAAAATTCCTTTTCGTGAATGTACGTATGTATTATATGAATTCGTTTAAAAAAAATTTTGGGTTGTGTACGCAGGAGAAATGTTGGTCGGACCCGCAAAAGTTTTCTACATGGATGAGATCTCGAATGGTCTTGATACTTTAACTACATCTAAAATCATCAAATATATGAGGCAGATGGTTCATATCATGGACATAACTATGATTATATCCCTTCTCCAACCCGCAACTGAAATTTTTGATCTTTTTGACGATATTATTTTACTTTCAGAAGGACAAATTGTGTATCAAGGCCCTCGCGAAAATATTCTTGAGTTTTTTAACAGTGTTGGATTCAAATGCCCAGAGAGAAAAGGTGTACCTGACTTTTTACAAGAGGTTACTTCAGTAAAAGACCAAGAGCAATACTGGTTTAGAAAGAATGAACTTTATCAATACGTCCCAGTGACCGAGTTAGTTGATCGTTTCAGTTCTTTCCACATTGGAAAAAAGCTTTTTGATGACCTCTCAATCCCGTATGATAAAGCCAAAGCACATCCTGCTGCGTTGGTAACTAATAAATATGGAATATCGAATATGGAACTATTCAAGGCATGCTTAGCAAGGGAATGGCTACTAATGAAAAGGAACTCAATTGTGTATATATTTAGGACAACTCAGATTACTATAATGGCAATAATTACCTTCACCGTGTTCTTTAGAACCAAGATGAGCTCTGGTCAGTTAGTAGATGGAGGAAAATTTTATGGTGCACTGTTTTTTATCCTTATTAATGTGATATTTATTGGAGTAATCGAGCTTTCACTGACCGTTATGAGGCTTCCTGTGTTCTTCAAACAAAGAGACGCTCTATTTTATCCCGCTTGGGCTTTCTCTTTACCGATATTGCTTCTTAGCATCCCCCTTTCTCTTATGGAATCTTCGATATGGGTTGTCCTTACCTATTACACTATTGGTTTTGCTCCATCTCCTAGTAGGTGCGTATAGAAAATTCTTAGCTGGAGCAGGTCTAGGGAGAATTGTCTGACCTGGTGGGTAGGAATTCACCAAATCATATACTGTGGGAGCATGACTTCACCACAATGAATGACATGGTGAATTCATGGCCACTAGGTCTAGGCAAGATTTTTTTTTTTTTGGGACTTATGTCCTCTTTATTCATCTAATCCAACTTTTCTAGGCTTCTTAAAAGCCAATACCAGAAATACTGATTGACTCTTTTGTCACCTTGTATATGTATTTTTTCCCATATTTTTCTGCCAATTGCTGGTGTTTTTTGCATTGCATCAGATGGCTTTATCACTATTCAGATTTATTTCTGCACTTGGGAGGACAGCGGTTATTGCAAACAATTTGGGTGTCTTCACTTTCCTAATTATTTTTATTCTTGGTGGTTTTATTATTACTAGAGGTTAGTTTTGTTTCATAGTCTTTTTATTATTTTTTTAACTGTAGATTTGACATTTTAAATAACTTTCATACATTAGATGACATTCAACCATGGATGATATGGGGGTATTATGCTTCTCCTATGATGTATGGTCAGAATGCCATAGCAATCAATGAATTTCTGGATGAAAGATGGAGCACTGTAAGTGTTCTTATGCTAATTTCTTGAATTAGTAAGACTATATTTAGGTGTCAATAACTTTGTATGCATTTCTGTTTTCCTTCTTAGTGTTGGCTCTATCTCTATAATTGGTCGCGTACTAATTACTATATTCTTATCATTACTTTTCTTTAGTTCCGCTGATATTCTGAAAGGTTTCCTTACTTTTTGTTTTCTTTTTAGCCAAATACTGATCCAAGGTTTCCAGAACCCACAGTTGGCAAGGTTCTTCTGAAGTCGAGGGGCATGTTTACGGAGGAATATATGTACTGGATATGCATAGTTGCTATCTTCGCATTTTCTATTCTATTCAATATCTGCTTCATTGTAGTACTGACGTGTCTAAAACGTAAGATACAGCTTTGATTGCCCTTCTACTTGAAGATTTCTTAGACTTTGTTCTGCTTTTGACCTCTTATTCCTAACTTCATGTAGCTTATGGAGGTTCAAAATCTGTTATTGTCGATGAAAATACTAAGAATAAGAATTCTACCGTCGTTGAAGGTATGGGACTATATTCATTTATACTTGCTATACTAAATTTTGATGTCTATCAAATATTTCTTCATATGCTTGCTTATCATAAATTTAAGACCAAGTAAATCATTAGATTATGTCTTAAAACAATTAGTACTTTCAAATTTGGCAAAAATGTCTAAACGAAACGTTGCAGGCTCGGAGATGTCGTCAAGGAACAAATCTGAAGGAAACATCTCTAATAGAAAAGGAATGGTGCTTCCGTTCACTCCCTTGTCTCTAGCATTTGATCATGTTAACTACTTTGTCGATATGCCAGCTGTAAGTGATCAATTTTGCTAGGACTTTTCTTTTCTTTTTTATGCAATCGAAATTGACAAATCCATGCCTTTTTTTCCATTATTGCAAAATTTTCAATCTAAAAATTTTATTATGAGAAAAACTATATATATACTCTGTAGGAAATGAAAAAAAAAGGGATCAAAGAGACTCGTCTTCAGTTGTTGAGGGATATTAGTGGAGCTTTCAGGCCTGGGGTACTGACAGCATTAGTTGGTGTAAGTGGTGCTGGTAAGACAACCTTAATGGATGTCTTGGCGGGAAGGAAAACAGGTGGATATATCGAAGGAAGTATTAGCATTTCTGGCTATCCAAAGAATCAGTCGACTTTTGCACGAATCAGTGGCTATTGTGAACAAAATGACATCCATTCTCCACATGTTACCGTGTACGAATCTATCGTATACTCCGCTTGGTTGCGTCTTTCTCCAGAAATAAACAAGGAAACACGAAAGGTACTTATGCTATTATTTATTATTAATATTGTTATATATTTTGATTGTAATGATAAATGTAATTATATTACTATGTCTTTTAGATGTTTGTTGAGGAGGTTATGGAGTTAATTGAGTTGGATCCTTTGAGAGATGCTTTAGTTGGCCTTCCTGGAGTCGATGGTCTACCAACCGAACAAAGAAAGAGACTCACAATAGCTGTAGAATTGGTTTCTAATCCTTCCATAATCTTCATGGATGAACCAACTTCGGGTCTTGATGCTCGAGCTGCTGCAATAGTGATGCGAACTGTTCGTAACACAGTAAATACGGGGCGAACTGTTGTCTGCACAATTCACAAACCAAGCATCGATATTTTTGAAGCTTTTGATGAGGTAATAACTATTAACAATACCTACCAGCTGGGTGGAAGTCATTTTTGAAATTTTTTCCCTTTTTTTTCTTTGTACGTTAGCTATTATTGATGAAGAGAGGAGGAGAAGTTACATATAGTGGACCTCTTGGTCATCATTCTCGCCTGTTGATTGAATATTTTGAAGTAAGTATTAATGGTATAATTAATATTATATGTGTATCAGTGTGACATGAAAATTAAAAAAGCTCTTCTTATGCCTCATAAATTCCAGTCCCTGTCCGGGGTCCCTTCGATCAAAGAAGGTTACAATCCTGCAACATGGATGATTGAGATCACAGATCCTGCCATTGTGACTGAAAAAAGTGTCGACTTTGCTGAAATTTACGCCAACTCCGATCTTTACAGGTAAAAATAAATCATAAGATGATCAATGCTTTTAGTTGGAAATATGCTTTTAATTTTTATTTATTTGGTTATACCAAATCGATCCTTTTACTCTGTCTTAGGAGGAATCAAGCAATAATTAAAAATCTAAGCAGTCCAGCTCCAGGATCTCAGGATCTATATTTTCCGACTAAATATGCACAGTCCTTCATTTCTCAATGTAAAGTTGCCTTCTGGAAACAGCAGTTATCTTATTGGAGAAATCCACAGTATAATTCCATCAGGTTTTTGTTGACAATAACTAGTGGAATTATATTAGGAGTCGTGTTTTGGCAAAAAGGGGAGCAAATGTAAGTTACTCAAACTCCAGAAAAGAAAATTATATAATATCTGATTCATGATTGATCCATCTGTTCTCATGCATGATGCCGATGAATATATTTTGGTCTTAATTATTTATTATAGATCTAGACTACAAGATCTAATGAATCTACTTGGAGCAATGTACTCTGCTGTTCTGTTTCTTGGAGGAGCAAATAGTTCTTCTGTGCAGCCAGTCGTATTAGAAGAAAGAAGTGTTTTTTATCGCGAAAAGGCAGCAGGGATGTATTCAGCATTGCCTTATGCATTTGCACAGGTAAATTTATCTTTATTATACTGCGCGCATTTGCCCAAATCACATACTTGACACAAATCTTTAATTTAATGTGACCCTGCAGGTGGCAGTAGAGACGATTTACATCATTATCCAAACGTTCATATTTAGTCTTCTCCTTTACTCTATGATTGGATTCCAATGGCGAGTCGAGAAATTCTTATGGTTCTTCTTCTTTATATTTATGTGTTTTGTCTACTTCACTATATACGGAATGATGCTTGTCGCACTCACTCCAAATTACCATATGGCTGCCATAAGCTTGCCATTTTTCAACGGTATAATGAATTTGTTCTGCGGTTTCCTCATCTCAAGAAACGTAAGTGAATCTCTAATTAAGGAACTTGCATGTGAAATACTAACAAACAAACAAAAACTTTGTGATGATTTCTCTTTTCTTATTTCCTTCAGGAACTTCCAATATGGTGTAGATGGTTTTATTGGGCTTCTCCGGTATCATGGACTTTATACGGGCTCGTGACATCTCAGGTGGGCGACAGGAACGACCCAATTCAGGTACCGGGCCTTGGTGATATCCCACTAAATGAGTATCTCGATAGTTTCCTCGGGTTCAAATACGACTTCCTTGGAGCTGTAGCCGCAGCACATGTTAGCTGGGCGATTTTTTTCTTTCTCGTCTTTGCTTATGGTATCAAGAACCTCAACTTCCAGAGGAAATGAAGGAAACGTTTTCATACTTAATTCAAGTTATTGTACGATATATATCATTTAAATATAATGAAAATATATATGGAACATTAGGGAATTAAGCAGTTTGCCTACTATATATATTCATGGCTTATTATGTATTAATGGTACGCAAATTATTTCCGTATGTCAGTCGAGGTTTTTTTAGAACTAAACTTTTGCATCATTAAAATATTTTTTTCATAATTCTTGATTTTATAGCTACTAGGAAAGTGTACGTGCGTTGCACGTGATTAACTAATTTTTTATGTTAGTTGAATCATATAATCATTTTTCAATATACTATCTTAATGACATATCATATAATTTTTTTGATTAATTCACTTTAATTATTACTATGTTGTTACCAAAGATTATCATAAATACTTATAATCAAAACTTGAAAATAAGAAATGAACTATAACTATTAAGCATTTTAAATCTGAAACTACATGTCTACTGAACTATTATTCTAAAACAACCATTTGAACAAATGAACAATATCTATTATTTTCTTCCATTACAATGATATTTCCATCTCAACCATTTTTCACAGGTTTAACCCATAATTTTTTTTATCGATTTAACCAGTTTTGTCTGTTATACATGTCTTTGACTAAATTCATCCATTTTCAATTACATGTCAAATCAATTTTTAACGAATCTAACCCATTTTTACCAACTCTCCCCGATTTAGCGTAAACCTGCTTTTACACTAAGTTTACCCTATTTTTTGCTATTTTAACATGTTCTTTCGTCGATTTCCTCAAGTTTACTTGAGTTTACCATTTGTTTTTATGTTATTTTAATCCGTTCTTTCATTGATTTCACCAATTTTTATACTTTATCCCATTTTTTAATCGATTCACTCGTTCTATCCGCTTTAACCCAATTTTACCTATTATTTTTCTGATGTACACTATTTTCTCGACTACTTCACATTTTTTTTTCAATTTAACTCGTTTTTTGTTCTTGTTCTTTATCGATTTGATCCATTTCTTGTTATCTTGTGTTTAGTCGATGTCATTCATTTTTTACCAGTTTACTCGTGTTTTGTTATTTTATCACCAGTTTTAACCATTTATATATTTTGACTTTTTTTTTTTGCCTAAGTCAATTATAAGTTTTTCAGTTAACTAAATATGATTACTTTAGTTTATTCGTATCGAAGAAATGTGATTTATTTTTAGGTTTTTTTTTTAATAATTGATCATTTCTTAAGAATTGTCCAAAGAAACATCGATTGCGCCTGTATTTACACTGAGTTTATCATTTTTTTGTTATTTTAACCCGTTCTTCGATCGATTCCACCCATTTTTGTGTTTTATCAAATTCGTTAATCAATTCACTCATTATTTTCGGTTTAACACAATTTTAGTCGATTTTACCTATCATGCTTACCCCGTTGTTTTATCAATGACACCATTTTTTTTTATTTAAGTCGTTTTTCTTCTATCTAACCTATTTTTTCTCTAATTTATCTATTTTTTTTTTATCATATATATATTTTTAGTAGAATCTTACCAGTTTTCACCAATTTTAACCATTCTATGTTTTGACTTATTTTGGCTTAAGCCAATTATAAATTTTTCAGTTAACTAAATAATATTTTTTTTTATTCATATAGCCTGAATGTGACCTTTTGATTTTAGATTCTTTAATAAGTGATAAATTCTTAAGAATTTTTGAAAGAAGTATCGCTTGTACCTATTTTACACTGAGTTTATCATTTTTTTTTATTATTTTAACCCTTTCTTTCACCGATTTCATCTATTTTTTTTTTTTGTGGTTTATCTCATTTCTTCATCAATCCATAATTATCTCAAGTGTAACCAATTTCAGTCAATTTTCACATTTGTTAATCAATTCACTAAGTTTCTTCAGTTGAACCCAATTTAGTCTAATTTTACTTATTATTTTGCTTATTTAACCTATTTTCTCACATATTTCACCTTTTTTTTTTTTGCCAATTAACTCATTTATTTATTTTTGTTCTTTTATCGATTTGATTTGATTTTTTGTTATCCCGTGTTTAGCCAATTTCATTCTTTTTTTTTTTTTTACCGATTTTACCTATTTTTTTGCTTGTTAACCTTGTTGTTTTTTATCAATTGCACGATTTTTTTTGTTTTAACCCGCTTTTCTTTCTATCTAACCAATTTTCTCATTGATTTTACCATTTTTATCATATATTATTAATCAAAATTTTACATTTTTTTGCCGGTTTTAACAATTTCGATGTTTTAATTTGAAGTTTTTTTGCTTAAGCCAATTATACATTTTTAGTTCTCTCTAGTGTAACCCAATTTTAGTCGATTTTCACATTTGTTAATCAATTCACCAATTTTCTCTGGTTGAACCCAATTTCGTCTGATTTATTATGTTGCTTATTTAACTTATTTTCTCACATATTTTCCCTTTTTTTTTTGCCAATTAACTCATTTATTTGTTCTTGTTATTTTATCGATTTGATCTGATTTTTTGTTATCTCGTGTTTAGCCGATTTCATTCATTTTTTTTTACCGATTTTACCGATTTTACCTATTTTTTTGCTTGTTAACCTTGTTGTTTTATCAATGGAAAAATATTTTTTTTGTTTTAACCCGCTTTTCTTTCTATCTAACCAATTTTCTCATTGATTTTACCATTTTTATCATATATTATTAATCAAAATTTTACATTTTTTGCCGGTTTTAACAATTTCTATGTTTTGAAGGTTTTTTGCTAAGCCAATTATACATTTTTAGTTCTCTCTAGTGTAACCCAATTTCAGTCGATTTGCACTTTTGTTAATAAATTCATTAATTTTCTCTGGTTGAACCCAATTTAGTCTGATTTTACTTATTATTTTGCTTATTTAATTTTCTCACATATTTAACCTTTTTTTTTTTTGCCAATTAACTCATTTATTTGTTCTTGTTCTTTTATCGATTTGATCTGATTTTTTGTTATCCCGTGTTTAGCCAATTTCATTCATTTTATTTACCGATTTTACCTATTTTTTTGCTTGTTAACCTTGTTGTTTTATCAATGGCACACTTTTTTTTTTTTTTTAACCCGCTTTTCTTTCTATCTAACCAATTTTTTCATTGATTTTACCATTTTTATCATATATTACTAATCAAAATTTTACATATTTTGCCGGTTTTAACAGTTTTTATGTTTTGAAGTTTTTTTGCTTAGGCCAATTATACATTTTTTAGTTAACTAAATAGTACCTTTTTTAACCACGTAGAACGAATTCGACATAGAGGTTCCTTAATGTTTTTTATGTTCTTCAAATAAGTGATAACTTCTTAAGAACTCTTCAAAGAAATTTTTGAAGAAATATAGAATTATAGTTTTTTTTTACCATTAATATTTTAATGAGCTGCAAAACTTTAAAAGATAATTATAAGTTTGTTATATAAGGGACTTCTTGTCTAATTATACTTCTGTAATTCTTTTCTTTTAGGATTCTTTTGATTTACATTTTTGCCATAAATTTAAATATCACAATATAATTTAAATAGGGGTATATTAGTCTTCACAAAAAAGGGAAGAAATCTCCTTAGACCAACTCGTACTTTCGTACTTTTATATGTATATAGATGTTATGTGTGTTGTTAATACTGCCAGAAGATGATATATTGAACTGAAACAGGAAAATATATAGTAACCAAATCGATATCCATATTTATCAAATACTTTTGTATATTAATCTTCTCTCTTAACATTTAACAACAATGCTTGGTCTTATGCCACAATCTTTGCTCCTGGAAAGTTAGGTGAAAAGGAGCACGACATATCACTGTGATTGGTGGTGGTTTATGATGTAAATTATGTATTGATTTTTTTATTTTTTTTTAGAAATTAGAAAAGTGCAAGTAAGTTGGATTGGACGTGTTTAACTAATTTCATGAATACTTTTTGTAAATAAAAGTAAACTTTAGCGTTATTATCTCTATCTCTACTATTATAAAAGCATGAATATTTCTTAACTTTTTTGTTCGAACTAAGATGCCCTTATTTAAATTGTAAAGTGATATTAATTCAATGGTATATATGTAAAAGTAATTAAAGAAGTATAATTAGACATGGAGTCTTGTTATATTTAATTTATCTCCTACATAAACTCCTAAAATTTATAAATTCTCTCTTACATCAATTTTTGTAATTTCAATCTTATTCACTTATAGATAAAAACGAACCATTAAAAAATACTATTATTTTAATTAACCCCTAAAAATATATATATAATTGTTATATTTTAGCATCGGTAGTTATTGGAGTAAGAAAATGTTAATTTAAATATTTAATACACCATAAGTCATAAACACTCTAAATATAAAATTCAAAATGAAATTCTCTTAATTATCATTATGTTATAAAAAAAAAATTAAAATTGAATCACATCTTACTATGAAAGAATTAAAAATACTTATGACTTAGCTAATTACGTAATTTTACTTTGGTTAGAATAGAACAATATAAAGAATATTTACTAATATCAAGACATGCATAACCTCGAAATTTCATGGAATTCTTTTCGTGAAAAACGGGTGAAATTGGTGGAAAATGGTGAAATCGATGAAAATTTGAGTGAAATTGGTAAAATAAAATTCCACTGAAATCAATAATTTCATGTGAAATTGATGAAAATTTGGGTGAAATTCGTGAAAAATGATGAAACTGGTGAAACAACATATAAAGCTGGTGAAATCGGTGAAAAATTAATAAAGTATGTGAAAACCTTTCAAATCAATGAAAATTCAGGTGAAATTGGTGAAAAGAACATGTGAAATCAGTGAAAAAAATGTGTGAAATAGGTGAAAACGGTTTAATATGATAAACACGTGTGAAATCAGTAAAAAAAAAAAAGTTTAACCGACAAAAGAAGGTGAAAGCAGTAGAAAATGGTTTAAAACGAAAAAACAAAAGGACAAAATCGTAAAAATAGTGAAAATAAGTTATAATTGATAAAAAAAAGGGTAAAATAGTTAAAAAAAAATAATGGTAAAAATAAATAAAATTGGCTAAAAAGGGTTAAACCGGTGAATAATGAATTAAATAGGTAAAAACGGGTTAATTTGCTCTATTTTTATGACATAATCAAATTAATTTTACTCTAATTTTTAAAAAATACCAATGAAATTAACTAGACACGTACAATGTACGTGCACTTTCCTAGTAACTTAAAATATCACAAATGAACTGATATTCAATTTATTATTCATTATAATTATTAAAATATGATGGTTTTAGGTATTTTCTGCCTAATTGTAAATACCCCTGAAGATGTGAAATGATGACTTAATGGCCAGGTGCGTGATATGTGACGGTTTCCGTTCAAAATCTGACGGAGAAAGAAAATATGAAAAGAGGCCTCCAATGTTGATATTTAATGTGTTTTTCTTCGAAAATTTGGTACCAAATGATAAAATAGGTATTTGATAGTCGCTCCTTCTCTCCTTTTTAAATGTCAGATGCTCTAATCTAATATACGAAAAATCAACGTTGTTGGATCCATCGTCATGTATGTATGCTGGAGTAATCAAGCAACTAGTGTCGAACATTATATAATTCAAATGTGATTTGATTTCCATAACGAATTTGAAATAGTATTTAAAATTAATTTGATTGTCAAATGAATTAAACCTAAATGAGCTGAACATTAATTAAACAAACTCGAATATCCTGATATTCTTAAAAGGTATTTTATCACTTTTTAAATTACGAGTCAAATTTAAATCGAGTTTAAAAAATTACTATACAAAAAATATTGATTTAATATATAAATTGAGCTCAAACAAAATTCTATTGAGAGAGATCAAGTGAAATACGTACCGAATAAATTAATTTAGTCATTAGCCTGCGATTGAAATTCGAATCTCAAATCATTAGCATTAGTTAATCGTGATGGAGACTATGTTAGAAGATTAAGTTTATAGTTAAATCGTAAGTAAATTAAACCTCACTTTAATAAAACATGGCGGCAACAACCAACCACCCTAAAGTTCTAATTAAGTCTTGTGTGCATAAAAATGTTTTCTGTCATTCACGGATTACATATTTTTTTCAGGTTATATTATTCAAAAAGTCAATTGCATATGGATAAATTTCAGTTTACTACATCTCCAACTTCAATTATCACGTATTGGAGTCCGAGTTGGAAGATTCTTGATTATTTGAACGTGATATGCGCATGGGAGAGTTTTAATAAGCATTCACATTTCCTAAAATAGAAGGGTTGCAGTTAGATGATTTTTTTTAAATAAATATGGTCCGTGTGAGATGTCTTGCTAAATTGATGTCATCGCTTGGCACGTTTAGTCTGGGCTTTTTTGTCTTTTTGGTCCGGCGCCTTTCGCTCGGATTCCTTATCTATTTTTTTTTTTTTTTTTTTTTTTTTTTTTTTTTTTTTTTTTGTGATGGGAGTCATTCCCTCATCAATTGATCAAACAATTGCTTCGTTTGAGTTTTATATACTCCGTATATTTTTTGTTACCAAAAAAAGAAAAGAAAAAGGGCTCACCCTCCCGTCTGGGCGACCCTTAGGGATGGTCGTGGAGATGGCCGGGGTGGGTGGAGAATCAATCTTCAGCGGTGGGGGCTCGAGGCCGGGGTGAGGGCTGGGGTCGGAACGGGGCGGCCTCTGGGCTCGACGAGCCCTGCGAGCTGCTCGGGGGCCGCGTGGGTTTTCTGAGAAAAAAGACACGCCCCTCTTTAAGTCAGGTGACGTCGCTTGGCGCCACCTGATTCTTCATTTTATTTATTATGTTTTTTAAATAGTTTTAGTAATTTAAAATTAATTATTTAAATAAATATATAATAAAATTAAAATTTCCTCCTAAATTAAATTAAATTTATAGAATTGAATTATTTAATAAAATTTGTTAGTATATTTATTCTATATTTACTAGTATTTAATAAATCGTTGGTTTTTCTTTAATTGAATTATTTAATATAATAAAATTTAATTTTGTTAGATTAAAACAATAATAATTAATTAAAAATGTAATTAAATTTTTTATGGACAAATCATTTAATAATTAAATTCAACATTTTATTTTAATTTCTTTTATTGTAATTAAAAAATTAATCATTTAATTACAATATTGATGGTGGCTATATATTTTTTAAAATATCGAATTAGTTGAAAATATAATTAAACACTTATACAAACAATTTACTTAAATTAAGAAATATTTATATTAATACTTATTATTATCTACTCTCTTTAATTTAATATTTTAATATTATTATTAATTTAATTATATAATAAAAATAGTTATTAGTACTATTAATATTAATATAAAAAATAAAATTAGTATTATTATAGTAGTGAGAGTGGAAAAAAAAAGTTGAACTAATTGGGGCTCGAAGCCCTGCCATTATAGATGACTAAGCAGGGTTAGGGGCAGGAGCAGGGCAGCTCCAGGGTTTCGGAGCCCTGACCCAGGTTCTACCATTGGGGATGGCCTTAGTGTTACAAGGCTCGGTGTTCGGATGACCCTTCTTGATTCCTCCATTAAATTTAATTAAATCTCTTAACTCACGAGTTACCCGTATTTGATTCTTATATCAACTATCAAATATCTCGAAAATATATTATAAACCACATACTAAGGATATTTCAAAAGATAATGTTTCATGTTATCTATTTGTCCATAAAATAAGAAAGTAAACATAAACATCTGCTTGGGATTTTAAAAATAAAAAATCAAGAACATTTTTTGGGTCAGCTAAATTAAGAGAAAAAACAACAAAATGTTGTCTCTTTCAACACAGATCAAGTGAAGCCATACCATGGCCAGGCTTATCCATTTTAGAGTTTCCCAAACAATCCCTTAACCAAGTTGGCTACTGAAAAGGTAAAGCGCCTTCCCACGTGCCATACATGTGGTGCACGTGCAAGGGTAGTGTTACTGTGTAACAGCTACACATTAAAACCAAAAGACCATTGAATCATATGGAAACTCATCAACGGCTGGGATCAAAAATTTGGAGAGAAGGCCCACAGGTCCCAATGGGCCTTGACAATTGGACACACTACTAAAATTAATTAATAATTAACATATTCCCATTAACTTAATTAATCATCTAAAGTGTATAAAGATTCGAAAGGGAATTGTCAAAATCATACTTTAATGAAAAGGTTATGCTTAAAATCAAAGACTCTGTTCCTCCTCCAATAATGACATGAAGAAAGGCATTTCTTTACTAGGGATAAATTGACCATATTGCCCTCGAGGACCGTTTGCAAAAAATTTAAATTATTTGGTTTAGTCAAAAAGTCATCAATTGCATATATCACCATCTGGTATAAACAAATTACTCTTCTTTTTTCTAATGTTGGGAGCCTTGCTTCAGTTGACATATTACTGGGAAATCATAATTCAAATTAAATTAGGTGTGCAGGTGGAGAATATAATAGCTAGGTAAAATATTTATAAATAGGAAATTTTTTATAAAATGTGCAAAATTTACAATGCTTCACTGCCCAAGGGACCACAAATTTCATTGATTTAAATTTGTGATTTTGAAACCATTAATGACATGGTTGACCCTGATTAATTTTTCCTGGTTCCTGCATTGAAGAGACAAGTTCTACAACAATATATATATATATTTGTGTACTTATATTCCCTGTTCTTTTACTATTTGATGATGCGCATGTCTCAATAATTTTTTTTTATAAGAAGCATCTACACACATTTTTGTACACGTACCACAAATGAGATATACCATTTCATAAATTAGTATTGAATAAATATCCATTGTAAATCTACAAATATGGCAAAATTAGTCTCACAGGAATTGGTCATCCCTTTTGATTCCTTACAATACAAAATTGTACTTTGTACCCAATTTTAAAAAATATTTTGAACTTGTGGTCTGACACTTTATAAAGTTGCACATTTAGTTGCAGTTGTTTAAAAATATGTTGCATTTTGATCTCATAGAATATCGTTATATGAGCATTTCTAGTATCAAGAAAGTGATATGATCAAAAGTGTAATTTTTGCAAATACGAAAGGATTCAAATGTAGTAACCCTACGGAATATTCTATAAGATCGAGAATGCTAAGTTTTAATATCTGATTATTCTATGTTGTATAGAGAAACTTTAAGTTTAAAATTTGAACACATAAACTAGTTTTTCATATTAGCATATACTTTTAATAAAACTTTAAAGTGATACTATGTAACAAACAATGTATATTAAGTACAAATGGGCTCAAATGATGTAGGCATTTTTTGGATTTGGATAATTAAAAATATATTTTCCAAGATCAATAAAAATTTGTTGCTTCAATAGCAAACTGAAAAATGATCAAATTTATACTATCTTTATGCTTTTATAATAAGTTTTATAACTAATTTTTACAACTTTCTAACTTTTAGCGAAATATATACATAACTACGTTATTTTTTATTTAGATAAGTACATTTTTATAATTAGGTAACATAATTATAAATTACAGAACTACCCGTTTAGGGTATATGCTTTTATCCACATTCAATGCCAACAATTTTGTCATAATGGTCAAACTTCACAGTTCTATGTTGACAATTTGTAGTCATAATAACAAAATTGTATTTTCAAATTATACCCCTGATTATTATTCAAATAAACTAAAAGGAAAGGACACAATTGTAAAATTCCATCACAAATCCTAGATTTCCTGTTCCCTCCTTGCCTCTTAATTTTATTTCATATGTTCATTAAATATTTTCAGATTTTCTTCCATTTTAATTTACTTTTTCTCTTTTTCTCATCCCTGTTATAAATGCTATCTTCTGTACCACATTTTTGCTTTCCCTTTACTATTTCTCTTTCTCTCTCTCTCTTTTTTGTGTATGTTTCCTCCATTGCAAACAAAGCTTTCTTTACAGCTTTACTGATGTGCCTATTTCCTCCACATTTACATAACCCTACCTAACAGTTCACCAAACTTATCTTTGATTTAGAAAAAAAATGATAAAGATTTAATTTTTGTCTGAGATTGTTTCAGAAATATCAGGATTTGCTTTGTCATTTGCATAATAGTTACTTATTTTCTGGAATTTGATTTGGCCCACTTCAGAGTTCAGACCACACCTTTCTACTTCTAAATTACTCTTCATTTGGTTCTTCTTTTCCCCCTTTTTCTTTTTGTGGGTTTTGTGTATTTCATCTCCGCATTGGCAAATCTATGCTTATTGAGCCTCTGTTGACACACAAAAGTACCCTTTCTTTGCTTCTTTGGGTTCTCAAGGAAGAAGATCGAGGGGGTTAATTCTTTAGTTCAGATCACTTTAGCAAAGGTTAGTGCCATTTCTTTTTTTCTTTTTTAGTTTACTTGCTCATAGATTTAAATCTGTCTTTTTTTTCTTTGTTAATCATTCTTTTGCTTGAATCATAAGTCATGCTTTTCTTGATTTTACTTTTATTAAAAAAAAAAACAAAGATTTAGATTTAGGATTGTGTTCTGTATTTAATTCTACGTAATTGGTTTGTTGAAATGCTATGAATTTGTGTGATGGTTTTGACATTTATATGGTTCCTCTGAAAAAGGGCTTCTTCTGATTGGTTACAATATGTATGCCTAATAATGTTGTCACCACTTTTTCTTGAAAGCATAATGATATGACACAATGTATTTTATGATTTTGTTTGTTTGACCGAGTTTGCTTCATAATTTTGTTATATGACATGTTAATTCTGGTTTGAAATGCTAGTGCTACATCAAATTGGTGTCATTTGTTTCTTTTGAAGATCAAACAGTGTTATTCTTTGACAGATTTAAATCTGATACTGTATAACAAAATTTGACCATTTTATGGGATCCAGGGTTCAATGGATTAGTTCTCGTCTAGAACTTAAAGAACAACTCACAATTTCTACCTCAAATCAGATTCTCGAAAATGACAACCGGGATTTTAAACACTGAGCTAACAAAGAAATATGGCCATCTAAGACTATGGGTTCTAATCGGCATTTGTGTGGGTGCGTTCATTGTTCTAATCCTTGGAATCTTATCGATATGGGTAATGTTTAGAAGAAAATCTCGTAAAACCTTGAACAAGTACTCTCTTTGCCAAATTCCCAATACTTCAAAAGACATAAGGGTTGATAAAATTGGGGATCAGAACACATATGATCATCCAGAAAGTATATTCGTGAATGTGAATGATAAATCAAGCGAAAAAAACTCAGATAAGATGTTAGTTCAACTGGGCAGAACTAAATCGAGTGATGCAGATAATATCAGCCAGTGTAGTTCAATGTATCATCATGAAAGGACGTATAGCTCTCAATCGGGAGAGGAAGGAAGTTCCGGAAATGTCCGGAAACAATCTTCATTGTCTTATGGGCTTCTTCCTATGGCTTCTCCTTTAATTGGTTTGCCAGAAGTATCTCATCTTGGTTGGGGCCATTGGTTCACACTTAGAGATCTTGAAGTTGCAACTAATCGTTTTTCGGGAGATTATGTTCTTGGCGAAGGTGGTTATGGAGTTGTTTATCGAGGGAGATTGGTTAATGGGACTGAGGTAGCAGTTAAGAAGCTTTTTAATAATCTGTGAGTACCCTTTTTATGCTTAACCTCCGTAAATTTATATTGTCATAAAATTTCTATTTTTAATGTGAATTGGATTGGATGATAATTTTTTCTTTTGCAGTGGGCAAGCTGAGAAGGAATTTAGAGTTGAAGTAGAGGCCATAGGTCACGTTCGACATAAGAATCTTGTACGGCTTCTTGGGTATTGCATAGAAGGAGTTCACAGGTAAGCTGAAGCCAGTTTTGGAGAGTAAATTGCACAACACTCCCACATGTTTATTATAACTAGCAAATACATTGTGTTATACTAGTTAACATATATCCCATCATGTTATTATAAATGTAGCAGTAAGACCCTGACCCTCTGCGAAGAGTCATGTCACTTTAGTGCATTCTGTTTCAGTATGATCACATGATTTAAGATTTAAAAATAAATGTATCTACTATTTTAATACTAAAAAGAAAAAATTATCAATAGTCTTTCATCAAAATTCAGTCTATAATTTTTTTTGTCAAACTAAATTCTAAGCCTAAATAATGAAATAAGATAGTATATTTAATACTTATAGATGGGTAATTTCAATTTTCATTAATTTTTACAATGTGTTAGAATGGACACATGAACGTGTTTTTCAAATAAGCCCACTTTTAGATAATGCGGCTTCTTTCGTTCCTTTTTTTTTTAAAACATACAGTTTTGTTACTTACGATTATTTTGTTTTTGTGTGAAGGATGTTGGTATATGAGTATGTAAACAATGGCAACCTAGAACAGTGGCTTCATGGGACTATGAAACAACATGGTACTCTAACATGGGAAGCTCGCATGAAGGTTTTGCTCGGCACTGCAAAGGCGTAAGTGGATTTTTTAATAATACTAAATAATTAGGTCCGAAATTCCGAGAGTTAGGTTCGGACATTCATACTTGCTTGTGTTTTCTTCTACAAGAAAGATTCATTTATTATTTTCACAATGGATGATCAAATAGTATTCCATCTGCCTCAATTAATTGTTATCTCATGTCGGTTTTGTAGACTTGCTTATCTGCATGAAGCTATAGAGCCCAAAGTTATTCATCGTGATATAAAATCAAGTAACATATTGATTGACACCGATTTCAATTCAAAAGTTTCCGATTTTGGATTAGCTAAGCTCTTGGATTCTGGAGAAAGCCATATAACAACGAGAGTAATGGGTACATTCGGGTATATACATTTATGTGTTTTTTCATCATCCTTTTCACTTATTTCCTAAATTACTCTTTTGATGTTGGAGTCATCATTTTTGCAATTCATAAAATTTCAGTTATGTGGCTCCCGAGTATGCAAATAGTGGCTTGTTGAATGAAAAGAGTGACATATATAGTTTTGGCGTTCTACTGCTCGAAGCTGTTACTGGAAGAGACCCAGTGGACTATGGACGCCCAGCTAATGAGGTACTAATTTATTTATTTTAATTTATTAATTAATTAATTCTGGAGAATTTAAGACTTAACTAAGTGTGCTTGTGGCAGGTTAATCTCGTTGAGTGGCTGAAAATGATGGTAGGGAATAGGAGAGCAGAGGAAGTTGTGGACCCGAACCTTGAGATTAAACCCACTGTTCGTGCTTTGAAACGTGCACTTCTAGTTGCACTTAGGTGTGTTGATCCTGATTCGGAAAAACGACCCAAAATGAGTCAAGTTGTTCGAATGCTTGAAAGTGATGAGTTCCCTAATCGAGAGGTAAGCTTCCTTATCTAACTCGGAATTTGAATTCGGATGGATTTGGGAAAGTATTTCAAATTTATACTGAATGTACTTACCTTCGGAATTGAAATCCATACAAATCCAACTAACTACGGATTTTTCATTATCGATTTGAAAATACTTAGGTCCAAATGCCTCAATCCTTAGATTCATTATCCTTGGTTCAATACTAAGGCTATATTTGGTTCTTTAATTTTTGTGAAAATGATGAGGAAAATGAAAATGAATTGGTTCTTGGATTTCAGTAAGTAAGATGACACTGAAAATGAAAATGAACAATATATGTTCTATCATTTATCCTCGATAAACATTTTCCCTTGCATTTTACTAACTAAAAAAAAAACAATACTACATGAATGTTTTGCACTAAAGATGGAGTATCGTCACTTCTTTCTGGTTGCAGGATCGAAGGAGCAGGAAAAGCAGAACTACGAGCATGGATATTGAGTCCATCAAGGATAATAATAATTCTATTTCAGCTGAGGGTACGGAAAAACCGATAGAAGGTCCATCATCTGAGACAAACAATGGATCAAACTGACAGACACACATGACATGACTTTTTTCGGGTGAATTATTAATGCTTCTCCACCTTCTGATCATTTAAGAGGCTTTTAGTGACCCCCTCCTTCCTCCCTATATAATATCATCCACATTTTGTTTCTGGAAAGATTCCTCCTCTATGACAGAGTGATTGAAAATATTATGGCCCAGTTTGAAATCTTGAATCATACGAGATGCCATACGTATTACGTAGCATGAGAGGAAAAGATGAAATTGTTGCTGTACAGGTATTTGACGCATGAATTGGCCGACTTTGATAACGTTATTATCCTCAATTCTTTTTTTCTTTCTTGAGAAGATCGTGTTTTACGTTATCGTTTATTATGTAGTAGTAGATGGAATGTGATGAATTTATATGGAGTAATAATATATTGGCAGTAACTTGGTGTTACATTTATATTTTCATATATTTCATCAGAAAGTATCTCAAAGTGTTTGGCATTTGTATACATATGTTAGGTGATGAAAATTGTATGGTCATAAATGTCTGCTTTTGGTGACAAAATGTGTGGGCAATACTAATAGTAGTAATTACTAATACAGTACGTACTACTGATTGGAACCTTTTCCTTGTTGTACATCTTCTTGACTTTGATGTTTCCAATCAGTAATACTAATAATAGAACATGGGAAAGGGCAGACACAGAACCTAGTCTTCCTACAACATTTGGATTTTGTGATTTAATGACTTCTTGACTTGTTGTTCCTTATGTACTAGATCTGATATATATATGTGTTTTTTTTTTTTTTTATCAGTAAATCCTTCCAAGTGTAATTATTGACAATCGTGGAAAGTTTGAATTGAGGATTTGTTTAAGCCATGAATTCTTCATTAAAATAATGTTTTTTTTTTTGTTTGTTTGTTAAATGAATAGTCATCATTAAAACTTCACTTAAGCTTATAGGTATCAATGAATACCATGGCAATTCTTCTTTAAATAAAAACAAGAATACCATGGTTTAAAATTAAATTCTCCCTCCCTCCCTGTCTCTGTTTTTTATTTTTTGGGAATGTCCCAATTCAAAACGTTATTTCAAGAAATGGAATATATTTTTCTCAAAGCTATTTTCTAATATAAAGTAACTAGCCATTCTCAATACACATTCCTGTGGGCTTTAAATTTTTTAAGCACAAAAAATAGGAGTTTCTTATTGGAAAAAAGTAAAATTTTATTTAAATGATGTAATGGGATAAGTTAAGAAGTTAAAAGTTACATTGTTAAGTTAACTTGAGTATAAAAGAAGATAAGAATATAAAAAAATTGGTGTAGTATGGTGTGGCATGACCAGTGGCGGAGCCAGAATTATTTTTCACCGGGGTCCATTTTAAAATTAAAGACTAAAATTTAAAATATTAATAATAAAAAATCAACAACAACAATGAAAATTCGACGAAATTAATTCAAGCTCAAAATTAATTTGATAGAATGAGATTTTTTTTATAAATGTCGACGAAAATCGTTTCATAATCTATATATTTCAACTAACAAGCATTGGATAAAATATTAATATAAATATCCATAATTCATTCACACGTCTCCCTCAAGAATCAATGGTTTCTCCTCCTAATATAAAAAACTATAACCTACACTTCTTTTGGTAGAATTTGTGTTTTGCACGATTTTTTGAAAGTGTTAATCCTTAATTAATTTCAAAATAAAAAGAATATGCTAGAGTTTGAGTTAATGTCGACTTTGTGAATTTAGACTTTTTAACTTTATCAAACTCTAATAAACATGGACCCCTTTTAATTAAAATTTTAATTATAATTAGAGGATCATTTAAAAATATATTATAAGATTTATATAAATAATACCATAGTACAAATGTTTACACACATGAAAACAGGCAAGGATAATTTTTTCACTCCATGCACCCCCCTCCTCTCAATGTGGCTCCGCCACTGGGCATGACATGACATAACTTCTCTTGTTGATATTATAGAATAGATGATTTGATATCACATATATCAAATACTTCTTTTAAGGGTATAAATGTGAATTTTTTTAATACTTTTCGTGTCAAAAGTAAAGGGAACAATAATAATGCAGTGCGAGTAGGGAGAAGTTATTTCATGCAACCGTTGCACAAATGATATGGTATAAGTGTATAACAAATAGTTAAAAATTTATTTCAGTCCCTATATTTAAAGAGGAGTTATAATTTAGACCTTATCTCAACTGTATATTGGTAACATAACAACTTTAAATAAATCTCAATCATTTGTTGTGAAACATCCATGCAATGGTTGTTACCAATAATCACTGGAGAGTAAGACCCAAAATGTTAGCAATTTTTAAATGTGTATAGCATTTGTATTTGTAGTATATATAGGGATGCACGTGGTATATTTTGAGGGTTATTATCATTTCATTACTGTAATTTTTTAATGTTAATGTGAAATCGAATCTGTAAAATACTGTATCATGGAAATTTTTTATTCAGATTGGGATTTGTCGTACCCGAAGTAATAACATGGCAAGTGTACTATTCTTGTAATGGGATTGGATGTCACTCTTAAGAGAACGATCAATCACAATGCAAGTGCAATATACTTGCTTGGTGATTGAATGAATTGACGAAGTCAGTCTTGGACAAGAATTTTCACTATATCATTGTAGTCGTTGCTATGTTACACAATGGTTAGCGCATTTATTAAACACTCCAAATTAGAAAATGTAAAATGCATTCTACTCAAGGTGGTTGGGTCAAATGAGAGCGGCTTGTAATTTTCTGAGGTGAAAGTCAAATTCGAATTATAGTGAAGTCACCACACTAGGAATGACCTATATGCAATTCGTTAATCATTATTGGGTCCAAACTGTATTTATATAGTTTATTAGATAAAAAAATAAATAAAAGTAATATGCATTCCCATTTATATCTCTCGTTTGAGTGAGAAAAATATAAATTAGGAATGCAAATTGACACTTGTGAGTTTACATTTCCATTTATATTCCATGAAAACCTACTTGTCAAATCGTATTGGTCCAATTAATGGCCAGGACCCAGGAGTAAGATATTTATCAAAATAAAAAGAGGAAGGGAGGCAATATTCATTATTAGCCCCATAAATTTTTATGTTTACTTTTGGTCAACCAATTTTACAATAGAAAGAGGGAGTATAATGGCCCAATCGAAGACCATTCCAAGAATTCATTAAGGCCCATTTAGCTATTTTGTGTGTAATGAATATTTTATCTCTATGAGTAAGGCTGACAGTGGAGTGGATTCAATCCGGATCCGATTCGAATTTGATTCGATCAAGAAGATTCATAATTCGAATTTGATCGAATTAAATGAAGCGAATATAGATTTAGGCTAATCTGATCCGTTACAGATCCGTATGTGACATATATTACTATATGTTGTTTATATATATATTTAAACCAAAATAAAAATAAAACTATGCAAGATGCAACATATTAATTTATACTATTTAATAAGAGAAGTCAAAACTTAACCATTCCTTCTTCAATTTTTGCGAACTCTTCCATTTTCTTTGTCAATCTATATCTTTTTTACTTATATTTTTATTTATTCATTTGTTCTAATTTTTATCGTTTATATTTGTCCACCATATTTCATCTTCTACAATTTTCAGGCAATAGTTTCAATGAAATAAGTAAAATGTTACATTTTTAATTCATGATGGTGGAATATGCAAGTGCTTTAGAGGAAATCGATTTTTTTTAAATGTGCTAAACGGATCGGGATAATTTATCCGGATCCGGGATATCCACCGGATTCGAATTCGGTTGCTAATATTCAATATCCGAGCTAATCCGGATCCGAATAAAAAAAATGGAAATCGGATCGGATCAACCCTGATCCGGTCTGAGTCCGACCCATTGACAGCCCTATCTATAAGATATTGCTTAATTGATACTTTGGAAATATGAATAATAAGAGGGACACAATGTGATTCTTTTAAGAAATTGAGAGTATTTTGTCTTTTTTTTTTTTTTTTTTTTTTTTTTTAATAAGGGATAAATTGTCTTTTAACCATGGGAATAATTTGCTATTAGCTCTTTTTACATGATATTGATTGACATTTGAAATATATAATAACCTTTTGATCACTGAATCAGACAATTTCCAAAAGATATAGGGCCTGTTTGTTTGGCGTTTCTCAAATTTTTTTGTATTTGAGAAATGCAAAATAAATGGAAAATTCTTACCCAGATCGGGTTTGGCCAAATCCAAAGTAATTACATGGCAAGTGTAATACAATTGCTTTGGGATTGGATGTAACTCCAGGAAAGTGACCAATCACAAAGTAAATGCAATACACTTTCTTGGTGATTGGATGGGTTTGGCCAATCTAGACTTGGACAAGAATTTTCCCAAATAAACATGTTTTCGAGCTAGTTTTTGAAATAAAATTTTCATCTTTCAATTTTCTCAAACGACTCTCTCAAAAGTCAAACAATGCAAACAACAATTTTATTATCTTTAAACAAAACATATACAAATTCTACTCTGATCTGAGATAAAGTAATATATCTCTTATACAATTTATATATAACAAGCAAGATTTGACATAAAGTCTTACACGTTTTAGGCCATCTCCAACCCGTAGGGCTATTTACAACCCTGGGGTGTCAATCTCCACCCGGGGAATCTGCACCCCCCTGAGTATCATCTCCAACCGGTAGGGCTATCTCCTCCAATTAATTAAAAAAAAAGCCTTCCCCACTCTCACCTATATTATCTATAATAATAATAATAATAATAATAATAATAATAATAATAATAATTAATTTTAGAGATAATGATAATAAAATAATAATATTACATTCGGGACAAGAAAAACAACAAGGATTACATGAAAATAACAACGAAATTGCAACAAATATTTCAAATCAAATTTTAAATGTGGCTAAATAAATTATTATTTCATAGACAAATATATGATTTTAAAATATTTATTTGAGTTAATTATCTAATTTTATTTGAGTTCATTTTCATTCATAATGTGTAAAATATTTATTTGAGTTAATTATCTAATTTATAAATAAATTTGGCTACAAGTTTCTATAATTTATAAATTTTAATTTGTACTAAAAGTTCAACAAAAGTGATGTAGCTCAAATGGTAAGGAAGTCATGTTTCACTATAAAGGTTTCGTGTTCAAATCCCAATTGTTACAATAATTTTTAACATTAAAAAACTAAAAATAAAAATAAAAAAGGAAACCCATCAGGTGGCGCCAAGTGGCGCCACCTGATGAATTGTGTCTGGGACGCGCTGATTAGCGCGTCCCAGACCTGGGGCGGTGGGCTGGGCGATTTTTCGCCCAGCCCACAGACCTGGGCGGTCCATTTGGACCGCCCAGACTGCTCTCCAACCCAGGAGAGGTGGGCTAGGCCCATCTCCACCCACCCCCCTCCTGGGTTGGAGATGCCCTTACACCTACAATCTAATTCTTCCAAAAATAATCTTCAACTACTTTTTTCTCAAACAACTCTCTCAACACCCAAACAAATAACATTATGCAAAATTATTTCACAAACATCCACTACTCTCTCAAACTACTTTCTCAAACACCAAACATACAGGCTCATATTATGTAACATTCCAATGCAGTAAATATATTTCTTCTAATTTTCACAGGCCCTCGGCCCGTGCAGAAGGAAAGATCAGGTTATGCTGTTGAGACAATTATACCCTTGTGGCCTTGTTTTAAATAAGGGTTAATTACAGGGACCTCCCCTGAGGTTAGGCGTAATTACCGCCCAATCCCCTCGGACAATCATAATTACAACCATCTCCCCTGAGGTTTGAAAAGGATTACAAAACCCTAACAGACTTTGACGGAATTGGATGAAAATTGTGAAATGACGATGTTGCCCTCGGTAGTTTTATTTAAAGAAAAAGGTAAAAAACTTGATTAAAGAAATGTCCGATTTACCCTTGAAATAAAGCATAAATTGTCATACTACCCTTCCAAAACTTAATTTTGAATAGAAATAAAAAGTCATAATTGCACATTAGTCCTTAACTTTTTAAAAATTAAATTTATGCAAAAAAAAAAAAAATTCCCAATCCCTAAACCCCCCATCCCCACCCGCACCCCTCTCCCACCCCACCACCACGCCCCCCCGTCGCAGGCCTGGTTTCTTCAACCCAGGCCGCGCGACGGCCTGACTCCTTCCAGGTCGGCGCCGACCTGGAAGGAATTTATGATCGGGGACGAAGAGGGTGGGGTAGGGTGGGATGGTTGGGGGCTGTGGGTTGGGTAGGTTTTTTTTTTTTTAATTATATATATTGATTTTTTTATTGTTTATAATAATTATTTTTAATATTTATGATTTTATAATAATAATTTTATTAAATCAGGTAATTCAATGAATATTTTTACTTTTTGTACAAAAAATAATTTTTTAGTCAAAATTTTATGAATTTTTTGAGTAAGGATTAATTATGAACATGTGAGCAATTTCATAATGTCTAATAATTTATGTTCAAGTTTTTATTTCTTCTCATGATTACTTATCCTTTTATTTAAATTATAATTTTTTTTTGAAATTATTAAAATTTCTGGTTAAATGTGAAAGTTGAATGTATTTGCATTTTTATTTATGTTATACAATATTTTCTTATAATTAATCATAATTTATTATTTGTAAAAGTAATATGAAAAAATATTGAAATGTTATTAAATTTTTATTTAAGAATTTATATGCACTAATAAACTAATTTTAAGTTTTATGTAAATTTATAACATTTTAACCCATACTTATACACATACATTGCAAAGAAAATCCTCATATGAATTAAACATAACAGGGGCATAATTGTCCATCAAAGTAGCTACAGTAATCCAAGGGCAAAATAGGAAGTTCAATAAAAAATCGGCGATGACGTCAGTAAAAGTTAACGGAACCCTAACGGATGTAATCCTTTTCAAACCTCAGGGGAGACGGTTGTAATTATGATTGTCCGAGGGGATTGGACGGTAATTACGCCTAACCTCAGGGGAGGTACATGTAATTAACCCTTTTAAATAATTACTTGTACTTTGAAGAAGTTTGATGAAATTAATAGGGAATATCTTGGTAATATTAAAATTTCAGAGAATGTTTATGTAATTTAACTTAACTTAGGGGGTACGGTGTAATCCTTAATTTTAACATTATGCAGTTTAAAGAATTGGCTGAAGAACAAAAACACAAAACCTCTTTCTAATTAATAAGATTCATTTTCTTTGTGATCAAATCAAATCCTTTAAATTTTAAGGAAAGGAATCAAATTCGTAAAAATATATGGCAGAATTATTGCTGATTATAACTTCAACTGAATATAAACATGCTAATAAATCCATCATTTTGCTTTCTTGGAAACTTGATCCAATACAACCTAATTGGTAAAATATATACATGTAAATAATGGATCAATTTGAGGCACATATTTCTACGTTACCAAACTACATATACTCATCATATATAGTACGAAGAGAGTACAAAAATCGTACGGATTGTACATTTGTAGATAACCAAGATTCCAAAATCACAAGAAGTAAAGTGGAGAAAAATGGCAATGATATATGGTTTTCAAATTGTTGTTCTGCTTCCCTTCTTCTTGTCCATTATAAATATCAATGGTGTTTTACAACCAAAGTATTTTGATGTTACGAAATACGGTGCAGTTGCTGATGGAAAAGCCGATAACACTCGGGTGAGTTTAATTTTGAGTTTCGATTTTGATCTACTAGAATATGTGTTTATGTGATTAATTATATAACTATAGATTTGATTGAATTATTAGTAATTTTCACACTAACATTTATATGTTGTTGTCAATTGATGTTAGTCTATTTGGATATACTCATATGCATGTAAATAACAAAAAGAGTTATATTATAATTTTAACATCAAAAAAATAGCTATGAGTTGCATTTCTTCAAAATGGAATAATAATTTTATCTAATTTGTATTTTTGCCAACTCATTTCCGTGATATGATGAAATAAGATCATGTATGTAATACTTTTCTTTTTCAATCCAATTGTAAGTAATTGAATATGTTATTAAATTTCAATGTTTAAAAGGGTTACACAATCGCCCTATAGTTTTTTGATTGAATAAAAGAATGCATTCTGCAAAGGACTCGTATCACAAGAGATTACAACTAATGATTTGATGGAAATTTTATGTTATTATTAAATAGGCATTTCTCGCAACATGGAAAGATGCGTGTGCGTATACGGGAAGGAGTCGAATTTGGATCCCTCGAGCGACGTTCTTGTTGGGATCAATTTCATTTGAAGGTCCATGCAATGGTTCAATGACATTTTTAATAAAAGGAACCCTAAAGGCTCCAACGGATCCTTCAAAGTTCTTTACGGATAGTTGGATCGGGTTTCGGTATCTTGAGAATTTGGTAGTGAAAGGTGGTGGATTTTTAGATGGCCAAGGTTCTTCTGCATGGAAGTACAATGATTGTCAGAAAAATTCTCAATGCAAGAGCCTTCCTGCTGTAAGTTAATTCATTCATATATATGTTCATTTTTTAAAATGATTTCAACTTTTGATCCTTAATAATTATAATATGCTCACTTTTTTAGGTCATTTTTTCTTGATGCATATGACAATGAAAGACCATCTTTTGTTAATTGAGGAAATGATTTTTCTTGGCATAAATTTATCTTCTTGTCTCCTCAAAATTTGGGGTATTGGGAATATTTAGAGAAATTTGTTGCATGAATTATGCCTTTCTTTAAATGTGCTAGATTTTTGAGATTCTGTACATAAGTATTTATAGTAGTATTTAATAAAGGAAAAAATGAATTTAGCTCCCTCATTTTTTAAATGTTTCAGATTTTACTATTAATTGTTTTGTGATTACACTTATCATGTCCAACTTTTTTATTTGGCTACATATGAAGTTTTTATTTATAACTGTCCAATTATTTTCCAATAACTTATTTTTTGTTTTTAAGATACTGATTTTTCCAATTTTAACATGCCCAGACAATGAGATTCGACTTCGTGCAAAACTCTAAGGTCCATCATTTGAGATCAATAAACAGCAAAAACTCCCATTTCAACTTATTTGCATGCTACAATATGAACATAAGTTTCGTTCGATTGTCGGCACCGGCAGATAGTCCAAACACAGACGGCATTCACATCGGCACCTCTAGCAAAATCACGATCTCACGGGCCATAATTGGCACCGGAGACGATTGCATATCCATGGTTTCAGGCAGTCAAGACATAGACATACACGATGTTGTTTGCGGACCCGGCCACGGAATCAGTGTCGGAAGCCTTGGGAGAAGCCATTCTCATGAATATGTCATGGGAATAAAAGTGAGAAATTGTAGTTTTATAAATACAGATAATGGTTTAAGAATCAAAACATGGTCACCTTCTTTATATAGTGTGGCTTCAGACATATCTTTCCAGAACATTTTCATGCGAAATGTCAGAAATCCCGTCGTTATTGATCAACAATATTGTCCATTCGCCTCCGGTTGTGCTGTGCAGGTAAACTTCAAATATAGCGTTTACGAGGGCAAATCAATTTGTAGTCCTACTGGATCTTCGAAACATTAAGTCTCGCACTTTTGGTCCCAAAATTTAAAAAAAAAAAAATGCAATCATGATCCCATAGGATTATCTCTATTTGACATTTTTTATTCTATCTTTACAATTCTATTAAGTTTGATATCATTTTCTGTTACTTTATTAATTATGGTATATTCCGATCCTATCAGTCGACATCGGCTGTGCAGATCAAAGACGTGACATTCGACAATATTTGGGGCACATCGAGTACGAAAGTAGCGTTGAGTTTACAATGCAGTGGAGTTTTGCCTTGTAAGAATGTAAAGCTCATTAATATCTACTTGGCGTACCACGGCCCAGGAGGACCCGCGACATCTACGTGTTCTCACGTGATTGGTTCTTCTTATGGAAAACAGATCCCTGGTGGTTGTCTATAGATGTATAAAATTGATTTCTCTGATGATCAGTTGCTACATCATTATTAATTAGATCATTAACTTTAGTAGATTGGTAGAAATATCATAGTATATGGTTTCTGAGATTTAATTTGCAGACATTGACATGTATTTGATTCCATTAGGAATAGTTTAGTGAAACATCAAAATAGAAACCTGTTATGAATTGATGATCTTGATACACATGTTGAGACTATTTCCATTTTTTTCCCATAATATTTGTTTGATTTATGTATCATTTTCTCACATCAGAATCCAAAACTAAAATCCAGTCATGTCACTTTTTTTTTCTTGGCTCAATCCATTCTTAACCCTAAATATGTTTCTCTTGACCAATCCAAATGATTAGTCTTAATGAGAACAAGCATGATTGAACACAAGATTTCTGGATTAAAATATCAATCATTCTAGATTATCCAAAAATTGTACAACCATAGTTTACACATGTGTAATGTATCCCACATGGATAAAATATGAAAAGGAGCATAAAGAAACATTATAAATAGAGTGGTAATGGCACTATCTAACATACTTACCTGGACGGGGTCAATGAGCGATCAAGAAGGCTCATGGCCTAGGTTGGTGACCTCCATTGCACATTGGAGGGGTGCCCGCCTAAGGTCGGCTCAAGTGGTCGAGCCTACGTCATAATTTGTTGCAGAGGGGGCCTGCGTTCGCGCGGCCCCTACCCAATCATATTTCAAATCTTTTTATATAGTTGTCTCAATCTAAGTTGGCTCGTACATTGCATCCTACATCTGATAATGCCACATACCACCAGCTACAAACTCGTGTACCTCCCCATTCACTTCGATTAAACTACACCCCGGTTGTTTCTCTTTATGCATCGAAATCCTTTCCCACAATGCTTTCTCGAAATCCCCTGAAGCTGCATAGACATTCGACATTAGTACATGAGCACTCGTGTCATTAGGATCCAACAAAATTAAATTTTCCGCAGCCCATTTTGCAACATCAACATTTCGATGACTATGACAAGCCGTTAATAGTGATCCCCATATAATAGCATCAGGGTTCATCGGCATACTTCTAATAACCTTGACTGCTTCTTCAATAAATCCTGCCCTGCCTAAAACATCAACCATGCAACCATAGTGTTCAATTAACGGTTCAATTTCATACTTTTCAGTCATTAACGTAAAATAAGGTCTCGCTTTTTCAACTTGGCCCGAATGACTGCAGGCTGTCAGAACCGCAACGAAACTCACAGAATCAGGCCTAAGATTCGATGATTCAAGCTCCAAGAACAATTCAAAAACCTCATTTTCGAAACCATTTGTTGCTAAACCCAACATCATTGAGTTCCAACACGATAATCCCTTCATGGGAAAACCTTCAAACACTTTACGAGCTAATTCAATGCTTCCACATTTGCAGTACATATCTATCATAGCCGTAACCACAATCACATTCAATTCAATACCATTCTTCTTGATGTACTCATGAACCCATTTCCCCTGTTCAAAAGCTCCTAAATTTGCACAAGCGTTTAACAAACTTACGACCGTAAATCCACTCGCCTTAATATTATCCATCCTCGACATTTCATCAAACAGTTTCAACGCATCAATCCACTTCCCATTTCTAACAAATCCACTCATCATACTATTCCAAGAAATATCATTCTTATTAGGCATTTTACGAAACAACCTCCAACTTTCCTCCACTTCCCCACACTTCGCGTGGCCTAAAACAATCGAGTTCCACGCAACAATATCCGAATCATTATCCTCATCAAACAATTTCATACCACAATCCAAAAAACCACAACTAACATACATGTGAATTATCGAATTTCTTATAAATGGATCAAAGTCCAAACCCAATTTAATCACTCTTCCATGAACCTGACCTCCGTCTTTCGCCAACCCAAGTTGAGTATACGCCTTGAAAACCGAAGGGTAAGTTCGCCTTTCGGGTTCAAAGCTCAAACTCTCCAACATATAGACAAACAACAAAATTGCATAACGAGGGTCTGAACTATTAGAAAAACCTCTGATAATAGTATTCCAAGTAAAAAGCGTTCGTTCATCCATTTCCATATGATTAAAGAGCTGTAATGCATAGTTCATGTCACGGGCCGGGCCCGTGGCGCAGAAGGCCAAGATTCTGCTAACGGCTATGGTGTCTTTGATTAGGCCCGTTTTGATGAACTGGGTATGGATTTTTTTGAGGTCTTTGATTGTTTGGCATTGGGTTTCTAGTATTGAGAGTAATGGTTGGTTTGAGATAAACTTTGAGATAGAGGTTGATGGTGGATTGAATGAGCAAAAACATGGTGGCATTAATGTGTGTAATGCAGATTATAAAGTTATTACTTGGTTTGTTATAGAAGAATTATGTAAGTTTCAAAGTTGAGGAAAGATTCTTACCTTTAATGCATGGCGTCGTGGGAAGATTTCGATACCTCGTATTGGTGTTTAGACTTCATTATTAATGGATAAAAGAGCAGAAAATTTTCAATGGCTGTCTGTGATAATGGATAAGGTGTTTTGGACAATGCGTGTGAAGGGGAAGGAACTTCATGAGCCAAAGGAGTATAAATGAGTTAATATTGGGAAAAATACTTTTAATACCAAACTTTAATCAAAAATACATATTTTATACCAAACTTTTTAAATTTTATACCATGATTCACACTCTCTTTGCATATTTAGTTTTGCCTTTAATTTTCGAACAAAATTCAGCACGTGCCGCTCACGTACCCGTTAAGTTTACAATGGCAGGGAAAATATGCACGAGTTTTAAAGACCCATCATTGTTAACTTAACGCGCACGTGATGAATTTCGTCCGAAAATTGATCAAGTAAACTAAATGTATCAAGAGGTGTGAATCATGGTATGATATGTATTGTTTCGAAAAAGCTTGGTATAAAATGTGTTTTTTTGGACTAAAGTTTGGTATCAAAAGTGTTTTTCCCTCGTCAATTTACCACACTATGAAATACATTATATTCAATTGAAAAAAGAGCAATTACTTCTTTCAGAAGGAGAGTGCAACTCACTTGTCGAAATTAAAAGTGGACATGAAAAATATTTTGTAACAAAATGGGGTAAATTGCCACATTTATAGGGAGAAATTGACACATTTATCATACCATGGGAGGGTAAATTGTAATATTTTCATAACACATGGGGTAAAGTGCCCATATAAAAATGTCATATTTTTGTATTTATACTGATTTTTAGTATTAGCAAAAAATTGGCTAAAATTGTGAACTTACCCCTTGGAGAAAAATTCACTGAATTCATACGAAATTTTTTCGAGGGTTTTGTACTTACCCCTAAGAACAATTTTTTTTTGTTTTTGTAAGATTTTAAATATCCGTAAAAAATCGGTTAAAACTGTGAGTTTATCCCTTCGAGGAATTTAATTTTTTAACGGGCTCAAAATATCATAAAACTGACTTATAACAGTTTTACCCAATTTTTTGCGGATATTAGAACTCAGATTAAATAAAAAAATATATTTAAATTGGCTCAGCCCTGGCCCATTTATTTCTTATGTTATAAGTCAATTTTTTTGATATTCTGAGTCCGTCGAAAAAATGAATTCCTCGAAGGTGTAAGCTCAAATTTTTTGCCAACTTTTTACAGATACATAAAATCTTCTATAAATAAAAAAATATTCATAGGGATAAGTATAAGATTCAAGTAAGTTTTGTAATATTTGAGCCAACTGAAAAATTAAACTTTTTTCCAAGGGGTAAGTTAACAGTTTTAACCAATTTTGTGCGAAAACTAAAATTAAGTTTAAATTCAAAAAAATATTTAAAGTGATACATACATAGCTCTGGTCAATGTTTTTATAATGTTATAAGCCGGCTTTTAGATATTTTGAGCCCGTGAAACAATTTAATTCATTGAAGAGGTAAGCTAACAGTTTTTTCTGGATACTTAAAATTTTATAAAATACAAAAAATAAATTCATAGGGGTAAGTACAAAACCCCCAAAAAAAATTGTATGATTAAAGTCAGTTTCTATATTTTTAACCAGCGGAAAATTTTTAAGTTTCTACAAGGCGTAAAATCACAGTTTTAACCAATTTTATGCAGATACTAAAAATATGTTTAAATACTAAAATATATTAAAACTAGTATGCACACATCCCTCTGCAATAATTTTCTTATGTTATAAGTCGGTTTTCTTATATTTTCAGCCCATGAAAAGTTGAATTCCTCGAAGGGGTAATCTCACATAATTGGGCAATTTTTTACGGATAACTAAAATCTTGTAAAAACAACAAAAAAATGTTCATATGGGTAAATACAAAACCCTTGACAATTTTTCGTATGATTCAAACCAGTTTTGTAGTTGTTGGTCCCAAGTGGTCAGATGAGGTCTAGAGGGGAGGGGGGTGAATAGACCTCTTAACTTTTTAACAAATTTTTTTAACTTTAAAACCTTTTGTTCTAACTTAAACAGACTAAGCTGTTATCAACAGTAAGTTACTTGGCTGATCGCGAACAAATCTTTAAACAGCTTCGTTGACCACTAAACTGATAGTTACTTAGCTGATTTTGTCAAAATCAGTTTCAATACTTAGAGTACTTGCAGCGGATTTGTAAAGTGTTTTTCACAAGTAAACTTAGTAGTTTGAAAATTTGTTCCCCAGTTTTATAAAACTTCTTTCCTTATGAACTTTTCAAACAGTTAAGTTAAAGTGTTTTTATGCAACTGAAAATATGTAAGTAAAAATGCAAGTAAAAACACAAGTAATTTTTATAGTGGTTATATGGATTTAAATATCCTTTAGTCCACTCTTCCAAGTCACTCAGATTTTGGGTTATACTATAATCACAAAGTTTACAGTATACTCTGCTTGCGCCAATCAACAAATGAAAAGGCCACAAGTGCGTAGTAGGAAATCACTCAGAAACTCCTACTCTCCGAAGTAATATCACTCACAAAGATGGATATCTACTTCTCACAACACTCACGATTACAAAATCACTCAGAAGATGTATTTATCGTTGTTCTTCAACTCTGCTTTTGTCAACAAATGACTAAGTTGATGAGTGAGCTGTTCTTGAGACTTAAAGGATTCTGCTTCGAAAATTTCTCAGAGATTGTGTTGTTGTGTTCTCTTTGTCTCTTCCAGCTATTTATACTTGAGGTTTGAAAAATGTCCGTTGAAGAGAGACAAGATTCAAATTCCTCGAGTACTGATCCTTAATTTCCGCGAACGGCTCTTTGCAGTCTGTCCGTACTGTCAACAGTACTTTTCGGCAGACAGCATTAAATGCACCCAGCTGATGCGAAGTGATTCTTCAATCATTTTTCTTTAATAGCCTTGTACTTCAGCATTTATTACATCCAGGGGCATTTATTACCGTTGGGAAGGCTTCTTGATCTTTTCCACTTGGCTGACGAAAGGACAAGTCTGATGGCGAACTAAGCTGATCTCAAGGTTGAACAAATCTGTTTTGAGTCGGCTGATCTTCACCAGTATGATTTCTTTCCTTCAACAGATCAGTAGCCTTTGGACCTTGAATTTTGATTCTTCTGATATCTTCTTTATTTAGTCAAAAATTCTTCAAAGGGATATCAGCTAAGTTAATCCATACTTAGCAGATTTGAAATTTTGGAATTCATCAAAACCCCCCTTTACAAATTGTCTTCAGTGCTCTTCATCTTCATCTTTATCCAACAGTAGTATTTTGAGTCACTGGAAATATTGAAATTTTCTCCCATGGGTTAGTTCACGGTTTTAACAATTTTTTTGTGCATACTAAAAATCAGTTTAAATAAAAATATATTCAAAGTTGCTCATACACAGCCCTAGGTTATGTTTTTCTTTTGTTATAGGTTGGTTTTCTTATATTTTGAGCCCTTGGAAAATTGAATTCCTCGAAGTGGTAAGATCATGTTTTTAGCCAATTTTTTTACAGATGCATATAACCTTACAAAAACAAAAAACAAAATAAAAAAAATTTGTTCATTGGGATAAGTACAAGACCATCAAAAAAATTTGTATGATTCAAGTCAAGTTTTTAATATTTGATCTAGTGGAAAAATTAAAATTTTCTTCAACGGGTACGTTCATAGTTTTAAATTTTTTTTGTGGAAACTAAAAATCCATTTAAATAATAATATATTCAAAGTGGTACATACACATGGTGTTGGGATTTATGGGGTTCCAGCAGTCACCCTTACGAATTCGCTGTGGCGCTTGCTACATCGGAGTCTGGCAGCCCAACTTGTCGAGGTTCACGGAGGGGACCCGAGGATCCACGTGAATTCTTGCGAAGCCCCTCATGTCCATCCACCGCTTAGTGTGGGGCTCTGCGCTGCCGTTGTGAACTGTAGGGGGTGCCCTACAGGAATCAACCTTGGGTTAAAGATTAATAGTTGCGCCATCACTAACAACAATTGCTTTTGGTGCAGTGGTAAAGCGCTTGAGATCCTAAAACTGGTATCAGAGCGAGGTTGCAGGTTCGAATCCTCCCGGGTGCTGCTGGGGGGGAGATTGTTGGGATTTATGGGGTTCCAGCAGTCACCCTTACGGATTCGCTATGACACTTGCTACATCGGAGTCTGGCAGCCCAACTTGCCGAGGTTCACGGAGGAGACCCGAGGATCCACGTGAATTCTTGCGAAGCCCCTCATGTCCGTCCACCGCTTAGTGTGGGGCTCTGCGCTGCCGTTATGAACTGTAGGGGGTGCCCTACAGTAATCAACCTTGGGTTAAAGATTAATAGTTGCGCCATCACTAAAAGCAATTGCTTTTGGTGCAGTGGTAAAGCGTTTGAGATCCTACAACACATGGTAATGTTTTTCTTATGTTAAATGTCGGTTTTAATATATTTTGAGCCCGTGGAAAAATTAAATTCCTCGAAGTGGTAAGCTCACATTTTTTGCCAGTTTTTTACGGATACATAAAATCTTATAAAATACAAAAACAAAATTCATAGGGGTAAGTACAAAAACCTCGACAATTTTTCGTATAATTCAAGTCAGTTTTGTAATTTATTGTGCCAGTGGAAAAATTTTAATTTTCTCAAAGGGTATGTTCACAATTCTAACGTTATGCGGGTAAAAAATATCAGTTTTAAATACCAATATATATTTAAAGTGGTAAAAAATTGGATTCCTCGAAGGGGTAAGCTCACAATTTTTTACGGATATTTAAAATCTTATAAAAATAAAAATAAAAAGTCATAGGGGGTATGTACAAAACCCTCGACAATTTTTTGTATTATTCACGTCAGTTTTTTATATTCTGAGCCAGAAAAATATAAAGTTTCTCCAAGGGGTACTGTTTTAACCAATTTTTTGCGGATACTAAAACTATTTTAAATACAAAAATATATTAAAAATGGTACGCGCACATTCCTGTGCAATGTTTTTCTTATGTTATAAGTCGATTTTCTGATATTTTTGAGCCCGTGGAAAAATAGAATTCCTCGAAGGGGTAAGTTCACATAATTGGCCACTTTTTTAAGGATTATTAAAATCTTATAAGAACAAAAAAGTTAAATTCATAGGGGTAAGTACAAAAACCTTTACAATATTTCATATGATTCAAATTAGTTTTGTTATTTTTTGAGCTAGGGGAAAAATATAAATTCTCTTAAGGGGTAAGTTCACAGTTTTAACCAATTCTTTGCGGATACTAAAAATCAGTTTAAATAACAAAATATATTTAAAGTGGTACGCACACAGCCCTGGCAAATGTTTTTCTTATGTTATAAGTCGGTTTTCTTATATTTTCAGCCCGTTTTAAAATTGAATTTCTCGTAGAGGTAAGCTCACGATTTTGGCCTTTTTTACGGATACTTAAAATCTTATAAAAATAAAAAAAATATTTTTCATAAGCGTATGTACAAAACACTCGACAAATTTTCTTGTCAGTTTAGTAATATTTTAAGTTTGTGAAAATTTGAAATATTCTCCAAGGGGTAAGTTCACAATTTTAATCAATTTTTTTACAGTTACTATAAATAAGATTAAATGAAAAATATATTTTAAGAGGTACGTACATAACCATGAGCAAAGTTTCTCTTATGTTATAAGTAGGTTTTCTGATATTTTGAGCCCGTGGAAAAATTGAATTCCTTGAATGGGTATGCTCGCAGTTCTGGCCAATTTTTTACAGGTACTTAAAATTTTATAAAAAAAAAAAAAAGAAAAATCATAGGGGGCTTGTACAAAACCCTGGACAATTTTTTGTATGATTCAAGCCAGTTTTGTAATATGAGCCTGTGAAAAAATTGAAATTTTCTCCAAGGGGTAAGTTCACAGTTTTAATCAATTTTTTACGGATACTAAAAATAAGTTTAAATAAAAAAAATATATTTAAGAGGTACGTACACGGCCATGAGCAAATTTTTTCTTGTGTTATAAGTCGGTGTTCTGATATTTTAAGCACGTGAAAAAATTGAATTCCTCTAAAAGGTAAGCTCACAGTTTTGGGCAATTTTTTACGGATGCCTAAAATCTTATAAAAACAAAAACAAAAAAATCATAGGAGGTGTGTACAAAACCCTTGACAATTTTTCAAATAATTCACCTCAGTTTTTTAAATTTTGAGCCATTGGTAAAATATAAAGTTTCTCCAAGGAGTAATTTCGCAGTTTCAACCAATTTTTTGCGGATACTAAAAATAAGTTTAAATATAAAAATTTATTAAAAGTGGTACGCACGCATCCCTGAAAAATATTTTTCTTATATTATAAGTCGGCTTTTAATATTTTGAGCCCGTGAAAAAATTGGCCAAACCGTAAGCTTACCTCTTCCAGGATTTTAATTTTTCCACGGGCTCAAAATTTCATAAAATCTATTTATAATATAACAAAATCATTGTCCAGGCCTGTGTACGTACCACTTTTAATATGTTTTTGTATTGAAATTGATTTTTGGTATTCACAAATATTGGTTAAAACTGTGAACTTACCCCTCTTGAGAAGATTTCAATTATTTCATTGGCTCCAAATATTAGAAAGCTGACTTAAATCATGCGAAAAACCTTCAAGGGTTTTGTACTTTCCCCTATGAACATTTTTTTTTATTATAAGATTTTAAGTATCCGGAAAAAATTGGCAAAAACTTTGAGCTTACCCCTTCAAGAAATTCAGTTTTTCCACGGGCTCAAAATATCATAAAATCGACTTAAAACATAGGAAAACATTGTCTAGGGTTGTGTACGTACCACTTTGAATATCATTTTTTATTAATACCACTTTGAATATAATTTTTTATTATTACCACTTTGAATATAATTTTTTATTTAAACTGTTTTTTAGTATCCACAAAAAATTGGTTAAAAATGTGAACTTACCCCTTCGAGAAAATTTCAATTTTTCCACTTTCTCAAAACTGTGAGTTTACCTCTTGGAGGAATTCAATTTTTCTACGGACTCAAAATATCAGAAAATCGACTCATAACATTAAAAAAACATTGACCACTTTGAGTGTACGTATCTCTTAAAATAAATCTTTATATTTAAAATGATTTTTAGTATCCACAAAAAATTGATTAAGACATAATGCAGGTCGATTCATTGTTGGTCCATCCATGATTTGATGACTTATAGCTCTAGGCAACGATCTGCAAAATGAGAAAGAGTTGATTGTGTTTAATTGATTTAAATGATTTAAAAGAAAGAAGAAAAAAATTATAGAATTTTTTGAAAAGGAAATTTTACATCCAATATTGTCTGGTGGCGAATAAGAAGAGAATGGATAATTATTTTTTATATACCAAAAGGAGAAATTATTTGATACACAGGGTAAGTTTGACCCAGCAATTGAAGCTCTTAAAATCATTTTTATATCTCTATCGTGATTTTTGAAGTGTTTGCCCTGATTATAAAAATTACTTATGTTCAATCGTGATTTTCATGGTGTTTGGCCCCTAAGATCATAATCACTTTTGGGATCTCGAAAAGTAAAAAATCAACTTATTTTAGAAGCAACTAAAGTGTTACTTTTACAAAAGCTATTATACAGAATCAATTATTCTATAATTAATTTTTATCATAATCAATTATTACCATAATCAATTCTAATCAAATTAATTCTCCTATAATTGCTTTTCGAATCGCTAGACCAAAGTCACCCATAAGCAGTTTTGATGACGCAGTGCCAAGGTTATGCTAAAAATTTCTCCACTTAGTGCAAAATATCTGAATTTTGAGAAATTTTTACTTAGATCGGGTTTGATCGATCCCAAAGCAATTACATGATAAGTGTAATACATTTGTTTTGGGATTGAATATAACTCCCAGAAGAATGACCAATCATAAAGCAATCTCAGAAGAATGACTAATCATAAAGCAAGCGTATTTCCCGAAACGTTGAAGTTATATGGTTGAAACAATTTGGTCAAGTCAGGCTTGTATAAGATATTTAGCTGAATTTCTATTTTGATTTGTAGCATTTTTTTGAAAAGAAGGAAAGGGAAGAAAATCAAAACTAAATCGAATCAAACATTTCACAGGAATGTTGAAGTTAGGGTTTGTGCTCCAAGCGGCCGCCGGAAAATTCTCTTAAGAAAATAGCAATGGATAAAATTCACAGGAAAAGGAGGGGGAAAATTCCGAAGAAGAATCGAGATCCAACAATTGAAGATGATACATCAAATCTTCCATGTGAAGTTATCGAAAATATCCTTTCAAGGTTACCTGTCAAATCTCTCCTCAGATTCAAATCCGTGTCCAAACCATGGTATTCCTTAATCTCCGATCCTAAATTTGCTAGATTTCATCTTAATTTTTTTTTTTTTTTTTGGTACAAAGATTTCATCTTAATCAATCTAAGAATTTAAATTACAAAACTCTATCTCTAAGATGGCGCTATCCGACGCCTCGAGAATTTACTCTCCTCAAATTCACAGAACAGAGTTTTCAATTCGAATCATTGCGATTCCCCATCCAAAAATATCGTGATGCTTCTATCTTATGTTCTTGTGATGGTCTTGTCTTATTGAAGAACCGTTTTCCCAGCGATAAAATGTGTGTTTTATGGAATCCGTCCACTAGAACATACACAAAGTTTTCATGCAATCACTGGATTAGGTGTTGGAGTAGTGATCCCCTTAACACTTATGGGCTTTGTTATGATGCATCTAGTGATGATTACAAGTTTGTTTTGTTACTTACCAATATCAGTTATACAGTTTTTTCCTATAAAAATAATTCTTGGATTAAGAAAGAAGGTCTTGGAGAAATAGTGCCAGATATAGGGCCAGGGCTCTTTGTTAATGGAGCTCTACATTGGCTTGCGACTAAAGGTCGCAAAGATTCTGATTCTACTGCAAAAGAAGACATACTCTTGCAACAGCTATACCACAAACATTGCCCCGATTGCAATCGTAGTCATTATGTGGATTATCCGGTTTATGAATGCAATTACAGCTATACATATGAGATATGTTGTTTCGATCCTAGAGATGACAATTTCAAAAAGTTGTGTAAGCCGGCTTGTTTTGATGTCAGTTCCGTGTTTCATTTGACTGATTTGGGAGGACATTTGTGTTTGTACCGGAACACATATGATTTTAAAATGGTAGAGATATGGATGATGAAAGAGTACGGTGACGTTAATTCCTGGACAAAATTACTAACGATTGAGAATTTGCCTGCTCCTCACAGCTGCAAATATATTAAGCCACTGTGTTTTGGTATAGTTGTTTACAACCCTTTGGAGAACAAGTTTTGTGAAATGAATATAGATGGTACAGAGAAGGTGATTCGTGTTGCAGACATGAATTTAACTCCACATTTGAGTTGGAGTGATAGTCTTGTATTACCCACCAGGAACTAAGAGATGATTAGTTGTTTGAGTTAGGTGGTGAAATCTAAGTGGCTTTGATTAGTTACATCCTTTTTATACCTGTTGTGTCCGGTATGAGGTCTAAAATATTGATGCCATAAATTGCATTTTAAAGTATGTCTTCCCTTCTTTATATGTTCCCAGTAAATTGCAAGAATACTCCTTGTGTTAATGGAGCTCTACATTGGGTTGCTACTGCATTTTTGTTATTTGTGAGGAGAGATGCTAAAAAGTTGAAGGTATGATACCTTGAATTGTTTTATTGTCTAATATCTCTATATGAAAGTTTTAGTATGTACTTTCTGATTCTGTTCTTCAACTAAATCTACTTAAATTGACTTTTGTTAAAGTAATACCCTTCCCCTATTCTGTTGTCTTTAATGTGCACGTATTTTCCTTTAAGTTTGTTATGTGGTAATGAGACTTTTAAGAAATGAATTAAGAAACAAAAAGAATTTTTCGGGCCTTAGGTCATCTGGATATACCCGACTTGAATTTTTTGGCGTATGCTTTGAAAGTTTATTTAAATAGAAGAGAAGCTTTGTTTTACCTTTAGTCTGTATAAGATTTGAACTATTAACCATAGGTATGAAGATTGAGCTTTGTTCTATGTTATGCCTAATAATACACTCCACAATGTTGCTATTAACTAATTTGTTGATGTTAGTTAATATAAGTGTTCAGATATAGGCGTAAAGGCGATATGTAAGTTGAGCAACAAATTTTTCAAGCCTTATCGATTTCTAATAGAGGTGATATTGTGTTTGAAATTGATTTTGATTTTGGGATGAACGAGATTTGTACAATCAAGTTTAGTCTGAGTCAGGTTTGGGTTGGATATGAGCTGAATTCAAGTAATATATAAAAAGGTCATCTCTTAAGTTAATTTTCGAGTTCGATTTTATGTTGAAGTTCGAATATTATGGTTTTTATTAGTTTTACTGAATGGTCAATGGTAGTATTCGGGAGTATGCATACCAGACAAGAACACTTCGTTGCTCTCTTCACTAAAGCAAGATTTGTTGTTCTTGAACTTTTGTCCAGTTAATGAATTTGAAGTCACATGTTTGAAATAATGATGTGTAAAAGAACCGAACTTTATGGTTCGAATTTCAAGAGTTACCAAGTTATGTACTATGTTATTCAATTCGTGTTTCTCATATAAAAATAATAAGTTTAAACCAAGTTGTATGCTTGGTGGTTCTAATTTGTTTCAGAATGTACTTCAATTTATTTGATCAACCGAAAGTAATCAAGCAATTATTTATTCATTATATAGGTACTCCAAGAAGTAGCAAAATTTTGCTGCAATGATTGGGTTAGACAACATTTTACAGTATTATTTGTATTTGTGAGAAACGGGTGAAGATCCTCTGTACCACAATTGTGTATCACAAATAAGTAATTGATACATGTACATGTGACAATTATATACACAATTACAAATTGTGATAAAGAGGATCTTGAGCCGCGAGAAACAAATGATAAATTGCATAAAACAATTATCATTTAAAAGGGCTGAAAATTAAATGAAGCTATTCAATATTCAACTCGAGCTTGTTTGAGCTCAGTTTGTTACACTATTCGGACAAGCTTGAACATCATTTTTAATTTAATAACTTTTGAAGTTCGACTCGATAAGTTAAAAATTGATAATATACATGTAAGATATCAAGTTAATCGATACTCGACTTGAGCTTGTTCGATAAAAGCTTGTTTGAGCTCGGTTCGATTAACAATCAAACCAAGCTCAAACACAAAATTTCAAACTCAATAATATTTAAATCAAGATTGAACAATACATCATTCGACACTACTTAGTTCAATTACACCTCTATTCTTAAAAAATAATGCTTATCTTGATGGCACTTCAATCATCTGAATATTTATTCTCAGGATGCAGATAAAGTGAATTAATTTATTGTGAAATCTGAAACTAGTAAACCAATTGAACCATGCCAAAATTGGAATTTCAGTACTTAACTAATATCAAATTGAAATATTGATTTGTATTTCGGTTCATTGGCAGCTATTGCAAAAGTACAAGAGTTTTGAGTTTTGGTATTATGAGAACTAAAACACCTGAAAGCAGTCGAGACAAAACGCATTCGAACACAATTTTTTATATTGAAAAATTTGTATATTAAAGAAAAAATATTGTTCTAAGGGTTTTTATTGCAATCTGGGTCAATGCTCTATCACGGTTGAGAGTTGCTCATTTTGGGTTAGGACGGGGCTTCTAGGGTGCGGGCACCGTAACTCGCCTTCACATGCGGGATGGCCCTGAAATAATGCCATGTGGCATGCGTAACTAGTATGTGACTCGACGAGTTGACTCAGTATGTAAATAGACACTTTTACCCCTTTTTTTAAAAAAAAATAATTAAAAGTTTAGATAATCTTCAATTTCAATTAATAAAAGACATTTATAACCTTTGAATCAAAATAATTAAAATTAAAAACAAATTGACCTTTATGTTCCATGATATTACCAATTGAATTATTTTGTTTCTAAAAATAAAAAAAACCACTTATGATATAAAAAGATCATTTTACACCCAATTTTGATAATAATTGACTTTGAAAATTTTGCAAATTGACCCCTATATTTTGCGATTTTACATATTGAATTATTTTGCTTCTAAAAAATATAAAAAAATCGTCTGTCATATAAAAAGACCGTTTTACCCCCAATATAGATAATAATTGACTTTGAAAATTTTGCCAATTGACCCCTATATTTTGCGATTTTACGAATATAATTATTTTGCTTCTAAAAAATAAAAAAAAAATCACTTGTCATATAAAAAGACCGCTTTACCCCCAGTTTAGATAATAATTGACTTTGACAATTTTGCAAATTGACCCCTATATTTTACAATTTTACGAATTGAATTATTTTGCTTCTAAAAATAAAATAAAAAACAACCTATGATATAAAAGGACCGATTTATCCCCAATTTTGATAATAATTGACTTTGACAATTTTGCAAATTGACCCCAATGTTTTGCGATTTTACGAATTGAATTATTTTGCTTCTAAAAAATATAAAAAAACCGTCTGTCATATAAAAAAGACCGATTTGCCCCCAATTTAGTTAATAATTAACTTAGATGTTTTCCGATTTTACGAATTGAATTATTTTGCTTCTGAAAAAAAAACCGTCTGTCATATGAAAAAGACCGCTTTACCCCCAATTTTGATAATAATTGACTTTGACAATTTTGCAAATTGACCCCTATGTTTTGCGATTTTACGAATTGAATTATTTTGATTCTAAAAAATATAAAAAAATTGCCTACTATATAAAAAAGACCGCTTTACCCCCAATTTAGATAATAATTGACTTTGATAATTTTACCAATTGACCCCTACATTTTTCGATGTTACGAATCGAATTATTTTGCTTCTGAAAAAAAAAACAGCCTATCATATAAAAAAGACCGCTTTACCCCCAATTTGGATAATAATTGACTTTGACAATTTTGCAAATTGACCCCTATATTTTGCGATTTTACGAATTAAATTATTTTGCTTTTAACAAAAAAAAAAAAGAACGCCTCTCATATAAAAAGGACCGCTTTATCCCCAATTATAATAATTGACTTTGAAAATTTTTGCAAATTGACCCCTATATTTTAGATTTTACGAATTGAATTATTTTGCTTCTAAAAAAAACAAAAAAAAAATGTATGTCATATAAAATAGACCGCTTTACCCCCAATTTATATAATAATTGACTTTGACAATTTTGCAAATTGACCCCTATATTTTCCGATTTTATGAATTGAATTATTTATATGAAAGGCGGTTTTTTTTTTTGGTTTTTTTAAAAGCAAAATAATTCAATTCGTAAAATTGGAAAATATAGGGGTCAATTTGCAAAATTGTGAAAGTAAATTATTACCAAAAGTGGGGGTAGAGCGGTCTATTTTATATGACATGCGTTTTTTTTGTTTTTTTACAACCAAAATAATTCAATTCGTAAAATCGCAAAATATAGGGGTCAATTTGTAAAATTGTCAAAGTCAATTATTATCAAAATTCGGGGTAAAGAGGTCGTTTTTATTTGAGAGGCGGATTTTTTTTGTTTTGTTTTTCTAGAAGCAAAATAATTCGATTCGTAAAATCGGAAATTATAGGGATCAATTTGCAAAATTGTCAAAGTCAATTATTATCAAAATTGGGGGTAAAGCGGTCTTTTTATATGACAGGAGGCTTTTTATTTGTTTTTTTAGAATCAAAATAATTCAATTCGTAAAATCGCAAAACATAGGGGTCAATCTGCAAAATTGTCAAAGTAAATTATTATGAAAATTGGAGGTAAAACGGTATTTTTTGTATTAGAGGCGTTTTTATTTTTATTTTTTAGAAGCAAAATAATTCAATTCGTAAAATTGGAAAACATAGGGGTCAATTTGCAAAATTGTCAAAGTCATTTATTATCAAAATTGGGGGTAAAACGGTCTTTTTTATATGACAGGAGGTTTTTTATTTATTTTTTTAGAAGCAGAATAATTCAATTCGTAAAATCGCAAAGCATAGGGGTCAATTTGCAAAATTATCAAAGTCAATTATTATCAAAATTGGGGGTAAAGTTGTCTTTTTTATATTAGAGGCATTTTTTTTATTTTTTAGAATCAAAATAACTCAATTCGTAAAATCGGAAAACATAGGGGTCAATTTGCAAAATTGTCAAAGTCAATTATTATCAAAATTTGGGGTAAATCGGTCTTTTTTATATGACAGGCGGTTTTTTTTTTTTAGAGGCAAAATAATTCAATTCGTAAAATCGCAAAACATATGGGTCAATTTGCAAAATTGTCAAAGTCAATTATTATCAAAATTGAGGGTAAAGTGGTCTTTTTATATTAGAGGCGTTTTTATTTTTATTTTTTAGAAGCAAAATAATTCAATTCGTAAAATAAGAAAACAAAAGGGTCAATTTGCAAAATTGTCAAAGTCAATTATTATCAAAATTGGGGGTAAAGCGGTCTTTTTTATATGACATGCGGTTTTTTGATTTTTTAGAAGCAAAATAATTCAATTCATAAAATCGTAAAATATAGGGTCAATTTACAAAATTGTCAAAGTCAATTATTATAAAAATTGGCGGTAAAACGGTCTTTTTTATATAAGAGACGTTTATTTTTATTTTTTTAGAAGCAAAATAATTCAGTTTTTAAAATCAAAAAACATAGGGGTCAATTTGCAAAATTGTCAAAGTCAATAATTATCAAAATTGGGGGTAAAGCGGTCTTTTTATATGACAAGCGATTTTTTTTATATTTTTTAGAAGCAAAATAATTCAATTTGTAAAATCGCGGAACATTGGGGTCAATTTGCAAAATTGTCAAACTCAATTATTATCAAATTTGGGGGTAACGAGGTCTTTTTATATGAAACGAGGTTTTTTTTATATTTTTTACAAGCTAAATAATTAAATTCGTAAGATCGTGGAACATAGAGGTCAATTTGCAAAATTGTAAAAGTTAATTATTATCAAATTTGGGGGTAACGATGTCTTTTTATATGAAACGGGGTTTTTTTTATATTTTTTACAAGCTAAATAATTAAATTCGTAAGATCGTGGAACATAGGGGTCAATTTGCAAAATTGTAAAAGTTAATTATTATCAAATTTGGGGGTAACGATGTCTTTTTATATGAAATGAGGTTTTTTGTATTTTTTACAAGCTAAATAATTAAATTCGTAAAATCGCGGAACATTGGGGTCAATTTGCAAAATTGTCAAACTCAATTAATAAGATAGGGGTAAAGTGGTAATTAACAATACTGGCCGATTTTTTTATTTTTTTTTAAAATTTAATTAAAAGGGTAATTTAGGTATATTGTAAATTAATTAAAAGTCAATAGTTACCAATTGACTTTGACCAAATTACCAAATCAACGGTCCAGATTAATCTGATCCAAATGAACGGCCCGATCAGGGGCGGACCTAGACCCCATTTCTTGGGGGGGCCGATTAGGGACGGAGCTAAACCATTTTCTTTCGGGGGCGAAATTTTTTTCTGTATCAAACTCGATATTTTATCGATTTTTGATAAAAATAACAAAAAAACTAACACAATGTTCAGATAATGCCCACTTAAATCATGCCTTAAATAGTTAAAATAAATTGAATGTTCATGAAAAAAAAGGTTAATTTAAGAAATTGAACATAAGACTCCTACACAATGTCCAAGAACTTTTCCAAATATTAATAATGCCCACCGAACTAAAAGTCATGCAATATCAATTTTTTTAAGGCTTAATTCCACTTTGCACCCTGCAAATGTATCAATTTGGCACTTTGCACCCTCAAAAAAAAAAATCCCACTTTGCACCCTCAAAACATATATTGTATTTCACTTTGCACCCTGGATGAATTTCAAGCCAAAAGACAAGGGTATTTTCGCCACTCTCTTAAAAAATCAACACATATTCCCTCCAAAATATAATAATGTGACATATATGTAATATTAATAGTATAATTGAAAAATTATCCATTAAAATAACTCTGGAAAAAATCCTTTTTAGGGCAGTTAAATGAATAATTTACTACTCTTAACTCGACCTAATATAAAATATTATTCTAAATAATTATTTATATAACTTGAAATAAGAAAATATAATATCAATACATAAATAAAACATAGTCTTGTTTTTACAGTAAAGTGGTGGAGTATAAGTAATTACATGGCGCCAAACGACCATCGAAAATACTTGTCACTCGAAAATTCATCAAAAAAAATTCCGACACGATATTTTTCGACGAAATGTTTCGGTCCCAAGCCGCGACAAATTTTACGTTTTTCTTGTAGTGAGCTAAAAATTTAACGTAGTTGGTTAAAATTATGTTCCATACGAAATATAATATATGAAGGTCTATGTAACGATATATATATATTAGAGCTTTGTGCATTTAAATAACATTAGGATCCCTAAACTCCAACATGGGCAAAAATATCATTTGATATCGTTCTTTTTAAATTTATATTTACAACATGTGACATCTCATTTTTTTTTAATGTTTTTCTCGGAGTTGTTTTAGTGGATAATTATCAATTTTACTCTTAACTGCACATGAATTAAAACATTAAAACCCTAAATTCAAATTTATATTAACATGTGACGTCTCAATTTCTTTTATGTTTTTTTCGGAGTTATTTTAATGGCAATTGTCAATTTACTCTTAATTGCTCATGAATCTCACATTAGTACATTTTGGAGGAAATATATGTTGATTTTTTAATGGAGTGACAAAAATACCCCTGCTTTTTGGCCTAATATTCACCTTGGGTGCAAAGTGAAAGACAATATATGTTTTGAGGGTGCAAAGTGGAATTGATTTTTTTCGAGGGTGCAAAGTGCCAAACTGATGCATTTCTAGGGTGCAAAGTGGGATTAAGCCTTTTTTTAATGTTAAACACAATTCAATTTTAATGAAAGAAGGAAACAAAAAATGACAACTACAAGGATTGAACACTAGACCTTCAACAAAATATCATCCTTCAACAAAATATCATGAACCTTACCACTCCACCACATACTTTTCTTTGTCAAATATAGCAAGTATATATATATATATATATATATATATATATATATATATATATATATATATATATAACTATAAAAAAATATTTTTTTCCTGGGGGACCATGGCCCCCCCCAGTCCCCATTGACGTCCGTCCCTGGGCCCGATTAACCATCCCGCATGTGAGGGCGTAACTCGAGCGCCCGCATCCTTGAAAGATCCGGGTTAGGAACTTAGGATTCAACAGTTGGAGGTTGAGGTGGACTCGGAAGTTGTTTTTAAACTGGTTTCTAAAGAGGGAAATGAAGATCCTCCTTTGGCACATATTTTGGATGATTGTCGTGTTTTTTATCTAATCCTGTAGCAATACGATAATTGTTCGATTATACCATTCTAAACACAAACCCAACATATGAGGGAGGTTTTTTTTTATATATATATATTTTGTATGTATCAAACTCAAACGAACAACAAATTTGAACTAAATCTTAGAAAGTTTAATTTTATTATCTTAATCATAATTAGCAGCACCACAATTAGCATTGACTTGTCATGTGATCATTGATCACTTCCTTCTGCCTATTATTCAATAACAAAGACAATTAATATATTTTTTATATGAAAATTTGAAATTTAACCAATTCCCGATTTGATTCGATCCAGAATATTACAAAGCAAACATATCATTTTAAGAAGAAAACATACTTTTATTAGTATACATCAAATTGAAGAGACAAAAACTATACATTTCATAAAGAAAACCACACAAAATCAATTTTTTAAAACAACACATTACACATGCATTATTTCATAATAAAGAGGAGACATGTTAACTAATACATGTACTTCAACCTCCACACCCGCCACAGCCTCCACCTCCACACCCACCACCACAGCCTCCACCTCCGCAACCACCACCATCTCCACCATCTCCACCACCACCACCATCTCCACCACCACCGCCACTTCCACTAACGACAGCTGTCGTGACCACAGTGGCAGCAACGGCAGCCGCTCCTGCCCCTAAGACAACCATCCCACCATCCTTCATTGCACCGCTTTTCGATTTTTCACCTTTCTCGATGTCACTATGATACACCGGAGGAGGACGGGGGGCGGTGACAGTCCTTGCGGCGGCAAGCACAGGCGGGGTTGGCCGCTTCTTTTTTCGACCATTATTACAAAGACAATACAACAGTACAACTGCTGCAGTTACAGAGCCACAAACAATGAGCACAATTGCATATGTTTTCATATTATATATTTTTTAATGTTGGATATTAATTGTTCATGTTTAATCTCTTTGTTACTTGTCCTTTTTATAGTAAGAATATTTGCAACTTGGGTTTCAGTTGAATATTTACTTGCTTAAAATTATTTTCTTGGAAATTTTCCGGAAATTATGTTAGAGTAGACTTGTAGTTAATTTCTTCATTGACTTATTAAAAAATTGTATTTTTATTATTGAGATTAACACGGCAACAACATTACTTTGAATATACTTTATTAGGTTCATTAATATTGTGACTTCATCAAAAGATTCCTCATATATATTAGATGGAAATGAAGGAGAAATTTTGTGTCGGAATTAAGGAAAATTTTTGTCCAAGTCTGACTTGGCCAAACTCATCCAACCTCCAAGCAAGTGTATTGCACTTGCTTTGTGATTGGTCACTCTCCTAGGAGTTACATCCAATCCCAAAACAAGTGTATTGCACTTGTTTTTTAGTTATTTTTGGGTTTGCAATTGGCCAAACCCGATTTGGGTAATAATTTCCCCGGATTTAAACCATAGGTTAATGTCTGAGTGCTTGGTACGTCAAGAACAGGGTTGTCAGTTAGTTTGAGGATCAGTTCAACATTTGTGTATGTCTCCAATATGTCCCAATTAATATTATTAATTGGCCCAGTATATATATGGATTTATGAATAAGCTTCAAGGGTTTCCCCCCAGGTAAAAAGGCCCATATAAGTTTGCAATATTTGGGCCATAACAATAGTCATCTTATAGTCTAGACGGGCTAACTTTGGACAAAGTCCAACAATAATTGTAACCCGACGAATTCAGGCATGATTAGTTGAGAAATTAAATTATATTTATTGGCATTGAACAATAATTTTTATGAGGGCGATAATATGTAAATACATTTATATCATTAAATTAAGTTTGACTAATTTATTTGAAAGACAGGATCAAACTGCCCTTACGCAATTACTTACGAAATAGGAGGCATGCATGATTTGTAGGTGTCCTACTTGCAAGTTTTAGCCTTAATTGTTTACTTTAATGTTGTATCATTATGTAAGGCTTAAATTTAAGCTAAATATCTACCTATCTATATCTATTCTATTCTATTCTATATACATATAAAATACGGGTTGTCCAAAAAAATTTCTTCACTTTTTTGTGATGATTAATATATCCCTATTTAAATTATATTGTGATATTTAATTTTATGAAAAAAATGTAAAAGAAAAGGAGAGAATTGCATTTTTGGTACACAGCTATAGGTCAATTCCCACTTTTGGTACACAGCTTTATGTGTCCAACACATTTGATACACCTCTTTAACAAATTTCGACACATTTGGTACAACCGTTAAATAAATTGCAAAATCACAGTTACTTCCGTTAGTTCGACACATTTGGTACACCTCTTTTACAAAATTTGGCATGCGCGCGGCACATGGCTGCCCAGAAAAAAAAAATTGAAACTTGATAAACTTTTTTATTATATTTTATTCTTCTTCCAATATTAAACTATATATGACATTATAGTTTATTATATTTTACATGTCATATAAATAATAAATACATATTTTTTAATAATTTTTATAAATATGATAAATTAAAGTAACTTGTTTATTATATTTTATTCTTCTTGCAATATTAAACTATAAATGACATTATATAGTTTATTATATTTTACATGTCATATAAATAATAAATACATATTTTTTAATAATTTTTATAAATAATAAACTATAAAAATAATAAACTATTTTTATAAATAATTTTTAAAAATTGAAACTTGATAAACTTTTTTATTATATTTTATTCTTCTTCCAATATTAAACTATAAATGACATTATATAGTTTATTATATTTTATATGTCATATAAATAATAAAGACATATTTTTTAATAATTTTATAAATAATAAACTATAAAAATAATAAACTATTTTTATAAATAATTTTTAAAAATTGAAACTTGATAAATTTGTTTATTATATTTTATTTTTCTTCCAGTATTAAACTATAAATGACATTATATAGTTTATTATATTTTACATGTCATATAAATAATAAATACATATTTTTTTATCATTATATAAATATGATATGATAAATATAATAAATACATATGATAATTTCTATAAAAGTTTATCAAGTTTAATTTTTTTTTTGGGCAGCCTTGTGCCGCGCACATGTCAATTTTGTAAAAGAGGTGTACCAAATGTGTCGAACTAACGGAATTAACGGTGATTTTGCAATTTATTTAACGGTTGTACCAAATGTGTCGAACTTTGTTAAAAAGGTGTACCAAATGTGTTGGACACATAAAAGCTGTGTACCAAAAATGGGAATTGGCCTATAGTTGTGTACCAAAAATGCAATTCTCTCAAAAGAAAAGAATCCCTAGAAATATAATTAGACAAGAAGTCTCTCCTATATCAATCCTTAAGGTTTTACAACTCATTAAAATATTAATAGTAAAAATAATATACATATATATATATATATATATATATATATATATATATATATATATATATATGCATATAAAAGTACGGATTGTCCAAGAAATTTTTTTCCATTTTTTGTGATGACTAATATACCCCTATTTAAATTATATTGAGATATTTAATTTTATGGCAAAAAGGTGAAAAAAAGAATCCTAGAAGTATAATTAGATAAGAAGTCTCTCCTACATCAATCTTATTATAATTATCTTTTTTAAGGTTTTACAACTTATTAAAATATTAATAGTAAAATAATAATAATTAAAAAAATTATTACTCTATATTTCTTCGAAAAATTTGCTTGGAAAGTTTTTATTAAGAAGTTATATATCACTTATTACATAACCTAAACAAAATTAAAGTATGCCATATTTGTGCTACATGGATAAAAAAAATTATTTGTTTTACTAAAAATATATAATGGTTTAAGCAAAAAAAAAAAAAAAAGTCAAAAATTTATGATAAAGAAAACGGTGTAATCAATGGAAAAATGGATTAGATAGAAAAAAAAAATGAGCTAAAGCAAAAAAATGGTGCAATTGATAAAACAACAAGGTAAACCGACAAAAAAATGGTAAAACTGATAAAAAAAAAATAAAGAATGACATCGGCGAAACACGAGATAACAAAAAAAAGAATCAAATAAATAAAAAAAACAAGAAAAAAAATGATTAAATTGGCAAAAAAAAAACAAAGATAAAATATGTTAGAATATAGTTATATCAGCAAAATAATAAGTAAAATTAGACTAAAATTGGGTTAAACCGGAGAGAATGAGTGAATTGATTAACAAATAGGATAAAATCGACTAACATTAGGTTAAAGTAGAAAGAATGGATGGATTAATTAATAAATAGGATAAACCACAAAAAAAAGGGAAAAATCAGTGAACAAACGGGTTAAAATAACAAAAAAGAAATGTTAAACTAAGTGAAAAGTATGTAAAATTGATATTTCTTTTGATAATCCTTAAGAAACTATCACTTTTAAAGAACCTCAAATACATTAAAGAACCTAGAAACAAAAAGACACATTCGGAGATAAAACACAAAAAGGGGTAAAATCAAACAAAGAGCGGTTAAAATAAAGAAAAAAATGGTAAACTCGGTGTAAAAGCATGTGCAATCAAGGTTTCTTTGGACAATTCTTAATAAATTATATTATTAAATTAAAGACCTCAAAAAATGCACATTTGTGTGTATTAATAAAATAAACTACTATTCAGTTAACTAAAAAAGTTATAATTGGCTTAAATAAAAAAAAAACATGTAAATGATTAAAACTGGTGAGTACAGGTGAAAGATGATTGAAAAAATGGAAAAATGGGTTGGTAAAATTTATAAAAGAATGGTAAAAGCCGACAAAACACGGGAGAATCGCTAAAAAAATTAATGATATCGGCTAAACACGGGATAATAAAAAAATTGGTCAAATTGATAAAAGAACAAGAACAAGAACAAAAAAAATGTGCTAAATTAACAAATATGTGAAATAGTCGAGAAAATAGGTTAAACCAGCAAAAGAATAATCAAAATCAACTAAACTTGGGTTAAACCGGAGAATCAGTGAATTGATTAATAAATGAGATGAATCACAAAAAAAATAGATGAAATTGGTGAAAGCACAGTTTAAAATATCAGGAAAAGAAATGGTAAACTCAATATAAATAAAATCGACTAAATTTGGGTCAAACCAGAGAATGAGTAATTGATTAACAATGAGATAAATTACAAAAAATGGATGAAATTGGTGAAAGAAGGATTAAAATAACATAAAAAGAAATGGTAAACTTATAAATGTAAAAAGGGGTTAAATTGATGAAAAAATATGTTAAAAATAACAAAAAAAATGGTTAACTCGGAGTAGAAGCGGGTTAAATCGATGTACTTACTCAACCAAATTAAGGAAAATCGGTAAAAATGAGTTAAATGTTTAGAAATGAATTAGGCATGTAACTGAAAATGGATAAACTCAGTAGAAGACAGGTATAACCGACACAACTAGAGAAATCAATTGGAAAAAAAAAGATTAAACTTGTGAAAACTTTTAGATGGAAAAATTACTTAGATGAAAATATCAAAGTCAACAATTTTATATTTAAGCTATTAAATATAAAATTTACATATTGGTATAATCATCGGATGGTTTGAGTCCATAAGTATATCAAGAAAATTGATATGAACTGAACTTGATTGTAGTAATTAAATCAATTACAGACATGTATGCAATTGTGGAAGCATTGAATGTTTCTTGGTGTTTATATCATTGCCCATGGTCAGTGAGTTCCATCAACAATTAGGATGCAAATCCGTTATTTTTTTTAATATGAATTGTGTAGGGGCCGCGAGAGCACAGACCCCCTCTATGCCAAATTACGACATAAGCTCGACCACTTGAGTCGACCTTAGACGGGCATCATCCAAAGTGCAATGGAGGTCGCCAACCTAGGCCACGAGCCTTCTTTTTTCGTTCCTTGACCTTGTCCATGTAAGTATCTTAAATCTCTCTGTTTATTAATTCGTTACTCATCCTCAATCCTCATCATTATTGATTCAATGTTTCAAGATCATGTATTGTCATGTAAACTATCTTTTTTACTCAAATAATTGATGATTACCAACTCTTAATTTGGCTATGTCATCTTTGGTAGATACCATGCTCATCTTTTCTTTATCATTAGAAAAGTGCTTTGTTTTATGCTTTATCAACCTCACATTTGGCTTTGGAACATCATATCATTTATTCCTTTTCAAGGTTGGACTCTAACAAATGTAATCAAATACAAAATCACTACTTTCTGGTTTTTGATCTAATGCTGTAGCAACTGAGTTTATACATCTATAAACAACCTCCGGGGATCTGTTTTCCGTAAGAAGAACCAATCACGTGAGAACACATGGATGTCGCCGGTCCTCCAGGGCCAAGGTAGGCCAAGTTGATATCGATGAGCTTTACATTCTTACAAGGCAGAATATGACTGCATAGTAAATTCACCACAACTTTTGTACTCGAGGTGCCTCGAATGTTGCTGAATGTCACATCTTTTATCTGCACAGACGATTCCGACTGACCATAGGATGAAAAAAGAATACCCATTAGTTAGGTGGAAGTTTTCAATTTCTTTCGGTGAAACGAGGATAAATCAGCATTTTAGTCCCGAAATACTAGACATTTAGCATTTCTGGTCCCATACTTTACAAAATTGTACACTTTGCCGATCCAAATTCTTACAATGTTATGCACTTTTGGGACCCAAAGTGCATAACATTCTATAAACATAGAACCAAAGATGCAATTTTGTGAATTTAATGACCAACGTGCTGAGTCTCTAATCCTGTGGGACTAAAAATACATTTTTGCAGTAAAAAAAGCTATATTCGACTTTTACCTCCACAGGGCAACCTCCAGCTGGACAGTATTGTTGATCAATGACAACAGGATTTCTGACATTATTCATGATAATGTCTTCAAAAGTCATGTCTGAAGCCACACTATATAAAGAAGGTGACCATGTTTTGATTCTTACACCATTATCTGTATTTGTAAAAGTGCAATTTCTAACATTTATTCCTTTGACATATTGTTGGGCAAGGCTTGCCCCAAGGCTTCCGATACTGATTCCATGCCCGGGCCCACAATAAACGTCGCTTATCTCGATGTTTTGACTGCCCGCAACCATGGATATACAATCATCTCCTGTGCTTATGATGGCATGTGAAATCTTGATTTTTCTCGAGATGCCAATGTGAATACCGTCTGTGTTTGGGCTATCTGCCGGTGCTATGAGTTTAACGTGACTTATGTTCATATTGTAGCATGCAAAGAGGTTGAAGTGGAAATTTTTGCTGTTAATTGATTTTAGAGATTGTACCCTTGTGTTTTTTACGAAGTCGAATCTCATTGTCTGCAAATATTAAGATTGGAAAGTCAGTATCTTATGATCAAAACTATCAGAATATGAAATGAACCTGAGCAACTTAAGGTGCATTTTTAGTTTTATAAGACTGTAAATGTAGTTTTTTAGTTTCATACATTCAAAGAAACAGTTTTCATCTCAACTATTTAAAAAAATTGCATATTTTATCCTTTTGCCTCGTTCTCGTCCATATTTTGCACTTTTGGTCCTGAATTGGTCGGAGAGGATGAAATGTGCTAAAAATATTAAAAACTTGAATCCAAAAGTGCTACTTTTCAAAGTGATGAGGCACTAAAAGTGCAAAGTGTCCAGACTTATGGGACTAAAAATGCAATTTTGCTTTGTTTCTTTTAGAGACTCTGTGTTTCATATTTAAGGCCTTGAGAAATTTATGTTTCTTTCCTTTACAATCTTGCACATTTTCTTTAGGAACTAAATCTTGCACATTTAAAGACCAAAAGTTTTTCTGAATGTTGCTCTAATTGTTAGCAGTTCCCATATTCTATGAAACCAAAATGTACATTTCTTTATGTTAAAAAAGATCCTTTGCCAGTTAAACAAAAATGGTTTTAAGAAAAAAATAGTTAAAGATCAAACCTTGAGATTTGTTTCACAAATTAAAGCACAAATTTGAACTTATGAAATGAATGAACTTACAACAGGAAGATTCTTGCATTGAGGATTCCTCAGACAATCATTGTACTTCCATGCAGAAGAACCTTGGCCATTCAAAACTCCACCACCTTTCACTACCAAACCATCAAGATACTGGAACCTGATCCAAGTATCCGTAAAGAATGTCGAAGGATCCGTTGGAGCCATAAGAATCCCTTTTATCACAAATATTATAGAACCCTTACATGGACCGATAAACGAAACTGATCCTAATAAATAAGTTCCTTTAGGGATCCAAATCCGACTTCTTCCAACGTAGTTACATGCATCTGTCCATGCTTTAAGAAACACCTACAAATAAAGAATCTAATATATGTCATTATTTAAATAATTTGTTCGTACTTTATAAGTTCATACTCGAACTCATGATTACCTGAGCGTTATCGATCTCTCCATTAGCAACTGCACCGTACTTGGTCACATCGAATATTTTTGGTGGTATTTGACCATTTACAGATGTAATGGACAAGAAGAAGAGAAGTAGTACAACAATTTCAAAACTACATTTCATTGTCATTTCTTCTCTTTACTTCTTGTAAATGTACTCTAGATACTACTTTTCTTTCTTGTTAATTCTTGGTAGTACTATATATATATATATGAATATATATGATAAATTAATATATTTATAATTAAAGAGTACTCTAATGATTGACGTTTATGTGCCTAAAATCAATCCCTATTTGCATGTATCAATATTTTCTCCATTGGTAGATTCTATTTAATGCATTTTTTCCAAAAATAAAAATGCTGGATTAGTGTAGTCTGTTTGTTAGTTACACTATAAACAGTCAAGAATATTGGTGCCGCCATATATATATTCTTTAATGGATTTTATTACTTTCTTTTTGTAATTTTGCAAGAAAAAAAAAAAAAAAGAATTCCAGTGTTATCTTTTGGTTATATATCATAAAAACATTTTGAACTGTTCAGCACTACAATTTTTTAGGGGTAAAGTGCAAAAGTATAATATATACTTCAATTTTTTTTTTTTCAAAACGATTTCAACCTGATTTGAGGGTCTTGCGTGCTACTAAATATCGAATTTTGAATAATTTGTGTCATCACGATATGCAATTTGATTTTCGTCTCAAATGTGTTTTCTTCATATAGTAATCTTGATTTAAGATTTAAAAAACAGAAAAAGAAGAAAAGGGAAGGAAAAGGAATATACATTAATACGTGCGATTTGTAGCTTATCTTGATAAGAAAGTATCTTTTTTAACTTCCCGAAACAAACAACTCGATCTTTATATTAATTTCATTTATGAAAAATAATTGCTTTACCGGCCCCATACATAATAAAATACTAAATTTGATTCATTCCTAATAATTAAATTTGGTAATTGGACAAATTATGTCATTTGGAAAGAATAGATGTTTATCAATCAAATCGCATTGCAGTAAAATATAGTAATATCTATCTCTATCTCTATTTATATATTTATTTTTCTATATCTATACCTATATCTATATTCTATATCTATATTTATACTATATTCTATATTCTATATCTATATCTATATCTATATCTATTTTTGTTCATATAAAAGTACGGATTCATCAAATAGAATTTCTTGAACACTAATATACCTTTACTTAGAAGATAATTACAAAAAACAGAATAGGAAAAAGAAGTCTACTCCAATATGAACACTTCAATATAAATTAAATAAAAATAAGAAAAATAAATGAAGAGTTATAATTAAACATGAAATCTTATTATATTTATTTCCTACATAAATTCTAAATTTTAAAATTTATCTCTTACTTCAACTTTTATAATTATTTATAATCTAACTACGTAATTTTTTATTTTTTTTTGCCAGAAAAGCAAAATATAAACAATATCCAAAAATATTATGACATGCATAACCTCGAATAATCAAGATGAATAACCTCAAATATAAATATTGGTAAAGTTAGCGGAAAAACGTGTGAAACCAGTAAAAAAATATTTGTGAAATCGATAAAAATTCGGTGATACTCAAATTTTCATGGAGTTCTTTTCATGAAAAACGGATGAAATTGGTGAAATCGAGAAAAGTCGGTTAAATCAAATGAAAATGATAAATAAAAAAAATGTTGAACACTGGTAAAGTTGGTGAAAAACGAATAAAATTGGTAAAAAAACTGCTGCGAAATCGATAATTACATATGCATTCGAATAACTTTGGACGAAATTTGTGAAAACCGGATAAGATCGATGAAATTAGTGAGAAACGGAAGAAATCGTTTAAACTGGGTGAAATAGGTAGATCATAAAACATGTGAAAACGATAAAAATTTGGGTGAACATTGGTAAAGTTGGTGAAATCGATAAATACACATGGAATCGAATTGAGAAACAATGGTAAAGTCGGTGAAAACATGTGAAATTGGTGAAAATATATGTAAATCATTGAAAAAACGTGTGAATAGGTGAAAACGAGTGAGATCTATAAAAATAAAAAAAAATAGTTTAACTGACAAAACATAGTTAGGGTTAAATCTATAAAATGCACGATTTACGCCGGAAAACATAAAAAATCGACGAAAAATGGAAAAATAATGAAAGTAGGTTAAATCTATAAAATAAAGAATAAACCGGTGAAAAAAATATATTAAATCGATGCAAAATGAATAAAGTCGGTTGGAAAAAAGGCGTAAGCGAATTAGGTATGAAAATAAATGCATTTCAATTAAATGACATGGTGTTATTTCAAAAATAAAACAAATAAATAGTGCTATTAAATTGGTGTTTTTGAAATGAGAAATATTACTAATGAACTAAATAATTTTGTTATGATCTTATTTTAGAGGAAAAAAAATTACAAGATCTTATGAACAAATTGATCATCAAAATTTAATTACAATACGAAATAATAATTAAATTAAATATTAGTCATTAATTTATATTTTTTATGACAAGATAAAATTACTTTTACTATAATTTATAAAATTCACTTATTAAATTAATTAGAAATATCTCTTAACTTTTTTGTGTGGATTAAAATACATCTATGTAATTTTAAAAAGCAAAAAAAAAAAAAAAAAAACTCTGAGAAATATATTTAAATTAGGAGACATTAGAATTTCAAAGACTTGACATTATACAATTCTAACTAAAATATTTTCATAGGCAAAATAAACTTAAAAAGAATAGTTAAATTAGAAATCACAAGGTATAACTAGATTATAGTTTTTGATAAAGTCTAAAATGAATTATATAAAAAATAAAGCTATGTATTATACTTTATAATTATAATAATATTTATATTTATATACTTTTTTTATACATTCAATTTTTCTATTACTACCTATAAAATATATTTTTTTTGCATCGTATTGTAAGAAAAAAAAAAAGTCAATAGTTTTAATTAAACAAGCGTTGCGTGTGTATTTTCCTAGTAACCCATAAACATGAGATGTACATCCCAAAGATTCATGAGTTGTTCGTTCCGAAAGTTAAAAAAAAAAAAAAAAAAAAAATGTAATAATCAAGACTAAGATACAAGTCGCTCATATTAACATTCTTTTAATAAATCAAGCTTATTAGGGGTGGATATTGCCGTGTTGGGTGCGGTGACTCAAACTCAACTCGTCCCATTCTTTTAAAAGACGAATTGGGACAGATATTTTGAATTTGGGTATTTACTATTAAAATTTGAAAAACTCTTATTTTACTACGGAAATATATTATGGACTTGGGATTGGTCTCTCCAATTTTGAATACCTCAACTTATCTATATTTTTTTAATATTGTATAATTATACAGTTTATTTAATTATAATTACTAGATAAATTAGATTATCTAGTTAATTAATAAAATAATATAATAAATAATATTTTTATCCTAATATTCCATTTCCAAATCCTACTACATGAGTATTGTATATAAATTACTTACGAGTCTGCCTAATTTTAATAATCAATTCTTCTACAGTAACAATTATCACATAGTTAATAGTTTTACTTGTTATGGTTCTGCGTCAAAGAAAGAGGACGAAAATTGGTCATTCAATATTATAATTTAGTTTAGTAAGGTGCACGAAGAATCGATATTTAGAAGAAAAAAATATGGAATCAGTATTGATCTGGTGGAAGGGAATAGTTACTATAAAAGAACAAATTCATATCAAAATATTTGTTGTGAGAGGTTCCACTTAATGTGTTCGACGCAACTTGAAAGAAATTAAATCCTTGAAGAAAAAATGAAACTCGCAATCCCGTCCCGCAATAATTTAGATACCCGATCTCAAAGTGTTAAACCCAAAATTTACCATACCCATGTCTCTAGTCCTTATTAAATGACCAATTCATCTGAAAGTTTAGGCTGTTAGATAGATGAATCGTTTAACACGCCTTTACTCAAGTCTAACATGTTGAATTTAGAAATGACTGGCGAAGAAATTCGAACACAAGACCTTTTTTTTGTTTGAACTCTGATACCATATTTTGATTATGCTCAAATATTAAAATCTAAAAAAAACAAGCTAATAGATGTAAAGAAGTAAAAGTTTGTGGTGTTTGCAAATTATGAAGAAAAAAAGCCCAAAAAAAAAACTACTTTTGTGTGTTTGTAAAAGAACTTTTTTCTCATATTTTGCTAAATTTGTCAAAGTAAAAGCTAAAAGCACATCATAGCCAACTTCAACTTAATTTGTACTTTTTGACTTCTTTAAAAGAAGTGGAAGTAGAATTTATATATGCAAACATTACTTAAGTACTTATTGTGTTTTAAAAGCTAAAGGGTGCCGCTACGTTAGGTGCCGCTAATACCACATTAGGTGGTATTATCACACAATGTGTATCACATTGTATGGTATAAGGAGTATAATTTATACCATAGAATATGACACACATTGCGTGGTAATACCACCTAATTTGGAATAAATACTACATGATGTGGGGGTCATACTAAATATATGGGGTTAATACTATGTAATGTGATCATGTACCATACAATGTGTATCGTAATACCACCTAATGTGATATTAGCGGCACCTAACGTAGCGACACCCTAGAATTTTCCCTAAGGTATACTTAATATAATTTTTTTGCAAACACCACCATAATATAATATATATCACTTAACAGTTTTAAATATGTTTATGAAGGAAAAACATTCGAAAGGAAGTTGTATATCGTGATGCTTAAAATTATTCTTAATTTGATATTAAGCAGCAATACCGGGCTTTTGGCACTTTGCACCCTGAAATTATAGGATTTTGGCACTTTGCACCCTAACTTAAAAGTTTTGACACTTTGCACCCTGGAAATACAATTTAGTTGGCACTTTGCACCCTAGTGTGTGTTTTGAAGAAAAAATTAATTGATTGAAGAGTATAATAGTTATTTTCGAATATTTTTGGTACTTTAAACCCTAAAAGTATAGATTTTAACACTTTGCACTCTGAAATATAGAATATTGGCACTTTGCACCCAAAAAATATAATTTCTGGCATTTTCAACCCCAACTTAATATGATAATCTAAATCATGTAAATAACATGCAATATAATATTATGTTAGATATGTAAACGTCTATTTTAGATATAAAGTAAATAATCTTGAGGATAATTGAAAATAAAATGAAGACAATGTCTTTGTTTTAATCTAAATTTTACAGAGAGAAAATATTAATATAAGTTATTATAAAGTAAAATAAATTTAGAATAACAACTTTATGATTGTTGTGCATAGAAATGACTATTTTATCTTTACATCGTCGACATTCATGAGTCTGTTTTTTTTTAAGAAAAATACATTATGGTATAAAATGTCATGCAAATTATATTTTTAGGGTGCAGAGTGCCAAAAAATTTAAGTCGGGGTGAAAAATGCTAATATTTTATAATTTTAGGGTTCAAAATGCCAACATTCTATATTTTAAGGGTGCAAAATCTACATTGGCAAGGTGCAAAGTGAAAAATAAAATTGAAATTAACTATTCTACCCTTTTATCAATTAATTTTTTCACTAGAACACACACTAGGGTGCAAAGTTCCAAATAAATTATATTTTCAGGGTGCAAAGTGCCAAAACTTTTAAGTCAGGGTGCAAAGTGTCAAAACCCTATAATTTCAGGGTGCAAAATGCAAAAAACCCCAGCAATACCCCTCCAACTATATATATATTAAGATTTAAAATCATTTTGGGAAAAATTGAAGTAATTTACACCTTTACATCTCAAAAATTCTGAGGTTGTGAGAATCAGGGGGTGTTTGATTAGATATTATAACAAAAGTATTTTCATATGATCAATAAATCTGAATTTGTGTATTTTTTATCTTACACTTCGACGGTTGAGATGGAGGCCCACTTCAAGAAAAAAAAATGGTGTTTTTGACTTAAGAAATATAGTATATTTTTATTGACAATTTGAGATCGACCTACTTCATTTGTGGCATTTGACTTTTTTAATTTATACACAAATAGAAGTTATTACTTCTAAAACATGAATTTTTGAGGTGCAAAAGGACTGTAACACCCTTTTCTTCATTGAGTCATTTATACATAACTCTTTTCCAAAATAAAAAATTCAGACCCATGGGCGAGCAACCTGGGCTATATATTATACACTATGACACCGACCACCAGGAGGATTTGAGTGTGATCAGGAAAGATGGTGGTTTTTATCATTTTTAGTATTTAAGTGAGGACAATTTAATTTTTAACATATTAATAAAATGTAAGTAGTAAATTTACCATTTTTCTTATGATAAAATATCCATTAAACATAACTATTTATAATCAATTAATCACTCTATAAATATTATAAACTTAATCAAAGCAAGAATGTATAGCATACCCAAACTAGCGTGTCCAATCGCCCTATCCAATTGATACTTCAAAAATTCAAGTATGCAGAGTCGGACTCTTTACAGACTTGGATACGTGTGCGACTCGGCTCGGACACGTGTCCAATCGCCCTATATAGTTTTTTTTTTTTAATATACGTATCCATACCGTGTCGTATCTTGAAATTTTTTTAGAAAACGAGTCGCCGAATCCGGATCGTGTCGAGTCCGAATTGCCGAGTCAGTGTATGTGCAACATAGAATTTTTATAAACGAAAATGTTGGGACCCGTCTATGGCCAACACCTTCTCATTCTTATACTAATAATTCTCTCCTCTAGTCCACATCCACATAGAGAGAAAATTATCTAGAAAAAAACATATATATGGAGGAGAAACACCATCTCATCCAACCACTCCTCCTCCCATCCACCACAGGCGCCACCACCATCACCTCCGCCTCCTCCGCACCACCACTAGATGATCATGATGAACTCAACAACCTCAAACTCATCTCATCAAATTCCGGCATCATTCTCCGGCTTGCTTTGGTTTTCTTCATTGGCATGGTCTCCATTTGGGCAAATATTGAATCCTCTAAAGGATTTACCATCACTATAGAAAATGAATCCGGCAATACGGTTCCGGGAAAGCGATTCCAACTATTCTACGTGTCAAACGATGAAGCCTCTCGAGCTCTCATCAAGGCAAGTAAAATTGTTGAAAATTTTCTTTATCCAAACGATAACAACCACGCCAAAAAACAAGTCAACCACGTAATATTTAAATTGAAAGGTCAAAATTTAATCGATGATGTCATTGTTGACTCAATCAAAAACCATGAATTTATACTCAACGTAAGTCCTTTACTTATGGAAGGTACAAATTTCGGTCATGACATGTCACTAGCCCTACGACGAGGCATGGCACATATTTGGATATGGGATAGTCATGGTGACGCCCCGAAAAATCTAATCAATGGCATTGTGGAGTACATAGTTAGTAACTTAGGTGATTCGGGCGCGGTGCCTAGTTCTGGAAGTGTGGAGCCACCTCGACTAGCCACGGCGTGTTGGAAGCATGACAACCCTAGATCGGTGGCGGAATTCTTGAATTATTGTGAGCACCACCGGCCGGGGTTCATTAGAAGATTGAATCAAGCCATGAAGGATGATTGGCATGATGAAAAATTGGATATTGCATTAGGCCTGCCGATTCAGAATCTATGTACAATTTACCACACATCAAGGTACAATATTACCAGCGTGTAGTACTCCGGGTTCCTGGAAAGGTGTAGCAATTATTGGATGATTACATGTACAAGGTGCAGGTCCACCATACCACTTGGTTGTGGAAATGAAAGGTGGATATGTGTTGTGTGGGTCCTGATGGTTCCATTTTATTGATGGCAAGAACATGAGCTCCAACATAGAATGAAAAGACAGTTGTTGGATATGTTTATACGAATCGTGTGCTCTATTTTGCCACTTCTTTTTGTTCTCTTTTTTTTTTTTTCATTTCTCTGGAATTTTTAAGAAAAAATTAATTGGCTTTGCATTGAAAAAGAAAAGTTTATTGAAATTTATCCACAGTTCACATCATTTTGCTTTTGGTAATGGTGCTGTAATTTTTTCAATGAAAAAAAAAAGTCCCTACAAAGAAAAAGGCTTAAATAGAGCTTAATGTCAATTATTTGATTTTTATTAATGTTAATTAGTAATTTACCTTAATATAGGATGTACACGACAAACTCAAGAAGAAATAGAAGAAAATGTGGAATTTCCTTATCTACGAAGTATAATATAATATTTTTCCCTTTTGGTTTACTATCCCCTTTTCTTTTGCAACCCAAATCCAACCTTTACCTTTTTCTCCCATTTTATCCAAAAAAAAAGAAAAAGATAACCTTTTTTCTCCCCCCCCCCCCTCAAACAAAATTTCTTTTTCTATATTTGTACGATGACATGAATATTAATGTACCCATTTTTTAGGCTTCTTAATTAATTAAAAATTTTAAAGTTATCTCTAAAGGCTAGATTTGAAAATCCAAAAATTTGTTCCAATAGTAACAAATATTGCTATGACAATATACCACTCTTAAATTATAAATCATTGAATAGCAAATCAAGGTTCTTGATATCAATCACTGAATACCAGCTAACTATGGACCTGTTTTTTTCTTGTTTAGCCACTTAGCAAAATTTGATCAAATTGAACTTACAAAAATATATCACCTATTATTTTCATCTTAAACTCTATACGAGTCATTTTATATGACATTTATTTCATACTTTTTCCCTGAACCTTAACATTCAAATTCAATTCAAATTATATTACAAATTTTGAAAATCCTCAAAATTAAATATTCAAACTCAATATAAACTCCCGTTTGTCCCTAACAAATATTTAAACGAAAAACTCACTAAGGTTAGGCTAAAACCAACTATATGTGAGTTTGGCCTAGCGATTCGAAAATAAATTATAGAAGAATTAATTTTACTAAAATTGATTTTGGTAATAAATGATTATAATAAAAATTAATTATAGAATAATTGCTTTTATATAATAGCTTTTGCAAAAGAAACACTTTAATAGCTTCTAAAATAAGTTAATTTTTTGGCTTCTCGAGATCCCAAAAGTGATTATGATTCTGGGGGCCAAACACCATGAAAATCATGATTGAGCAAAAGTAATTTTAATAATCAGGGTCAAACACTTCAAAAATCACAATAGAAATCTATAAGGGCCCATTTGGATGGATGGATTTGAAATGAAGAGGGATTTCAAATGAATGGATTTGAAATTCCAATGATTTGAAATCCATTCATTTGCAATCTATTGTTTGGATAAATTTTTTTACAAAGGATTTCAAATCCATTCATTTAAAATCCATTGTTTGGTATATATCATTTGTGTTATTTGAAATTCTTAATGGTGCCTTATAATTTGCTCTATGAGTTAATTCTTCTTGTTGATTTCGGGATAAAATTGCATAAATCGATTTGGGGCAAAATTATATAATTTTTGAAAATTGAGGGACCAAAAGTGCAAATTCGGATTTCAGAAAATCTGGGGCTGAATTTAAGACATTAGTTTTCTGAAATTCTAGACTGAATTGGAAATTTGGGTTTTTCGAAAATCTGGGGCCAGTGGCAAATTTTGAAAATTAAGGGACCAAAAGTGCAAATTTGGGTTTTTGAAAATCAGGTGCCGAATTGAAAATTATAATCTTCTGAAAATTATGGACTGAATTGCAGTTCTGATTTTTTTGAAAATATGAGGTCAAATTGCAATTTCTGAAAATTAAGGGACCAAAAGTGAAAATTTGGATTTCTGAAAATCAGGGGTCAGATTGAAAATGTTAATCTTCCGAAAGTAACTAAATAGCAATTCTTGGTTTTTCAAAAATTTGGGGTCAAATTGTAATTTCCAAAAATTGAGGACCAAAAGTGCAAATTTGAATTTCTGAAAATCAGGGGCTGAATTGAAACTTTTTATTTTCTTAAAATACTGGACTGAATTGCAATTCTTGATTTTTCGAAAATCTAGGATCAAAATTGCAATATCCAAAAATTGAGGGACCAAAGGTGCAAATTCGGTTCCTGAAAATTAGGGGCCGAATCGAAAATTTTATTTATGAAAATTCTGGACTGAATTGTCATTCTGGGTTCTTCGAAAATTTGGGTCAAAATTGTAATTTTCGAAAGTTGAAGGATCAAAAGTGCAATTCGAATTTCTGGAAATAGTAGTCGAATTGTAAATTTTAATTTTTTGAAAATTATGGACTGAATTGCAATTCTAGGTTTTTTGAAAATCTGGGATTAAATTGCAATTTTTTAAAGTATACAATGTGGATTTTTTTAAGTGAATTTCAAATTACTAGTTTTAGGAGGAATTTCAAATCCACTTAAAATTGGCCTGAAATTCGTTGGACTAAAATCCAGGATTTCGAAAGAATGGATTTAATTTTGTTTCCAAATAACATGATAGATTTGATAAGGGAATTCAAATCCACCCAACCCAGATCCATCCATCTAAATGGGCCCTAAGTGGTTTTAAGAGTTACAACCGCTGGGCCAAACCCACCCGCAATGTGGTAAAAAATCGTGGGAATTGAAGTAGGGGTAAAAGTGGTACGAAATAATTTAGGTGCTATTTAATTTAGACTAGGGCCACCCGACCAAAGGCGTGGGGGTCTACTCCCTCTCAAAAAGCGTGATTCTTGCAACAAGTCAACCCAGTTCTTTTTTTCTTCATCACCAATTACCAAAATCGCATCTTTCTTTCTTCTTCATTTCCAAAACCCTCGTATGATATAAAGCATCCCAACACCAGTGTGTGTGTCTTCATCTCTTCTGTTGGCGGCAAAATTCCCACAAAACAAAACAAAACAAAACAAAAAGAAGAAAGAGATGGAGCGACCAAAGAAGAAGACAGTGATGCTTTTCTACTGTGAAGAGGCTGGTGAGCTTGCACGAAAGGTTGCCGCTCAATCTGACCTCATTCAGCTCCAATCTATTAACTGGAGGTATACTAATCTTTTCTTGTATTCATGAAAGTTTTCATCTTTTGAATTTTTTTATAACTGTTTGAATTTGGGTCACTTTTGTTTGTTTAATTGCTGTTCTTGAGAAAAGATAAATCACTTTTTCTTACAATCAATGAATAATGTTTAGCATTTTGTTGGGCCGTTTGTTTGGATTTTCTGACTGTGTTCTTATAGATTTGGATGATTGTTTAAGATGCCTTTGGTTTTTTATGCATTTCAAAAAAGTTTGTCTATTTAGTGATACAAATCTCAAATAGTGGTGCAATTCTGAAGAAAGTGGAGATTTTTTTTAGTGAAAACATTTCTTAAAAATCTGAACAAACAAAGCCTTGGTTTCTTTAATTCGTAAACGTGGTTTGTTTATCTCCAGCTAGTTGTGCCTATTATTCAGAGGGGAAGGCGCATATACAAGCCAATTTTGGTTTACTTCAACTCAAATGGCTTATAGAATTAGATCTCTTGAACCAAAACAAACTAGTTAAATGTTGTTCTGAAGTCTTGTTTTGAATTGAAGAAAACGAATACATGAATGTGTTATGCTGATAATCCAAGTTTTATTGACATGACTAAGAGTTGAGTGTTGGAGATATTTGGACCAATTCTTGCATCTTCTTGATGAAATTTACTCAAAGTTTGTAGAACCAATTTGTCAATTATACTTTTTTTTTGATAAAAATCAGTTATACTTATCTAAGTAGTAAATTTATTTCAAACACAATTTGAACAACGCTGACAGCAATACTTTCTTTATGTTGGTCAAACTCAATTAATGTTTGACCTTATGCAGGAGTTTCGATGATGGGTTTCCAAATCTTTTCATAAATAATGCACATGATATCCGAGGCCAACATATAGCCTTTCTAGCATCATTCAGCTCGACTGGCGTCATTTTTGAACAGCTTTCAGTTATCTATGCACTTCCGATGCTGTTTGCTGCCTCTTTCACAGTAGTGTTGCCTTTCTTTCCAACTGGTTCCTTTGAAAGAATCGAAGAGGAAGGCGATGTTGCAACTGCATTTACCTTGGCTAGAATGTTATCCAACATCCCTATCTCGAGAGGTGGTCCCACCAGTTTGGTTGTCTATGACATACACGCTTTACAGGTTGCTTTTTTTTTTTTACTCTATTACTAATAACTATCTACATTATTCAAGTATCTATCTATTCCATTTCTTGTTGCTTTGTTAATATAGTCCCACTGTTTTTTTTGCTACAAGTAAGTTTTATCTATAACTCTTGTTGTTTTGTGAATGTAAGGAGAGGGTTAGGTTCATAACTTTTCAGCTCTAGGATTTAGGTAGTAAAGCTAGAGTTGATCATATCATTTTAAAGCTAAATGCAAAAATACCCTCGGTGTTTAGCCTGATTGGCAAAATCCCCATTGCGTTATTTTTATTAGCGAAAATCCCTGTGTGTTCTTTTGTACTAGCTAAAAACCTCATTTGTTCCTTGCTTAAATCAATAATGAGGTTATTGCTAATTTTTTAAGTGAACCGGGGTTTTATTGTCAATTTCCACAGTTAACAGGGGATTATTGTCAATTTTTTAGGTGAATAGGGGTGTGTTCGCACTTTTTGGTGGGGGTATAATGGTCGTTTTTCCTGCAAAATATGTAGGAGGGTTTTTTTTGCTAGTAAAAGATAGCGAAGGAAGTTTTTTGCTAATTAGGCAAATCATAGGTTTTTTTTTTTTTTTTGCATTCACTATCATTTTATATACTGTTTGGTACTGTTAACCATTCTCTGTTTCTTATGCCTTTAAATATCATGACCTTATTTCTTAACTTTCTTTATGTAAATTCTTACTAATATCCCGTTTCTAATCATAAGCCCAAAAATGAAGTTAAATATGCAATTGATTTCCATCTTATCATTTTCCACAGGAAAGGTTTTATTTCAGTGACACTGTTTTGCCCTTGTTCGAAACTGGTATCCCACTTTTGAAACAACGACTTCACCAACTTCCCGAATCTGATAAGGTGAGTACTCGTGTTAAGCTTAGATGTTAGTGTTGATTTATTTAACTTCAATGAAAATTAAGAAAGTCAATCTCATCAAATAAATACATTACACTAGCTCCTAACTCGATATCTTTTTCCTCAGATAATTGTTGCATTTCCCGATGATGGAGCTTGGAAACGATTCCACAAGCTATTGGACCATTTCCCTATGGTTTTCTGCATATACTAAAAGACTTTTGTTGATTTTCTTTTTTCTGTTGCTTTATGTTTATCATTATCGGCATTTTATTGGTAACTGGACTTAGGTCATCTGCAACAAAGTTCGAGAAGGAGACAAAAGAATAGTTAGAATAAAGGAGGGCGAACCTGCGGGTTGTCATGTTGTCATCGTTGATGATTTAGTACAATCTGGTGGCACTTTAATTGAATGTCAGGTATTCCTTTTTGCCTTCTCCATTGGGTCTATTTTTTTCCCAGTAAATCAAAATTTATAAGTGATGCCCTATGTCATAGAAAATAGTATAAATTTTATATGTAAATCTAGTTTTATGGCTTTCACCGATGCTATAAGAGGCATTAGATTAGACAGTTTATCTTTGTTATAAGTAAATGCGAAATCCATGCATCATTCGATCCTAAAATCAAGACTAGATAAAAGAAATCACGATGACTATAAAAGCGACTTGTTTCATTTCGTTTCATGTTTTTGGTTTTTTCAGAAAGTTTTGGCTGCTCATGGTGCAGCAAAGGTGAGTGCCTATGTTACACACGGGGTTTTCCCAAAGAAGTCATGGGAGCGTTTTGTTCATACGAGTAAAGGTATATTTCAGCTTTTTAACACATTATATATTTCTTCGTTTTTTGGTTTCTAATTGTCAAATCAAATTTTATATATCATCAGACGTAGAGAAGGCGTTTACCCACTTTTGGATTACGGATTCATGTCCTGTTACCGTGAGTGCCATAGTCGATAAAGCTCCCTTTGAAGTGTTGAGTCTTGCAGGTTCAATTGCCAATGCTCTACAAATCTGAGAACTTGAAGACAGATTGATGTAAAATGGAACTAGCTAACAAATTGATTGCTATACTTTGAAGAATTGATTTGTGTTTTACAATTAGGATTATCAATCCAGGTCCTAACGGAGAGAACGCATTTAACATGTTTCGAAGCTGTAATTTTCTTAAACTCCTCGACTCAGTATTGAGTTTTCCATTTGAGTAATTTGGTGCCCTCTTACGAGGGTCACCCTTACCTTTCCGGAGGCTCTAGGCAAATTTAAAAATGATGTTCTATGTTTTAGAACAATTGTACCAAGTTTTAAAATTTTAAGAGATGTTATCAACATTACAAATAATTCCATGGGCAAAATAGAAATTTATTAGTGGAAAGAGGCTAATTGTAAACTAACAAACTTTAGGGGGGTTTTGTAACTAAAGCACATTATTTTCATATACTCCATAAACAGCAAAACAATGTCTCTTACTATGAGTTGAAATTAAGGCAGCTAGAATTACAAAAGTTAATTTTTTCAGGCAAAATTGTAAAAATTGTTTCAAATTAATCAGATTTTGCATTTTCGTCCCAAGCTATTCAACTTGGTGAATTTCATCCTGTAATTTAATATTATTTTTGGAATATCGTCCAACCGTTAATTATAAAACAAAAATTGCGCATTTGCCACTAAATTATATGAATAATTATATAATATTGAAGAATTCGCTCCAAACTAATTACAACCATTATTTCCATTAAATTAGAAATTTAATATTGGGACTAAATTCATACAAAATGTAAATTATGGAACGAAATTCGACGAGGTAATATAATTTGAAACAAAAAATCAAAATTAGTAATTAGTTTGAAACGATATTTCAAATAAATATTAAATTGCAGAATGAAATTCGGTGAGGTAATATAGTTTGAAAATCACTAATTAATTTGAAATATTTTCTGCAATTTTACCATTTTTCCAACTACATGAATGCATACAAGAAACATGGGCGTGCAAAAGTAAAAGAAGATTAATGGCAACATTACATGAATGCAGACAAGAAACATGGGCGTGCAAAAGTAAAAGTAGATTAATAGCATCATTATACATTCATGTCCCAAATACATAGTAGAGTACCATTAGTAAAAGACAACACGAAAGATGCAGACTCTGCTCCGACCTTACTACATACACTTCTGAAACAACACCCTATTAATACACGGATTCGACCCTTCGTTCGCCCTATTAACCACTATACATTTACTAGACTACGAAGGAGTCGAAACAAATCAAATTCAAGAAAATCGAGAGAACTGTAGACGCATGCTTTACGTTTTCCTCTCCCTTGGTTCATCAAAGTTGCTCTTTATGTATAGATAGAAAGTCGCATCTGCCTCGTTAAATACTTCTTCCAAGAGTAACGAATATCCATTACAAAAAGTGGACACCCGCCGTGTAGAAGAATATGGTAATCCACATATTAACACAACAGTTAATATACACACACATAAAAACTATACAAAAGTTAGCACATATTTTCGACCAAATTTTAGCTGGGCTAAAATTTAAGTTCGTCTGGATCACTCTTTGGACTGTCCAAGGAATCCCCGATGTAGGATCCATCTGGCTGTCGGATAAAGATGTTGAGATTGCCAGTAGGTAAGGGTTCCTGATTAGCCCAAAAAAAAAAAAAAAGACCACCTTAGATTTGGTATTCAAAAGATAAAACTTACCAACTATAGACTACATGAACAAACAAAACAAAAGTTTCGAAATTCACTTGGGCATTTCACTAAACAATAGAATGCATAAACTAACAGACCAGATCAGCAGTCCCTTGGCCTTGAGATTGGAATAGAATTGGGCGGCAACGCTTGTCTTCATTCATTAAACTTGAATTTTGAAAGTGTGAGATAAGAGCAGTCTTTCCCTGGATTCTCCCATATGCTAAAGAAGCAACTTTTTCACTATTGAACTTTTCCCATTTCTTCCCATTAAATGCCTAAAAAAATTAAATCACAAATTCAATTCGACACTCAACAAGCTCAAGTTTTGTAGAGAGATTTAATCAATAATTCAACATCCATAAAAGCAAGAAAAGTTTATTTTATATGTGGTATACAATTTTTTTTTTGTGACATAGGGTTGGAATTGATATATAATCAAGTGACCAAGGAATGAAACACACACCTTATAGAAGGTGACGATGTGCAAAGGAGACACCATGTTGATGAAAGCATACCCAACGTTGCACTTATTCTGGACAAAAATAAAAGAGATAAAATTTTCATTTTGGATTCACCAAAATAGTTGAGAATAGTTTATAATCATAAACATAATTACCTTGAAATCTATTGGCAGATAGAGAAAGTCATATGTACCCTTGTGTGTTTCATCAATAGCTGTGAGCAGCATCTTTGAAGTATACCTTAAAAAAAGAAATAAAATCAAATCAGCAATTTAGAGTATCAATCAGCCACAAAGAAAATATTAGCAGTCCTTACTTATTTGGGATGTTTTTAATCATCAAAGTAGTTCTATTATCTTCACCATTTACGATCTTTTCCAAATCAAGTTGATATAGCATTTTATTCTCTATCTGGCTTCCATTATCAGCCCTTCGACTTCGACTACGGTCTATAACACCACCATCATTGATAGTCGCTCCCAAGGCTCCAAAAGAACCGTTCCCAAAATATACATGACCATTTCTCGGCAAAGACATCATACGTGCACTACTAGGAGAGCCACTCTCAGTGTAGTTTCCAGAAAAAGCAACTCCAATGTTCATTGCTCGATTCCCAAAATTGTTAGCTCCAATTGCTGCCCGGTTTATATAGCCCGTTTCAGGAGAATCGGGGAAAAAACCGAAATGTTTTTCCATTTGAAAACCAGATGGTGCAGATCCCACATGATGATGTGAACCAAGAATTGAGCCATGATGATTATTATTAGTGTATGGCAAATGATGACCCTTCAACAATGATGACCAAGGTGAAGAAGAAGAACTTATGTGCTCCGAGTGAATAGTAGGACTTCCCCACAGAAATTGAGGTCCGGAAAGTGTTCCGATGCTGGACGAATTAGACTCGCCAAATGGTGATACGGGTCCCGGACTTGAATCGGGAACCGAGTAATGATTATGCTTATAAGCCGCTCCTTGTGTCAAATGGCTTATTCTTGTGGGATCTTTTCCGATGGGTGCTATTTTCACATTTGACATGTTGGATGGAAGAATAGAGGCCAAACCAGGCATGTGATTGGTTCCGACTGGGCTGAGGCTCCCTAAACTAGTAGGTGTTTGACTATAGCCGTGCAACATACTGTGCTCAACTGGACTGCCATAGTTTGGCCAGCTACCTGTAAACACACATTACTCATTTTAGTTCACAAATAACATAGGAACCGTGACTAAAAACACAAAGAGCTCGTTTGATAAAGATTAGGTGAGATTAGGTCTTTCATCAATATTTTTCTCTTGTTTGGTGGCGTTGATAAATAAAGCAGGTTTACTCATAAACAAGTGATAACCCCCGACATTTTACTTTACAACATGGTCCCATTTTTTTTAACCTTATAATAATGTAATCTACGTGGTCCAACAACAAATTTAGGTTGGAAACTTAGCTTCATTTAACTAATATGCCACTGATCTATGCTATAAACTCTGCTACCAAAAAGTTATATTATCTTATCCTTAATGACATATTAGTTCACCATTATTCTATAACTGGTACAGAAAGAGTTCAAAGGTTACTCAAATATGTAAATTATTTATGACCATGCCTGGAGGAGAGTTGCCAATGGGTGAACCAACTTGTTGTCGGAAAATTCGAGCTTCATCTTGCTCATTCTCTTGACTCAATTGTTGTATTAAACTGTGTACACCAAAAAAATACATTTTGTTACCCTTCTAAATTATATTTGAAATGACAAAAAAAAAAAAAAATGCTTTATGTGGGTGTTCACCTCCGACGAGCTCCACCAGGTCGACTAGGTTCGAGCTTTATGCGCTTTCCAGCTATGTCACTTCTATTTAAGGCCTTGAGCGCTGCCTCCGCAGCTCTAACATCATAAAACTCGATGAACTTATGGTGTCGTTTATGCGGTGTTTCCCTTATCTATATCAAATGAAAAAAAAAAAGACCAAGAAAAGATTAGCCAACAGAAGCAAACGAACTCCTAGTGAAGAAACAATATACAAATATTACCTCCTTAACTTCCCCATAAGCTCCGAATATTTGGCGCACGTCATCATTGGATACAGAAGCATCCAAATTGAACGCCACCAAAGTTCCTTGATTAATATCTTTTTCTGATGGGTTATCCTGCACGTAACAAGAAAAAATAATTATAAGAGGTCTTTTTTTCCATTGTCAAAACTAGAAGATATTTATTTGGGTTCAAACCTTAGGAATTGAAAAATGAATATCAAGTTTTCTTCTTCTTAAGGGCTTGTTTTGTAATCCTCGCATTGCATTTCGAGCAGCTCGGATATCATAGTAAGATATCATCACAAATCCTCGGTGCTTACACGCAGTATAAAGAGTTCTAATATCTCCATATTGCTATTTACAAGGGGATAGAAAAAAAAATTAAGCATGTTCTATTTCTAAAATTAGAAAGAGTTTATAATAATACCTCAAAGAGGGACTTAAGTTCAGAGTCCTCAACATTACTATTGATATTCCGAACGAACAATGTTCTAGAAGGGTGCTCTCCATACGGGTGTTCACCGCTAACATTTCCAACACCGTTTGTTAAACCATAACTAGAAATGATGCTTCCACCAATATCATCCAATGTACTTAACCTCGATATACCATTGACTGTATTTTCTTGACTTTCCAATTCAATTTCGAGTCCCCCTCCACTTCCAAAAATATCATCGTCTAAATCCTCGAGTTGAGTTGGCAAACCAAGAAAATCAAAATCATCAACAAGACCAGCAAAAAGTTCATCTTCATCATCAGGGAGAAATGTTTCATCAATTGGATCTTTTACTTCATCTTCTAGACGAACTTTACTTAGGCTAGGGAAGCCATCATCAAGTGATTGACCACTATTCTCAGATTCACTAAAGTTAACTGCATTAATTAATAATATAAAAAAAACTAAGATACCATTCTCGAGTTAAATAAAACGACAATAGTTCAATAACTCATCCTCACGTTTCTCATGGGGAAGGACAGGCAAAGAGGAAGAAAACAAGCTCGCATCACTAGAAGCATGATAACCATCGTTTCTACCAGGAAGCCTCCACGCACTTTTTTCGTTCCCTGGGATGCTGGTAAATTGAAATCTAGGACCTATATAATATGTGAAATAAATAAATTCCTAAAACTTTCATGTAAAAAGTGCTACAATGTAACAAACAGCGGATAAATCTTCTAAAAGGACAACATAGGTTCTTTAAACTAACCAGAGATGGAATTTTTTGATGATTGCTCCATCGACAACACTTCCTGAAGGAACGGAACCAAAAGTCCAAATATTAAAATTCTATAAAATAAATTTAAAGAACTCTTAAGCAACTTTAGGTAAAGTAGAGAGGTCGATATATGAGGTGGATTATCCTAAAACTTCACCAAGAAGTACAAAATCAAAGCCTGTAAACAAAATGCCAACCAAGCTCAGCTGTGGAATAAAAGAGCTCAATTCAAGTGAAATTTCAATCAGGACTTGTTTAATTACACAAATATTTAAAGAAGAACTCGTTTAGTAAAATTTCGATTTGGTCAACCCACGCCCATACTCAAAAGTGATATGATATAATCAACTAAAACTGAATCCCAATTCACAGGAACAACAAAACATTAAACTGATTAAAGCAACCCACTTGATATTTGCCACTAATACTCCATCACATGCATAAACCACACACAACCCTAAGAAAATATCACAACTTTACTACGGCAAACCCTATAAAAATAGCATCTTTACCACAAAATCGTCCAAAATCACAGTTTTGAACCCAAACCCATGTCTAAAAACCCAGAAAATTAATATAAAATTACAATACAAACAAAACCCACCTCAATTATTCGGTAGAAAAGGACAAATTCCCAAGAAGAATTAGAGAGAGAAGAAAAACAGTACCTCACGAACAAGACGAATAGAACTGATAACTGCCAAAAATAAAGATGTATGAGAGAGAAAGAAGTGGGGTTCGGCGAAGAAAAGAAAAAGGAAATTGAAAATCTTAGGCTTTGTGGGTTGAGAAATGAATTTACAAGTTATTAAGACAAAAAGGACAAGGCAATGAACAAAAGTACAAAACACCTAAAATAATACAGTTCCGTAGAAGAAGAGAATTTGTTTTCGTCTACTCTATCACTTCCTTCTCTCCCGCCGGAACACCTGTAATTGTTTTTTCAGAAAAATAGAAAAAGAAGAACGAATAATTTTGATTGTGCAAGAGAGAGAAGCCCACAAAGCAAAATGGTCCAAAGGGGAACAAGAGTGGAGAATGATTGGAGGAAGAGGGTGTCTATATCAGTATGACAATATCTGGGTTCTTTTATAAAGAATTAATTAATAATTATTAGTACATTATAATATTCAATTCATTATGGATAACTTGTATTCTTTCTTTGATAAGCTCTGTTTGGGGAGTGATTACGATTACGACTGTCAACGGGTTAAATCATCTCAATCTCGGGTCAAATTTGGATAAGGTCCGGATCTTGTTAAATTTGAGATATTCTAGTCTTTTTGGAATCCGATATTTTCATTTCAAGATTATCATATTTGTTTTTTTAATAATAATTTTGTTAATGTCATAACAACTTTCATCACTTCTTTAAGATTTCTTCATAATTCAAAAAACTCTTACATGGAAAATATTTAATCTCGAGTTCTTGACATATGTAAGCATTTACTTCAAATGATTTAACAGATCTCCTTAGAAATTATAAGTAATGATATTAATGTAAGATAATAAATTTGTTAGATGATAATATGCTTAAAAATAAAATCATGAATAGAAATTTTTTTTTTAAGAATCAAAGGCATTTTATTAATGAATCAATTAATTTAGTTAGATATTTTGAATAGAAGTAGGCAAATTAACAGGATCTAGACTAAAACATTCAAGTTCCTTAGCCAAATTGTGCGCCACTACGTTTCCTATTATGAATGAAACATGAATACATTGTGGCGGAGTCAGAAAGTACTTTTTTCACGGGGGTCCATTATAAAATCGAAATTATACTTAATAATTAAAATAAAAATAAAATAAATTACTAAAAAGAATTCTACAATAACAAATGATGTATAAATAAAAGTTGATGATATAGACGGAAGAATTTACATATGTGGTCAAATTGACATATTTAACCGTTCTTCCTTCTCTTCACAGTCTAACACCTCATTAGATATTGTTATATATATGTAATTTTCATTTAATATCGAGGTTAATTTTTTATTAAATTGGATCGATTAAGATCATATTCATATCAGATAACAAATTTTCTTAATCAAATCTCCAATAAGATAATTATTATAATAGAAGTTTGCAATATGTTTATAATATGTTTCTTATAGTAAAAAGAGAATGCTCCGTATCAATCGTAGTCACTTGACAATTTAGGGGTGGGCACGAGGTGGGTTTGGGACGGATTCGAGGCTAGATATATAGGTATAATAAATTTCGGGATTGACACTTTTCATCCCAAACCCGCTCCATAATAATTCGGGTACCCGGAAGTGGGTACCCAAATTATTGCGGGATGGGACGGGATTACGGGTCCCATATTATTTTTATTCATCAATTCTTCATCCACCTCACAAAATAATATTACAATATTTCGTAATTATATTTCGTCATTTCCCTTTTGCTAAATCGTATCACGTTTAGCTCATTATTACGTAAACATATCATCAATTCATCATAACGACTGTTTCAAATATATCCAAATACGATTAAAAAGTGAAATCATATAATGAACATATGATAAAATACGATCCACATCGAGTCTCAATAAAAAAAATCCAATCCAAATACTATCTATAATTGATACCAAAATAATTTATCTAAGCCTACACTTCAATTACGCAAAAGTTATAATTTTTTAAAACAATTAAAAGTCTAAAATCATTTAATGACCCATAATATTAATTACTAATAACTAATGTAAGATTTAAAAGGAATATTAGGGTAAAGTAAAAAAGTTCATTTATTAGATAATGTTAATTAATTAATAATGTAAGTAAAATGTATAAATTATATAATAATAATATTATATAGGCGGGTTCGGGTATTCGGGGTTGGAGAGACCAATCCCAAACCCGTCCCATATTCCCGTAATAAAATACGGGTATTCAAGTTCGGGTATCCAAACTCAAAAAAACACTCGTTCCGCTCGGGTATTTTTAAAACAGGACGGGTCGAATTTGGGTTACCCAAACCCGAACCCAACGCCCACCCCTACTTGACATACAATAATTTTCCCCATAGATATCTTCAAATTATCAATTTTCTCATTTGTGTTATGACAACTCATTTGTGAAATATTTCCCCATAAATATCCTCAAATTATCAATTTTTCTTATTTGTATTATGACAACTCATTTGTGAAATATTAATTTCACAAGGGGGACTTCTAATGTGACTCATGTTATGTGACCTCAAATTAATTTAAGGCATTGGATCATAAAAATGAAATCAAAACCACATAAATTTTATAATATAGAAAAAAATTAAACGTATTTAATTATGAGTTACATGTTTAACAGGTTAAAATTATAATTTATCTTATATTCTTTAATATCCCAAAGTTAACTACAATAAATATTTCTAGTTACCTTCTTTACTTTTTTTTTCTACCCAAATTAATTTTAAATCACCATAAAAATTGTATGTTTCCACATTGTATGGTACTAATTCATAAATAATAGTACAACACCCCCAATGGGGATATTCTTGCATAGATCTGGTCTATGAGATTTTTATAGACCTTGTGGTGGTAAATACGCCACATCATACATTTTGAGAGCATGACATCATCAAAATGTATGATGTGGCACATTTACAATCACAAGGTCTATGAAAAGCTAATAGACCAGGTCTATACAAGAATTTTCCCCCCCAATGTGTATAATTCTTCACATTACATAATATAATGTCTCACATTTAATAATAACGATTCCACATACTAAGTACGGTCTCATATTTGTAGTAATTAGTCACATTATATGGTATTATCATTAGTACTAATCAGTTTACTGATAATTCTTCACCTTATATGGTATATGTCTCACATGTAATAATATAGACTCACATAACATAATATTGACTTCACATACTTATTACGTTCTCATATTAATAGTAATTAATCACATTATACAGTATTAGCATTACTTATATCCAAATTACTGATAATTTTTCACATTACATGATATATGTCTCACATGTAGTAATATAGACTCATATATCATAATATTGAATCCATAAACTTAATACGGTCTCATATTAGTAGTAATTAGCCACATTATGAAGTATTACAACTAGTACTAACCAATGTGTATAATTTTTCACATTACATGGTATATGTCACAGATGTAGTAGAATAAACTCACATAGCACAATATTGACTCCACATACAAAGTACAGTTTCTTATTAGTAGTAATTAGCCACATTATGTAGTACTCCGTATTACAATTAGTACTAACCAATGAGTATTAAAATATATTATGAATTTTTAGGAGATTAATATTAATTATTCAACACGAAATACTATATGTCGTTTATTATAAAATATTATTATAATTATTATTTATTTTTACCATAATTTATTAATTTGTAATTTATTATTGACGTGTTTAAATATTACAATGAATGTGGTCCAATAATAATATAGTAACATGTTAAGTGGGTAATTTATTAATGATGTATCGTAATTCTATTGATTATTGATGTGGTTAAATATTACGATGAATATGATCAAAGAAATAATATATTAACACATTAAATTGATAATTTATTAATAATATTAGTTATAACTTAAATCATACTTGACATCACCTTAAATTTTTTTCGTAGTAGTGATACTGCTAGATTCAACGTTGTACTGTAAAAGAATCATTGACAACACCTCATAATTTAGGTCTAAATGTGCTTGAATTGCTGGAGAGAAATGGCTCTTCCAAACAAACCTTACACAGTTATAATTATTTTCCTTCTCTTTAATTGGAGCAATAATTGGCTACATTTAAGTTTGATTTGGAGTCCGTTGACCTTAGAAACTATATTTGCAAATTATAAATCACATAATATAGGACTTGGTTTTGGATTAAAATACAAGATTGCCACTGGTTGGTATGTGGGCATGATTGGTGGACAGGGACAAGATCGAAGAAAATAATTAAGTTTCCATTTTTCCTTTATCAAATCTATCCCACTTCAAATAGTCCAGACAGAATATACCAACGGGTTGTAATATTTTTAATATAAAAAGGCGAAAAGAGGGAAAAAGAGGAATTATTTTAATTTAGAAGGATAAATTATTTTTATTTACATTGTATTGGTTGTTAACTTGTTCCCCGGAATTAAGGATAGTTGTGTGTGTACATTTCTTTAATGATGATTTTTTTTAATCATGAACTGAGCAACACTTGTGCCAACTTAATTTGTTATGCTACATTTAGTATTAATTTAATCCACCCGAATTATTTAAAAAAAATAGATGACTGGATTATGACAGTTTTAGCATTTAGGTTATTAAAGTCAAATATTCCATGATTATAATTATAAAAATATTTAATTGACTATCATAATATTCGAGAGCAGAGTATAAGTTTGATGACTGTACAATTCATGTTTAGTGGTTTTGAAATTATTAGAGAACATTTCTTCACAATCTTGTACATGAGAAAAATTATGAAGGCACGTCCCGCGATTTACATATTTCGAGATTTTAGGACAAAGATTTTGAGAATTCAAAATTAGTCTGGGGTAAAATTGGACACATGAATCAATAAAAAATAAATTAAGGTACTAATTTAATTTATATGCTACCAACAACAAGAAAATAAGTACAAACATGCATAGCACTTCGTATTTTGGGTCACTCTAGCACTTGGTTGTACTGTGTATGATTGTATTTTTAGTTGTTTATTTTTATTTTTATGGAATATATATTTTTCTTGGGGGTTGAGTGCTTCAAAGTCCACAAATGTAAATTTTGACTATGAAATGGCTTTGGGTCCAAACAGGAAAAAAAATAACTAAAGTAAATCAAATTACAAAGAAAATATATCAATAGCCAGTATATCACTAATATTAAACTAAAAAATAATTCACATTACTAATGTCGAGATTTAGGGGAGAAAAATATATTATATTTGGAATTCAAATTATTTATAGTATTGGAATGTAATATTATTTTGTGTGACGATTTAGATGATATTATAATAATATTTTCTCCATCTCATTTTTCTTTATTCATTTGTATAGTTGATCACTCAATTTGATTAAATTTAAAAAATTATAATAAATAATTTAGAGTGATTTACACTAAGACTTCATGAGGTTTAATTATATTACAAGAAACCCCATGTAGTTTCAGAAATTACAAGGACACCCCCTGTGATTTAACAAGTCTTACAAGGACACCCCCTACAACTTGTAAAAATATTTACAAAAAACATCACGTAAGGGGTGTCCCTGTAATTTTTGAAACTACAGGGGGTTCCTTGTAATAAGATTAAACCTCAGGGGGTCTGAGTGTAAATCACCCAATAATTTAATTAATATATATCACTAATAAGTTGATGATATCATATAACACCATATATATTATTTCAATATTTAAAATGTTCAATACACCATAAATGTGAATAATTTAACATGATAAGTCACTTAGAAAATTGAAAAGTTGAATGAGTACTGTAGCTAATAGAATAAAAAATAATGGGACAAAGGAAATATTATAATTACCCTCGCTTATTATTATATGCCCGTATTAAATGCAACAATATTAATATTAGTCATAAAAAAAAAAGGGTTATCATTAGGATCATGCACTAACCTATCGATCTTTCTTAAAGTGTTGATCAGGTCCCATATACAAATTTGAATTTTCATGGAGCCAAAGCAATCAAAGAAGTCCTCATTACATCAGATTTTAACTTAAGTACTCCCACCTACCACTATTTTCACATTTCTACCACTTATATAAGCAAAATATGATACATAATTAGGCTCAAAATTTGATCCATTGATTTTGCATGTGGTTTGTTTAGTTATTCAATATAATTACCCTAGCCTATCATGAAAGTTAGGAGGAAAATGAGGTTGTTTAATAATCATTTGTATATGTAGTAGTGCCGAATGGATACACCTACCGCTCCATCGTGATATGCATTATGCACAGGGGCGGATCTAGAATTTCAGAGTCGAGGGGCTCAAACTTTATTATCAATAAAAAGAAAATTTACACAAGCACATGATGATTGAGTACGATAAGATGTATTTTCGCTATACTAGAATTATAGTCGATTTTCTTTAATATCATAAAATATCATCTAATATAAAACTAATATCAAATTTATCAACTATTATGTTATCATAAATAATCAAATAAACCATTAGCAGAATATATATTTTATATTTTTTTAACCTATATATGGATTTATATTACGTATAAAATAAATGTAAAACAGTAAATAAGCTAATTTCATTGTAAATTCTATACAACTTCCAAAAAATTAAACTTATTTTGCTGTAAGAAGTAAAGAAGAAGCAACAAGGACTATGCCAAGTTTGATTTCTAATTATACAATTACAAAATTTAGTAATTGGATTTTAGAAGAAACAATTAATTAATCTATATAGATGTACTAAGGGGCCGTTTGGGAATTAGGAGATGCTACCTGCTGGGTATTGCCTTATGAGTTTTTATGAATGATACATGCCCAAAGTGGGCCGACTCATTCTGCTTTTATATTAAAAAAGTAGACCTACTTAGGACACATGTAAACCAAAGAGAGCGGAAGACAATACCCAGCAGGTAGCATCTCCTAAATCGCCGTTTGGTAAGACCTAATAGGGGGTATTATGTCGTATTATTTGACTTAATATGGATTATTACAACGTTTGGTGACATTTCTCTTATACCAGGTTAAATAGATTAAACCTTACGACCCGGTATTAAGACTAGATTATAATCCATCCGTCCAGGCATGTGTGGATTAATTAATCTGGGTGAATATGAATTATGTAAAATGTAACTTATAACCTCAATTTACATATTTTATTTTTAACATATCATTAAATATCATAAATTCTTCTCAAATATTTGAAAAGAGAAACACATTCTACATTAATAAATCACAAATTAAAATCTATATCAATTTACAATTAACATGGAGGCATTTAAACTAAAATATTAAACAAAATATTGGAATTTTAACATTAGACCTTGAACTCATGAAGAGAAAGTCTGATTAAGTGAGACAAGATAGATATTGTGTACATAAAATTAATAAAAAAAAAACATAAATATTAAAATTTAAAATTTTCCTATGGACACAAATATTAATTTTGGGGCCCCTCCAAGTAAGGGACCTTTTATGCACCGACTCTAGCACTTGGGTCGACCCTGTTTTCTTGAGTTCTAATGAATGTGAATTTATTTATTAAAAAGAAAAGAAAAAAGGCACAATGCGAGCTACTGATCCAGTAACATATATATTGAAATTTGTGCTAAATAAAACAACAAAAGGACACTTTTAACAATAAGAATCGAGAATCGAGTAAAGATGCAAAAAACACCCACAAAACCCAGTCATATTTATTAGAAAGAAAAACTCTATGTTAAGAGTCAAAACCCAACCCAATATTTATGGATTTTTTAATACTCTAACCCAAATTCAATTAAAAAAAATCTTGAGATTGCACCATGAAATCCATTCGCGTTGGGGCGGGTTGGGGTGATTTTTGCGATTTTAGTTTTCCTAAATATAATATATATTTTTTATTTGAGAAATTAAATTGACAAATTAATTATCTACTTGTATTTGGTTGTTATATTTCGTATATGGTTACATTTCATAAATTTATATAAACATTATGCCTTTTCTTTTTGAATCAATATAAAACTACATTCAAGATAATCGAATATCAACTAACAAAATATAATTAAATATTTTATGAATAAATTTAATAAATTTACATAAACATATAATTAAGATAATCAAAATATCAACTAAGAAAATAATTATTTTTTATTTTATTATATTGTTCTTTTGCATAATATTATTTTCATTTATTTTCCTATATTTTGGCTACTAGTATTGACACTTAACTTGATAATAAATGTGCAGGCACTAGGATTTTTAATGGATATATTGACTTTCAGATTTGGAAGTGAGAAATAAATTAAAAGTATATGTACGCAAACTTATATTATATTGTAATAGATTAGAGAAATCACAATGAATATAAATTTACATACGTTTGCGATTTTTGAAAGTAGAAAATCAAATCCGATTGTATTTTGCGGTCATTTTTTCAACAAGTCTATGACCAACCCATTCAACCTTCAACCCATTAAACTCAAAAATAGGAATTTAAGTTTTGGGATTGATATAAAGAAAAGATGAAAATAAATTTTATTAATGAAAAAAGTCAAGAAGTTGAAAAGTTCCATACTCAAATAATTTTAAATATCAGGATAAAATAAAATAAAAAATTAGTATAACATGACATAACTTCTCTTTTTATATAATATAAATATAAATATATAGATAAAACATACTACTACTATACCAAACAACACTAGGAAACAATTGACATAATTGAACTCATTTGGGTGGGGTGGGGTGGGGGTTGTCATAAAAAGAATTCAAGAGATAGGTTTGAAAATCATTTTCCTGATGTCATTTTTCTAAATGGATTTCGTCATGATCTATTGCTTTCATTAAAAGAGTATGAGATCCTGTGGTGTTTAATTATACAAGTTTATTCATGTCCTTCAATGCATTCTTGAAGGGTACATGTCAAAGAACAAGAAATAGGTAATTATCAAATTGAAAAAAAAAAAAAAAAAAAGGAAATAAGTAGGAGGTAGGATTCACCTACCTGTCGGCTGCAGCCCTAAATAGTGAAATTACAAATTTGGCACAATACAATAGAACACCTTGCAAGATTGATACTACTAATACTTAATTTCATATTTAGTATCACAATTTAATAATTAGTTGTAATATTTATATCACCGTCAAAGAATTGGACTGAAATGAAAGGAATTGAGCCCGTATATTGCATATAGCCGTTATATCGTCATTGGGAGAAAAAAATCACGTTTTCCTCACTTTCATAGGGAAAATGATCACATTGTTTCATCTTTCGGAGAAAAAATTATAGGGCCTGTTTGTTTGGTGTTTGGGAAAGTAGTGTGGGAGAGTAGTTAAGGTTTATGAAATAATATCAATTTGCGTAATGTTGTTTGTTTGGGTTTTGAGAGAGTGGTTTGAGAAATAAAGTAGATATAAGTTTTTTTTGGGAGAGTTAGGTTGTAGTTGTAAGATGTGTAAGACATTATGTCAAATCATGTTTGTTGTGAGTTAAATTGTGTAAGAGATATGTTACTTTATGTCAAATCAGAGTAGAGTTTATATATGTTTTGTTTAGAGATAATAAAATTGTTGTTTGTTTGAATTTTCGGAGAGTGTTTTGAGAAAATTAAGAGATGAAAAATTCATTTCAGAAAATAGGAAACATGTTTGTTTGACATTTCCCAAACACGAAATTTTTTTGGGGAAACGCCAAACAAACAGCCCCATTACATTTTCATCGCATTTTCACTCCAAAAGACGAGATAACAATCACATGCGGTGCATGAGACCAATTTCATAGATTTTTAACTAATTATTTGACGATGATATGAACATTGCAACTAAATTTTAAGTTATAGTACTAAATATGCATCTGTGTATCTAGAGGTACTAAATTATCAAATATCTATAATATGGTAACAAATATGCAATTTTCTTGTCACAAGACATTCCAAAAAGTTGGACATAAAAATAATAGCAATAAAAGTTGGGCAGGAATAAAACCCCTAGGCCCTAACACCCCCCCGCCCCCCTCCCTCCCTGTGTCGGTGTCCGATATTAACCTGCCCCCAACCAACAGCGGCTGAAGGGTTGCTTTAGATCCGCACAAATTCATACTATATATACCCAAAGCAGATAGGGTACTGTAATTAAGAGGACTTTGATTATCATATGTTGTTGTAAGGGTTGTTTGATGGTTGTTGTTTGCAGTTGTATGATTAATATTGGTAATTAATTTATGAAGGATCGTTTTCTTTTCATTTTCAACTATAACTCGAAACGTACGAGGTGGGATTTCTCTTTCGATATCCGAAGCCACGGTCGATGGGGTAAATGTGGCTGAGTTTTTCTTCATTCTTTATTATTTGACAAAGAAGAACTTAATAATTCAATTTAAGTGCTACTGAGGATTAAATTTTGTGGAGTATTTCGGGTTTTCTTCAACAATGCAGCCGGATCACCGAAAGAAAGTGAGCTATTTTCCCCCCTTTTTTGATGAATTTTGGATGTCAAGTTTATATGATTTACGTGTATGATTGTGTTGAATTCAAGATTTTTAATATTAAGAGTTATAGTCCTTGATCATTGGATGTTTGGTGTTTTTCGGGTTTAATGCTTTTAGTTGTAATCCTCCATTGAGTTCTTTTTGTTGTTTTTCACTTTCATATCCTCTCAAATTAATGCCATATTAAGTAGCTAACTAACTTTATCTTATCTTTCTTTATTAGACTGTTTCTGTTAAATAAAGTGGATAATTAGCTTCATCTCTCTTTCCTTCTTCCCATTTCATTTTTGTATACTTGTTAATTAGTTATGTAGAGCTACTATCCAATGTTTGTTTGTGGATGATGCCCACTATCTTTTGGTTTAACATGCTATATTAGGTCGTTTACAGGTGATTTACGGTGGGATAATGTTAATTCTCTACATGAGTGTTTATATTAACTTGTCATGGACTGGCCATTGAGTCCTAAACAGGCACTAATATTTTTAAAATTGGCTTGTTTATTTCGTAGATTCCATTTGGCTATAGTTTGCATTTTTGTGTGCTCTGTGTTTTTATTCGTAAAGAAACTGAACCAACTTTTTTTCTTTTCCTATGGTGTCTGACCTTTCCCTTAGGTTGCGTGCTTATTATGTTTGCATTGGCTTTAAAAATTAAACTATATCTTTGTAAATTATTTAAACTTTTTTTGGTTATGTTATCAATCACTTTGAATTTACTTTTGCGGCATATTGTTCTGCTTCTTTCTGCAAAGCATAACAAAGGGAATGCTGCTTACAATGATAGGGGGTCAAACATGATGTTATTCTTATTTTTATTAGCAATGCATGTTCAAATTCAATTTTATTTGTTGGTTGATGTATAACAACTCTAGAATACATGCTTTATTTCCTCAATGGAGTATAATTAATTCCTTTTTTTATGTAACAGAGTTCCACAGAAATGGACTTCTTTTCTGAATATGGTGATGCAAGCCGGTATAAGATCCAGGAGGTCATAGGTAAAGGAAGCTATGGTGTTGTTTGCTCGGCAATCGATACTCATACTGGTGAAAAAGTGGCAATAAAGAAAATACACGACATATTTGAACACATTTCTGATGCTGCTCGAATTCTAAGAGAGATTAAGCTTCTCAGGCTTCTGCGACACCCTGATATTGTTGAAATTAAGCACATTATGCTACCACCTTCTAGAAGAGAATTCAAAGATATCTTTGTTGTTTTTGAGCTAATGGAATCGGATCTACATCAAGTTATCAAGGCTAATGATGATTTGACTCGGGAACATTATCAATTTTTCCTTTATCAATTGCTTCGTGCCCTTAAATATATTCACACAGGTGACCTCGACTACTTACTTGTTCTTGTCTTTAGCCTAAGTCTCTCTTGTTCACCCATTTGATTAATTTGTTACTGAGAAGTAGTTTGGTAGCAAGTATTTTTATTTGATTAAGTTATATCTTTGGTTTGGTAGTGTTGATAAATAAAGTGTGACCCACAAACATGAAATAAGCTACCACTCTTAGACACTAACACAAATATAAATATCACAGGTCCAACCTGTGTTGATATAATCTTCACTCTCTAGGCTAATCTAAATACTGCCTCGTTTTACTAATTTGCCACTAGTTTATGCTTTAGATACAGATAACAAACGAGTTTCAAAATTTATCGATCTCATTCATAATGAGTCGAATTGACATGATTAATATCCTCATTGTTATCCTATAGTTGCTAAGAAACGAGTTATGAGAGTTTGTAATAATATCTAATGAATCTAGTTTTTGGCTGCAGCTAATGTTTATCATCGAGATTTAAAACCGAAAAATATTCTGGCAAATGCAAATTGTAAACTCAAAATATGCGATTTCGGATTGGCTAGAGTTGCATTCAACGACACACCTACAACAATATTTTGGACGGTACAAATCAAAAACACATATATAAATAAATACTGTCAATACTGTTTGCCTGTTTCTGATAGTAACGCCTAAAAAATACAGGATTATGTTGCGACAAGATGGTATAGGGCTCCTGAATTGTGTGGCTCATTTTTCTCGAAGGTATCATAATTTCTTTCTCGGTTTATGTCAATGAAAATTTAAGAATGGTTTGTTTCTTGAGATTCAAAATATTTTTGCTTCTTTTGAACACCAACCTGTTCCAGTTTTACTATCATATAGTTTCTATAAAAATGGCTTTTGATTACTCTGACATCGTTAATCTCAGTTAAGTTTCCTTACGGCATAACATGTGTGGCTCTTAGCAAACTTATCACGTTATCTTTAGATTACAAAATTAAGGCTGCTTGAAATTGAGCCTTATAATACACGATGGTGGCATGATTAATATGGAATACTATATATCCAGTTTTACCATCATAGAGTTGTTTTTTTAATTACTCTGACATTGTTAATTTCTGTTAAGCTTCCATACGGCATAGCATGTGTGATTCTTAGAAACTTATCACGTTATGTTCAGATTAAAAAATTAAGGCTACTTGAAATTGAGCCTTATCATACACGATGGTGGCATGATTAATATGGAATACTTTATATCCAGTTTTACTATCATATAGTTGTTTTTTTATTACTCTGACATCGTTAATTTCAGTTAAGCTTCCATACGGCATAACATGTGTGGTTCTTAGAAAACTTATCACGTTATCTTCAGATTCAAAAATTAAGGCTACTTGAAATTGAGCCTTATCATACACGATGGTGGCATGATTAATATGGAATACTAACTATATAAAACGTGAGTTGCTTGGTTTCTGATTGAGGAATTGCATTTTCTGTCCCGCAGAGCTGATACTCAGCACTATTAGTCGCACTCTTTGGCTGGACATTTTTTGCACATTTTGTCCTTTCCTAGTTTCCTCCCTTTCAATCCAATTTAGGACCAAAATCACAACAGAGAGAGACAGTTCTATGGGACCAAAAGTGCTAAACAAATAATTTCTTTTAAGACTGAAAGTGCAAAATATGGATGCAAAGGATGAAATTTGCAAAAAAGATTTAAAATTTTGGGACCAAAAGTGCTATTTGCAAAAAGCAAGCTCCTTAATTTGTTGTTTGTCGAGTCCTGTGGGACTCAAAATGCAATTTTCTCGTTTCTGATTCCTTTATTGTGGCTCATTTCTGATTGATCTCACAAACTTCTCGTGGATTAGTTCTCTTGTATGGGCACGTGGCGTCACATCAAAATTTGTGTTTTCATAATTATAAAGCATTGATTTTCTAAACTTTTGATTGCGCATTTGTTCAGTATACTTCAGCAATTGATATATGGAGTATTGGCTGCATTTTTGCGGAGGTTTTGACTGGGAAGCCACTTTTTCCTGGAAAGAATGTTGTTCACCAGTTGGATTTGATAACTGATCTTCTTGGATCACCTTCAGTGGATATCATTTCTCGAGTATGTATCAGTTTTGTGATTTTTATGACTTTAATTTCAATATTGTGATTATTTCATTCATGCAGTAATCTGAATTTTTTTATCTCTTGTATTTTATTAGGTGCGTAATGAAAAGGCTAGAAGATATCTCACAAGCATGAGAAAGAAACAACCTGTTCCTTTTACTCAGAAATTTCCAAATGCTGATCCTATGGCCCTGCGGCTATTGGAGAAGCTTCTTGCTTTTGATCAAAAGGACCGACCAACTGCTCAAGAGGTTTGATATTGCCTAGTTTCTTCTAAATTTGTATGGCAAATTGCATTGCTAGTTCCATGGGTTTGGACCCTCAGTACCTTCAGTCCCAAAATTTACAAAATTACACTTTTGGTCTCACTTTTTTGAAATATTTTGCACTTCCGTCTCGTACTTCCCTTTCCCCTTTTTTTTACGATTTTTTGCACATTTGCTCCCATACATAGACTGTCTCGGTTGTGCATGTTTGGGGGGTAAACTGGATGGAAAGGAGACAGATAGTACCAAACTGCAATTATTTTTAAAAATGGGACCAAAAGTGCAATTTTTTGAATTGTGGGAGTAAAAGTGCTGAGGTCCACCCATGGAACTAAAAACAAAATATTTCAAACTTATATCTAATTCGGAATTCGGAATTACCTCTCTTTTTTTTGGTATACAACTATATAACATGATATCCTTGTTATGAAAGTGTTTAGTTTTGCTTTTTTTTTTTTTTTAAATATATATTTTTATGTGCGTTTTTAGGCACTGGCTGATCCTTATTTTAAGGGATTGGGCAAAGTTGTAAGAGAGCCATCTTGTCAAGCTATTTCAAAGATGGAATTTGAATTTGAGAGACGAAGGGTCACAAAGGAGGACATTCGAGAGTTAATTTTCCGTGAGATACTAGAGTACCATCCTCAGCTTCTTAAGGATTACATCAATGGAATCGAAGGAACTAATTTTCTATACCCAAGGTATTTACCTTTTTTTGGTGCTTTTTCATTTTTATGGTTTATTTTATTGTGAAAACATGAAAAATATATCTTTTTTGCAGTGCTATTGATCAGTTCAAAAAGCAGTTTGCTCATTTGGAAGAAAATGGTGGTAAAACTGGAATAAGTATCCCACTTGAGAGAAAGCATGTTTCTCTTCCAAGGTACATTCCAACTTCAGCATTTTTCTTTTGGGGGTGAGTGTGTTTGGGTGTCTCTTTTTCACAGCATGTGGTTTTTTGTAGCTTTTTTCATGTAATCATCATTTAATTCGAGATCTATATATTCTTAAGTAATTGATTTTAATTGCTCTATTATTGGTTGGACCAATGTAATAGGTAATCCATCTCACAAAGCGACATTGTATATTATCCTTAAATATAATTAGTTTGGTCGAACAAAAAGAACTAATGTATGTGTAATATGTGAATGCTCCAATCTTAGCAATCTACTTTTTATTTTTCATGATTGTTCAGCATGTTCTTAATTTACAATTCTTCCTGATTGTTGCCAAAATGTTTCTGATATTTGACTGAGCATACATTGGAAACTAATATTTTTATGTATCACTTTTGTTCTTCTGCTAGAGCCTAGAGTTAAGGTATTATAGTCATTAGCTTCACTTTCATTTGCACTATTTTGCATCATATCAACACTTGTTATGATGCAGGTCTACAATTGTATATTCAAATACAATACCTCCAAAAGAGCTGACTGCCATTTCAAATGCGAAAGATCGGCAGAATGTTGAAGAATCAAGAAGCAGAAACACGAGAGACTATCACGGGCTTCATCCCAGCTTATCAAGAACCTTGCAACCACCCCAGAGGATCCCACAAGGTACTTTTACTAATACCCAAATTACCCCTGATATATGTCTGGAAAATTTCACCAAACGCCTATGAGCTTTGCAACTCACTACATTTATAACAGTACAATGTTAAGTACTAATGGAGATTGATGACATTGTCACCATTACCCCTAAATTCAGAAAGTTCCCTCAGTCAACAGATAGTTACCCAATTTTGTAGACTGAAATACCCATTTAAATAACACAAATAATATTGGGTAATTATTATAATTTTTCTCAAGTCGATTTTTTACCATAAAAAATGTTTAATCCTCAGCTAAACAAGGTAAATTTATTGGTCCAGTTCTTTCCCCTCAAGTTATTCCCTCGGCGGCTTACTATTATCAGAGAAACGGGTCTGGGAAGGTACCCGAGACTCAAAGAGATCACTTATCTTCTCAAACCAAACAATTTAATTATGGGATGGCTGCAAAATTAAACCATGATGTAGCTATAAATATAGACAGCAATCCATTTTATATTACTCGGGCATCAATGACAAAGGTGGGCCGAGTTGATGGTGGAATCGGTGTCGCTGCAGCAGCTACGAATGTGGCTGCTCACAGGAAAGTAGGTAATGTCCAATATGGTATTACTAGGATGTACTAAAGAAAGGTTTTCTTAATCTTGACTGCATAAGTTAGTGTACAGTGAAAACAGGCAACAGTTGGTTGTTACATGGGAACATCAGACGCATAGTTCTTCCTTGTAAGAGAACCCTGTGGTATTTTCGCACACGGAATAATATGTTAGTTCAATTTTACAGTCTTGAACTCTTGATTATATTCTTGATGTATTTTATCCATGTATTCTTTGTGTGCGTTTGCGACTGTGCATACCTTGCTTTTGCGAATTTGGAATTATTCATTTTTATTGTTTCTCATTTTTCTAAATTATTTGATTAAATTAGGTACAATAGTCTTATGCTAGGCAAGTTGTTTCTAATTTGCCACATCATTTAAATTTCGGTTTGTATATTTAGTCGATGGTATCGATTTTGTGCATTATCTATGAAAGACATGTTCTATATGAGCCCATTTGGATGGATGGATTTGGGTTGGGTGGATTTGAAATCCCTTGTCAAATCCATCGTTCTATTTGGATGCAAAATTAAATCCATTCATTTGAAATCCTGGATTTTAGTCCAATGGATTTCATGCCAATTTTAAGTGGATTTGAAATTCCTCCTAAAACTAGTCATTTGAAATCCATTTTAAAAAAAGTCCACATTGTGTACTTTCAAAAATTACAATTTGATCCCGGATTTTCAAAAAACCTAGAATTGCAATTCTATCCATAATTTTTAAAAAATTAAAATTTGCAATTCGGCTACTATTTTCAGAAATTCGAATTGCACTTTGGTCCCTCAATTTTCGGAAATTGCAATTTTGACCCCAGATTTTCGAAAAACCCAAAATGACAATTCAGTCCAGAATTTTCTAAAATTAAAATTTTCAATTCGGACCTTGATTTTCAAGAATTGAATTTGCACCTTTGGTCCCTCAATTTTTGGATATTGCAATTTTGACCCTAGATTTTCGAAAAATCAATAATTGCAATTCAGTCCAGTATTTTAAGAAAATAAAAAGTTTCAATTCGGCCCTTAATTTTCAGAAATTCAAATTTGCACTTTTGGTTCCTCAATTTTTGAAAATTACAATTTGACCCCAAATTTTTCAAAAACCAAGAATTGCTATTCAGTTAATTTTAGAAGATTAAATTTTCAATTCGGCCACTGATTTTCAGAAATAAAAATTTTCACTTTTGGTCCCTTAATTTTCAGAAATTGCCATTTGACCCCAGATTTTCGAAAAACCAAAAGTTCCAATTCACTCTAGAATTTTCAGAAAATTAATATTTTAAATTCGGCCCCAGATTTTCTGAAATCCGAATTTGCACTTTTGGTCCCTCAATTTTCAAAAATTATAATTTTGCCCCAAATCGATTTATGCGATTTTATCCCGAAATCAACAACAAGAATTAACTCATAGAGCAAATTATAAGGCACGATTGGGAATTTCAAAGAAGACAAATGATATATACCAAACAATGGATTTTAAATGAATGGATTTGAAATCCTTTGTAAAAATATCTATCCAAACAAGAGATTGCAAATGAATGGATTTCAAATCATTGGAATTTCAAATCCATTCATTTGAAATCCCTCTTCATTTCAAATCCATCCATCCAAATGGGCCCTATAAGAATTTAGCTCAACCAACCACCTATTCTTTCTAAGACAAGTTTGTCTGTATCTCTTAATCCTACTGATCAAGAGCCGCAATTTGGTTAGATTTCGGTTTTAAAATTTTAGTTTGGGTTGCTGTGAAACATTTGAAATTTCACTTGAATTGAGTTTTAATGTGGAGTTTTAAGTTTAGAAAAAGTTGAAACCTCATTTAAATTGAGTTTTGATGTTGGGATTTGAAAGAAAAAACGAAGTAGTTGGTGTTAAATTAATATCTTTTCTAGAGAAAAAATAAAGAGTATGTAATAGATTATTATCTTTTATATGTTTGATGTTTATTATTATTATTATTATTATTATTATAAATGAAGTATATTATGTTCTGGTATACAAGTTGAATTTGGGTTTGGAGAAATCTGTACAAATATTTAAGTCCATACACAACCCATTAAGCCCAGACCCGCTTGTTACCCCAAAGTAAATTTAAGACCCAACCCATTACCTTTGACCCGACCCAAATCCAGATCTGGGCTATCAGCTGGCGCGACAGTGGCAATCTTTTCTCCATCCCCAAACCTGATCTGCCAGAAAAAATGGAATGATTTCATTGGTGTAGAATGAAGTAATTGAGAAGATATTGGTCCGTATGGGCAGCTCAACCGGTCTCAGAGGGGGAAGTTGGAACAAGTGACCAAGGATCGAACCTCACCAGCGGCAGTGTGGGAGCAATCTCTCAAAAAATGAGGGGGGCTCCTTGTGCGCAGTGAGTACTGGTCCCAGCCTCTGTTGCCGGTTGAGTCACCATGATTTACCTCCTCTCACAATCCCGTCGGACAGGGAGGTGAAGGTGTCCGGGGTGAGCGATTTCACCTTTTGGAACAAGTAATTGAGAAGATATTGTTTAATGTAATCACTGCACCGAGAGATTTTTGAGAGATTTTCTTTTTTTTTTTTTTTTTTCGAGAGAGCTGCACCGAGAGATTGTTTAATGATTAGTGAAACTCAAATGTAGTTTTGTCAGATTACCATGAGATTGGCTATAGATCCAAGAAAGTTGGTACTTCCAATGTAAAAATAATACTCGTATTCCTTTGTCCCAAATTATTTACTACTGAAATCTCACTTTTAGGGAAAAGATAAATTATATGTATAAAATACCCATATTCTTTATTTATCTCATCATTATCTATTTATATGTTATTTAAGTTTTATATTATCTCTCTTACTTTTTCTTTTACATACCTGAAATATGTAATTCATAGTGTATTGAAACCTTAAAATGACAAATAATCTAGAACAATTTTTTTTTCTCTAAAACGATAGATAATTTGGGACAGATGGAGTAAACAAAAACTAGGGGCCTGTTTGTTTGGTGTTTGGGAAAGTAGTTTGGGAGAGTAGCCGAGGTTTGTGAAATAATCTCGATTTGCGTAATGTTATTTGTTTAAGTTTTGAGAGAGTGGTTTGAGAAATAAAATAGGTATATGTTTGTTTTGAAAGAGTTAGATTGTAGGTGTAAGATGTGTAAGACTTTATGTCAAATCATGTTTGTAGTGAGATAAATTGTGTAAGTGATATGTTACTTTATGTCAAATCAGAGTAGAGTTTGTATATATTTTGTTTAGAGATAAGAAAATTATTGTTTGTTTGGACTTTGAGAGAGTATTTTAGAAAATATAAAACATATTTGTTTGGCATTTCCCAAACAAGAAATTTTTTTGGGAAACGCCAAACAAACAGGCCCTAGGAATTTGGTAATTATGAATTATTATTTAATTAGAAGGAAATTAAGGTATCTATCTTCATGCATGCATGGCTTGTTTGGCAGCAACAAATTAAGGAGATTTTGGGTGCAATGCTATGAATTGATCACATGGAGACTGTCCCAACTCCAAAATGTCGTAATCGCCGACTCTTGTCCCCTTCAATGAAACACCACCACTCATCCATTCCTCTCTCTCTCTCTCTTCTTCGTGTGTATAGTATATAGTACATAGTACGATTACATAAATATATTTTGGACCATTCTTTTGGTACGACTTTCTAAAGATGACTATAGGTTAATTATAAATAGGAGTATTTGACATTATATTAATTGTCACTATATGCGTCACGAAAAGGAAGCAAAATTTATGTCTGGATAACTGCAATCCACACATGATTTGAAGAAATTATTTGGTGAATTATAATAAATAAATATAGGAGATTTATTGAAATTAATTTTGATAGTAATACATGTGGGGCCGTTTGGTAGGGTGTATGTGATTAAGGTGGATTAGATTGAAGTTGGATTGAATGTCATACTAAAAATATTTTTGGTAGATTTGATTGAATGATTTCATGTTAATTGTAAATTGGAGAAGATTTTAATTTGTGATTTATTTGAGAAGAATTTAAGATATTTAATGACATGTTAAAAAAAATGTGTAAATTTGAGGTTATTAGTGATATTTACCTGAATTAACTAATCCATTCATGTCTGGATGGATTAATTATAATCTAGTCTTAATATATATCGGGTCGTAAGGATTTAATCCATTTGACCCGGTATTAGATTAATACCACCAAACGTTGTATTAGCCCATATTAACTCATATAATATGATATAATACCCCCTATTAGGTCATATCAAACGGCTCCGTGTAGAAACTTCCTATAATTTGGTGAAATCAAATTCAAAGTAAAATACTTATTTAAAGATTTAAAATTCCTACGAAATAAAGTACTCTCTCCGTCCTTTTTTTTCTTTCTTTTTTTGTATCCTTATATTTTTGGGACCATGTTTTAAGTAAAAATTAAAAATATTGAAATTTAGTTTTTTTTTTTTTTTTTTTTAATATATAAATGCTCTTAAAAGTAGTGACGAAAAGTTAGTGGTGTTTCATCATATCTTTATGAGATAGGATATTTAAAAAAGATATAATTTCATCTGTAAAAAAATGATGTTTTGAGATATTAAAAGATTTAAAGGATTTACATGTAAATTCTAATGCACATAGTACTCATCACAAGGTCCCCCTACCACACAAGTTGAGCATAGGAATCCAGCGGCATATGAGAAACGGCAGGTTGTGGGGCTCAATATAGAACCTCAAAGAAAGAACACGTGCCCCCCTATATACAAATATAGGGTTATTTGCAATTTTACCCTTGAAATACCGTCAGCTACACCCAAATTTGTTTATTTTTGGCAATAGCACCCTTTCTGTTATAAAACCTTCCATTCAACTTGTTAAATGCCAATTTTACCTTTCTTCCTTAACAACTATTTGAATTGATTCTATGATTTTTATATAAAAACTACTCGAATTTGTTCCAATAATATGAACTTGAGAGCATTAACTGTTATTTTATTTATATAGCAAATTTGCCTAATTAAATAACACTAAACATAAATTAGTTTCTTTCATTATTCTATCCAAAATACTGAAACATTGATGTTGAAAACTCTATATTTGAAAAATGTGACCAGGGCATCAATTTAAAAATATCATATGTAATAGTACGATGCTTAATATTTCCAACGAGCTACTATTTTGATGCCCTGGTAACATTTTCCTTAAAAATAACACACGCGATGACACAAATTCTTGAAAATATCAGGTATGATGCTATTGAAAATGATGTTTTTATTTTGATGATATATAGACTTTTCGACACAATTGTCCAAGTTTTTGGGTTAAAATCTTGTAAGATTACTAGCTTATATTTTGTGTGATTTTTTAAAGTAAAATTGCGATATAATAAATCAAGACTATTAAATGTTCCCAAGTTCATATTGCTAAAATCCATTCAATTCAAGTAGTTGGTACGGAGGAAGGGTAAAATGAATATTTAACAAGTCAAATGAATGGTTTGTTAACAAAAGGTGTGTGAGTGCCAAAATAATTTTTTTTTGAGTATAACTGTAAATAGCAATAATTCAGGGGGTGTAAGTGTGAATAACCCTATAAATAAATGTATGTATATATTGCGTATATGTAATTATGTTTTGCAAGTATGCACATGGGTGTAGGTCGTTCAAGAAATTCATGTGATCACATGCCGTTTTGTCGTTTGTTCTTAATAGCCCACGTGGACCCTCTTTACAACTCTGCCACCCTATCCGGTTCCTCCACTCCCGTTCCGTTCTCACCCAACTCTCATTTCCTCGCAAGTGTGATGCAGTTTTTGCACGGTTCTCAAATACTTTATTTTTCTTTTTCCAATAGTAAATTAAAGCTATTATATACATTTTATTATAATTAATTTAGTTGTTAAACGAAGAACAAAATTATGTGTTTACTATTTAAGCATAAAATTTACAAATTATATCTTATGATAAAGGTAAATATTCATTGGTAAGTTCGATGAAAAAATTAATGTACAAAAGATTTCTTAGTACGACAATGGAGTGAGATTGATGATTGACTCGATCAAATCTACGAATACAAAGAATTTATAGCCAAATAAGATCCTCATTCTCATTGGAATCGAACTCAACCAAGATTCTTTGATATATCGATTAGTTCGATATGAGTATATGTATCTGGCATTGGGCGGCTAAGTAGAAAAATATGCACACATAATATCTTAGATGATGAGGTACTCATAGACGTCGATGTTATTTTGACTGAATCAGTTGTAGAGTGAGTATCATGGATATTCTAATATGTAACTAGGATTAGATTGTGTTGACACTAAATATCTTAAATGGATCGAAAAAACTAAATTATTTTTACAAAGTTTTGGACAATCCTAATTTTTTTAGGCATGAAATTTAACCCGACCCATATGTATATCAAGTGATCAAGTGGATCTAATCGAGCCACATCACCCAAGTGCACCAATCAACTTCCCAATTGAGTTCCACGTAAACGGTACGGTACGGTATATAGTATACCATCTTAAATTTTATTTTGACCTAAATATTTTATTACTTTATTAATAATTTTTTGTATTTATATTTTGGATAAAATGATAAATTAAGCGCGTAACGTTAGAGCGATGGATCCAAAGTAAATCCGTGATGAAGGGGAGGTCCATAAACCAAAGCCCAAAACATAAGTAGGTCCATCTTTCTTGGCATTGACATTTCACTTCTAAAACTTTACAATAAATTTAATATAACACCCTTCTTTTTCTTCACTCCCTCCATCTTCACCCCATCATTTTTCTTTTCTCAATGGAGATTCCTAATTCAATCAGTACAATTCCTTCAATAGATCTTGAATCCACACCCACATTATCAAAATCAAAATCCCAGAAAAACCCAGAAATTTTTACCCAAAATGGTTCTTTCCAAGACTCCGCCGCCGCCGTCTCCCGCCGCCTACGGCGGTGCAGGAGCAGAACGAAGAGAAACTCCGATGAGAAAAATAAATCTACTACTGGTGGAGAGGATTCAGAACCGGATGAGAAAGTTGAGGTGGAGAAGAAGATAGTGGCGTTGCAGAAAATAGTGCCCGGCGGCGAAACTCTTACGGCGGAGAATTTGTTTGAAGAGACGGCGGAGTATATATTGTCATTGCAATGTCAAGTCAAGGCTTTGAGATTTCTTGCTGATTTTGTTGAAGGCAAAGGAAAGGAGAAGAGGAAGCTTGGTGCTTGACTTTTTTTTTTTGTTTTTTTTAAATGGTTTTTTATTTACTTAATGTAATTTGGTAGTATATTAATGTTAATTACTTTTTAGTGGCTTAAATCGTAATGCATTGTTATAGTAAAGACGATGTTTCTCCAATCTCCAGCAAAGTGGCTTAACGATAAGGAGAAGAAGACTGATTAATATACTTAAATTCACATTTCGTGACAATTTTTTTTCATTAAGGATCAAATTTATTAAATCTTTAATTGGATATTGATTTTACTAAATTAGACAAAAATAATTCCATAATATTTAACAACTTTTTAGTGGCGTATATAGTACAGCTTATCTACATTTATATTAGTTCTTTTTATTAGATGACGAACTCCTTAGTAGGATTTAAAAGGCTCCGTCTAGTTGTGGGACGTTTGAAAAGGGAAGTTTTCTACTACATTAGAGAAAGAGTTTGGGACGTTCAAAGTTTGAGAATTAGATCGCTTTCTAAAGCTGGTAAATAAGTACTCATTAATTATATCAATTATTTAAGGGGAAAATTATTTTTTGGTACCATAGGATAGGCTAACTTGCACATTTGGTACCATTGGATACGAAAATGCACATTTGGTACCAAATGATAGGTTTTAGTTACAATTTTGGTACCAAACCTAATTTGTCTACAATTTTAATGGCAATTTACCCCCTATGAAATGCATAATGTTCAATTTACCCTTTTATAATTTGGGAAAAAATCAATTTACCCCCTTAGCCGGAGACATGCAAACTATTTTATAACATAGGGGGATAAACTGTCACATTTATCATAAAAAAGCGGGTAAAATGACACATTATCATAACAAAAGTGGATAAAGTGCCGTCTATAAAAATATCAGGGAGACGATATGAAACTTTAACAAAATTTCAAGGCGTGAAATGCTCATTTTTAAGCCATGAGTGGGTAAGTAAATTGAACATTATGCATTTCATAGGGGGTTAAATTATCATTAATTTTGGGGAAAAATTGGGTTTGGTACCAAAGTTGCAATGAAAACCTATCTTATGGTACCAAATTTGCATTTTCGTATCCAATGGTACCAAAATTACAAGTTGGTCTATCTTATGGTACCAAAAAAGCAATTTTCCCGTTATTTAAGCAATTCCTTCATATTTAATGAGTTGCTTCAAACTCTCGAGGTACCTTATTAGAGAAATTAACTCGATGATTGCTAACTTCTAGTAGGACGACAAAGATGCAAAAAAAAAAAAAAAAAAAAAATACATTGGGTTAGTTGGGATTCGTTGTGTTCTCGTAAAAGGAATGGAGGCCTTGAATTTCGGTACTTAGATTCTTTTTAACTCGGCTCTTCTAGCAAAACAAGCTTGACGAATGATCACACACCCGAATAACCTTTTGAGTAGAGTGCTCAAGGTGAAATATTTTCCGAATTGTGATTTTTGGAAGCATCTTTGGGGTTGAATCCTTCCCTAACTTGGAGAAGCATTTCGGGAATGAAGAAGATTCTTGAATCAGGACTTCGTTAGAGGGTTGGAAATAGTAATGCTATCCGAATCTGGAAAGATAATTGGCTGCCACGTCCTCATGCTTTCAAAATCTGCTCACATCCTCATCAAGTTGATCCAAACTATAAAGTAGACATTCTTTTTGGTGAGTCTAATGCGAGTTGGAATAGAATTGATTGAGAATTTATTTTGGGAATCAGAGGCAAGAAGTATTTTATCTATACCCTTGGGCACTAGACAAGGCAGTGATCTATTAATATGGCATTAATATATAGTAACCGATTAATTATTAATAGCATAACTAAAGCTTCAAATAAATGTTCTTACTTGGTAAAATCAGCTTATTGACTAATTCGAGAATTAAAGGTCTTAGCTTCGGAAGCATAATCTGGTGGTCCAAGTGAGAGAAGCACTCGAGATTGGGGTTGGATTTGGAAGCTCCATGTTCCGCCAAAAGTTAAATTGTTCGTATGGAGTTGTTGTTCAAAGGCTCTCCCGGTTCGACAACTTCTCTTGAAAAGACGAGTTCCAACCAAAAACACTTGTCCTCGCTGTGGTCTCGAGAAGGAAACAGTCCTTCATTGTCTTCTTTATTGTACTTAAACAAGACATGTATGGGCCTTGTCAAATTCTCCGTTTGTGCATTATTATTTGGAGACGGGAGACATGGAAGCTTGGTTTCGTTTCTTATACTCAAAATCTGATGTGAGGGAGTTAGAATTTGCTGTTATTCTGACTTGGTGGGTTTAATTTGGGAGTCCGATGATATTTGGCCTAATTTACTCATACGCTTTGCTAAAGATTTCAGTGGACGCTTCAGTCAGCCTTGCTTTGTAGAACTAATCCTCCGATGGACAGATCTTCTCCTCGGTTATCTCCTCCTCCGGAAAGCTTTGTCAAAGTAAACATGAACGTAGCTATTCGTAAGGATGGTTAACTAAAGGACTCGGTTTTTTTTCCAAGAGACAGTTCAGGCCATTGCTTGGGATGGAAAGCAACTTCATACCATTACTTTTAGACCCTGAAGCAGCAGAGGCTACAACAGTACTTCGTGCTCTAGAGTTTAGTATTGCATCGGGTTAGAATCACTTGATACTTGAAGGAGAGCGGATTTTCTATCACACACTGGTGTCTTATCTTTGTGTCACACCAATATAAGATAGACATGTGTCACCCTCTCAAAATTAATTAAGTACCAGATAATATACACTAATACTTACCATATTTTTAAAGGTAATTAAATGAGGAATTATTGTAAATTAAACAAGAAAACCGATAGAAAAAAGGTAATTAAAAAAAATCTCTACATTTCTATGGTAGAGATTATGACTCCTTTTTCTCAGAAATCTCAATCAAAATTCTGCCATTTTTATCATAATTTTTTTCATTTCTTGGCTTTGATATACTTGCATATACAATTTTTTTTATCAAAAATTTTCAGGCGTTTTCATTAATGCATTTCAAAAGGTTAATGATGCATTTCAAAAGGCTAAATGAATGGAAAATTGAAGAATCATAACCTTAATTTTTGCGATTGAGCTATCAAAATATATGCGGCAAAAGTTTAAACGATTAGGTATGATTAGGAATATACATAGAACAATGTAAGATTGGTGAAAATGAGGGAGTAAATCAATAATGAATTTGAATTAAAAATTATTAAGAATGGTGGAGAAGAAGGAGTTATAATTTCTACCATGAAAACGTTTTTTTTTTAAATTACCTTTTTTCTATCTCTTTCCTTGTTAGATTTACAATCATTTCTTAATTAATTACCTTTAAACATATGTTAAGTATTAGGGTAAATTATGAATATCCCCCTCAGGTAAGGTCTAATTACAAAAATCACCCTCACATATTGGGTATTACAAAAATCCCCCTTAGGTTTGTCACCTTCTTACAATTAACCCCTTGCCCCTAAAATGTTCCATTTTTGCCCTTGAGTGTTATTTGTATTGTTTGTAATGTCTCATATATGTTAAAACTTGGGTGCTAATTATTATATCTTATAAATTAAAAAAAAAGATAATTATATATTTACTACCAAAATAATTGATAAAATTTATAATTGCCCATAACTTTTAATAAATATTGCAAAAAAAAAATATTTATATATTATAGCAATTTAAATTGCAAAACATTAAATTAAATAGAATTTTAATAATACATTTTATAAATATGAACAAATTGTTTACACATTAGTTGAATGAATTTATATTATAAAATAGTATATTTAATAAACTAATTTTTTTTAATAATAAGATATTTTAGTTTATTAAAGTTTATATTGTATTATAAATTGAAGTATTTATTGAAATTTATGGGCAATTATAAATTATATCAATTATTTTGGTGGTAAATATATGATTATTATTTATAATTTACAATATATAATAATTACCACTCAAATTTTAAAATTTATAATATATTATAAACATTACAAATAACTTCCAAGGGTAAAATTTGAACATTTTAGGTGCAAGGGGTTAATTGTAAGAAAGTGACAAACCTGAGGGGGATTTTTGTAATTAGGCCATACCTGAAGGGGGTATTCGTAATTTACCCTAAGTATTAGTGTATGTTATATGATACATAATTAATTTTTAGAGGATGATATGTGTCTATTATACATTCGTGTGATACAAAGATGTGACACAAATGTTTGACAGAAAATACGCTATCTACATCACTTCCTTGTCCTAAGTCAATAGAAAAAAAATGTATTTTTTAAGGTAAAAATGGCTTCTTCTCCTTCCTGAAATCAATTTCTTCACCTGTTTTTTCTCTTTCTTTTTATTCTCATATAATTATTTATCCAAAAAAAAAAAAAAAAAAAGTTTCTCAATTAGTGTCTCTTTTATTTAAGAAAAAAAGTAATGAGATAATTTCAGCCGAATAAAAACAATGGAACCTTAAATTTTTACCTTGAATCATACAAAGTGGTATTGACACAGTCCTGCGAATGTTTTCTGATATTTTGAACCCATAAAAAATGGAATTCCTCAAAGGAGTAAAATCAAAGTTTTGGTAATTTTTTTACGGAATACTTCAAATTTTATTAAAAAAAAAAACAAAAAAAATTTGTTCATAGAGGTAAATATTAAACCATCGGCAATTTTTTGTACTAGAAAGGTACACGTGCGTTGCACGTGATTATCTAATTTTTTATATTAATTCCATCATATATATCAATTTCATCATATTATCTTGTATTTGAAATACATAATTAAATTTATTTAATATATTTCGAAGTAAAGTTGAGATCATAATTAACTAATACCAAACTTGAAAAAAAAAAAACTATAATTACTAAGTATTTTTTATCCTAAAAGTACTTGTCTATATACTATTATTATAACAATACCATTTGAACGACCAAAAATATCATTTTTTTTTCTTTTTTAACCTTGATATCTTCAAATGATACCTTCTCATTTGATTTGACCATATTATTTTTCTTTTTTGTCTTTAATCTCTTCGTCACTCAAAATTTCAATCGGGATGAAGTCTTCTTTGACCTTCTTTGTGATTCGGCTTTTCTTTCTTTCAGTAGTTTCTACATCAATTATAACAATCTTTCCATTGATGTCCTTTGTTGTGTCATCGTCATCTTGATCTTCGTTTGGAATTTAAATGGGAATGTAGTCATATTTTTTTTTTTTTTGTGATTCATCTTTTCTTTTTTTCAGTAGTTTGTACATCTTTTCAGAACTTTTTTTATATTGGTTCATCAACATCTTGAGCTTCCATTGAAATTTCAGTGGGAATGTAGCCTTCTTTTTTCATTTTTGTGATTCGCTTTTTCTTTCCTACAATATTTTTTCAACTGATCACAACTTCTTCTGCATTGATGTCAATTGGTATATCATCGTCAATTGCCTCACTTGTCTCTTGATGGTCACATGTTGCTCTATAATCTGTATTTTCTGTTTCATGCAATGTGAGTTGCATCTTTTCTATTGCATCCCCTACAAGATTAAGTTGTCCATTGTTGTTTGTATTTTTGATGGGTTAACCATAAAAATATATTCGTCTTCAGAATGCAAGTTTAATCTCTTGTAATAATTTGATTTATCTTTTCCCTTAAAAAATTATTAACACATTATTAATTTATGAATATTACATATTTCAGGAAAATAACTGATTTTAAATAATATATATATATATATATATATATATATATAGAAGTTAAGACAAAGTACCTCATCGATGGATCTTATGTATTCTTCTGGAGGACATCCAATATATAATATAGCTGCTAAAAAAATTATATTACAATTAGAAATGGTATCCCCCATTCAATATATAATTTGTTATTTTCTTTTATCACTTATCACTTAATTAATATTTAAAATGTCCCTCCAAGACTTAGAAATTTTTTCGAAGGGGTACAATATATTATCACATATGGTCTTCTAAGTCTGAGAAAATTATACTGCTATAACATATCCCGGATATGTATGTGATTGAATATCTACATATTGCGATAATTTTTAATTGAAACAATACTACCACATACGGTCTTCTGAATTTAAGAAAACCGTAAATGATCATATGATAGATGACATTCTCACTTCTTTTTCGAAAGGGTATCTCAGGTTTGTCACTTTATGCAATTAACCCATTCACCCTAAATTTTTTTAATTTTGTCATTGAATTATGTTAGTAAAAATAAATATGTAAAATTTTTTAAATTTTTTAGATTTGTGGCCTTACCAATTTGAGGAAACTATAATAGATGGCATTCCCGCTTTTTTTCGAAAGGGTTCGTCTCTTTCTGCAGCTAAACCCTTGATTTTAAAATTTTTCAATTTTGTCCTTGGTTGTTATTATAAAAAATAAATATGTCAAAATTTTTAATAATTTTTTAGACATACGGTAATTTGAGGAAACTATAGTAGATCATAGATGACATTCCTACTTCTTTGTCAATATAATAAAAAAGGGTCTCCTCCGTTTGCGGAAACCATTAGTAAAAATAAATATGTAAAAAAGTTTAAATTTTTTATATTTATGGTCTTACCAATTTGAGAAAACTATAATAGATGACATTCCCGCTTTTTTTCCGAAAGGGTAACTAGGTCGTTATTTTCTGCAGTTAACCTCTTGATTTTAAAATTTTTCAATTTTGACCTGGGTGGTTATTATCAAAAATAAATATGTCAAAATTTTTAATAACTTTTTAGACTTAAGGTCTACCCAATTTGAGGAAACTATAATAGATCATAGGTGACATTCCTACATCTTTGTCGATATAATAAAACACGGTCTTCTTCTTTTGTGGAAACCATGCAAAGACATAATTTTGTACGTAAGAAAACTGCTAAAAAATTTATATTACAATTAGAAATGGTATCCCCCATTCAATATATAATTTGTTATTTTCTGTAATCACTTATCACTTAATTAATATTTAAAATGTCCCTCCAAGACTTAGAAATTGTTTCGAAAGGGTACATTATATTATCACATATGGTCTTCTAAGTCTGAGAAAAATTATACGGTTATAACATATCCCGGATCACTTTATGCAATTAACCCCTTGACCCTAAATTTTTTTAATTTTGTCCTGGAATGTTATTAGTAAAAATAAATATGTAAAAAAATTTCAAATTTTTAAGATGTATGGTCTTACCAATTTGAGAAAACTATAATAGATGACATTTCCGGTTTTTTTTTTTTTCCAAAAGGTATCCCGGATCACTTTATGCAATTAACCCCTTGACCCTAAATTTTTTTAATTTGGTCCTTGAATGTTATTTGTAAAAATAAATATGTAAAAAATTTCAAATTTTTTTAGATGTATGGTTTTACCAATTTGAGGAAACTATAATAGATGAAATGTCGGGTTTTTTTCGAAAGGGTAACTTGGTTATTTAAATATTAAAATGTCTCTCCTAGGCTTATAATTTTTTTTCGAAAGGGTAATATATTATCACATATGGTCTTCTAAGGCTTAGAATTTTTTTTCGAAAGGGTAATATATTATCACATATGGTCTTCTAAATATGAGAAAATCATACTGTAATAACATATCTCGGATTATATGGTCTCCATAATATATTATACTGTCGAAATCACTAAAATTTCGACAGATTATAGTTTTCGTCGAAATTTAATTATTTTTTCCTTTTTTGTTTTGTTTTTATTCCTTCTTTTCGACAGCATATTTCGACCGAGTATAAATTGGTCGAAATTATTTTCGACGGATTTTTATCCGGTCGAAATATTTTAACGGAAAAATTTTCCGTCGAAAATTTAAGTGAAATTTCAACAGATTTATTTCCGTCGAAAATTTTCTATCGAAATTTTTCCCTTCTCTAGTAGTTTAATAACACCCAGGGGCAAAATTGAAAGTAGTCTATTAATATTCGGCAATCTAAATATGTTATATGCCAAGCTATTCTCGCCTATAATAACAAACCCGATATAAGGCATAGACCTAAAAATTACATGAGCCGAATTTGAGTTAGAAAAATCAGAAAATTTATGAGTCGAGTTTGAGTCTATAGCTATGAAGTCCGACAATATTTTTGTTTGAGCTATTTAAAGCTCGGCTTAATATTCGGTAATCTAAATATTTTATATGGCAAGCTATTTTCGCCTATATTAACAAACCCGATTTAAGGCATAGACCCGAAACTCAAAAAATTACATGAGCCGAATTTGAGCTAGAAAAATCAGAAAATTTATGAGTCGAGTTTGAGTCTATAGCTATGAAGTCCGACTAGGGTGAGCCCGGTTCGGTCAACTGACCGATCCGGATCGGACCGATTAAATCGGTCCGGACCGAATATCGAACCGGTTTTCCGGTTCGGTATTCGGTTCTTGTCTGAGAACCGAACCTTTATAGGTATTGATTTTCGATAAAACCGGTCGGTTTCCCGAACCGAACCGGTTGTCCCGATTAATTTTTTTTTTTAAATATGTTGAGAAACAGGCTTTGTTTATATTAAACTAGCATACGTCCCGTGCTATGCACGGGTTTTAAAAAATATATATGTTAAGTACCTTATATGTTAAAAATATCTAATACAATAATACATATCAATCACATGAATTGTCAATGTGACAGCCAAAGTCGATTTCGAAACCATGCAGTACACAATTATAACAGTAGTGAATAGTGATGCAATTTTTTTTGGTCTTATATGAAAAAACGAAAGTGTGTCTTAGAACATGGAGAAAATTAGTTGAGACCAGAATAGATGATCACATAATGAATAAAACTCTATAAACAGGACACATGAATTTTATGAGATGTGTAAATTATTATATATACCAAAAATAAGCAGCATATTAAAAAGGGGACTAACTCATGTATTAAGAGTAAACGGCATAAGCATGAAACAGTACATGGACCAAAAGTGCTAGCATAAGAAACTGAAAAAGAGAGTTTAAGAATTGAAAACTAACCTTTAAGTATTAATTTTGTGCTCCAAACAAACTCGTATCTGCACTGAATTTATAACTGAAGTTCTAGCGACACAAAAATAAATGACAGTGGCGAACAAATTAATGGGATAAACGATATAAATTCGAGACAATCAGCATTCATTGAGTCATCATGGTAGCAAAAAACTTATTAGAGACCACCGTTCTTATCTCATTCTCGGTCTTGTACCACATACTCCTGCCAAAACAGAAAGCAGAGAACTTTGAAAATGTATCTAACTTGTATATATTAACCGTGAACATAAAGATCACAAGTTCTGACAACTAAAATATAGATTATTGAAGCTTGATACCGCCTTAACAAACATTGAGCGTAATTTACCTCTTTATACAAATTTTAGTAGCATATTTCATTGGCAATTATTGAAGAGCTTTATACTGCCGTAACAAACATTGAGCATATGGAAGAAAAAGGAGTAAAATATTTTGAGAAGAAGATGGGAAAAATTGAATTGTAACTGGGTTTGGGATTGTACGTGTTTTGTGAGGTGGTTATATATTTGGAGGTAGTTATTATATTATTAAGTAAAATAAAATAAGGAGAAAAACATGGGTTAGGGACTATGTAGTGGGTTTGAAGGTGGTTATAGATAATTATTAAGTAAAATAAAATAAATCAAAATAAGGAGAAAATAGTATTTTGGTCAAAAGAAATGAATTGAAGTCAAACACCGCTGTGAAATATATTATTAGTAGATAAGGAGAAAAACATGGGTTAGGGACTATGTAGTGGGTTTGAAGGTGGTTATAGATAATTATTAAGTAAAATAAAATAAATCAAAATAAGGAGAAAATAGTATTTTGATCAAAAGAAATGAATTGAAGTCAAACACCGTGTGAAATATATTATTAGTAGATCAAATTCATGTTTTCCTAACCCAAATTAAATATGCTTCTTACTCCCAACCTAAAATCCCCAATCCAATTTCTCCATCTCTTTCATCCATCTCCGCCGCTTCATCTCCTTTCTCCGCCGGCGATTACCGAACCCAAAGCCCTAAATACTCTCCTCCACAACAGCCCACTCCTCCACTCATCATCCACCGCCGCCTACCGCAGCCCATCCGGCGTTTACAGCAACTCCAGCCACGCGGCGCGGTCGCCGTTTACAGCAGCTCCAGCCCACGCGACCTGACCGGCGTTTGCTCCATCTCCAGCCCACGCGGTCGGCATTTACAGCAACCCCAGCCAGGTAACTTTTTTTCTTCCTTTTCGATTTGTGGATGGGTAATGGGTTCTAAATTATGTTTTGCATAATGCCACAAATCTTGGTTTTAGATGGTTCTAGATGGGTTTTAATTATGGACCGAACCGGGTCAAAGCTAACCGAATTTTCAAGATTGGATAGGCTAAAAACCGGTTTTACATAATATTCGGTAAATATAGGACCAAACCGGACCGAACCGAATCGATCGGTTTTTACACCGAACCGAATCGAATATTTCGGTTCGGTAAACGGTCCTCGATTTTTCAGGACCGAACCGGCCTAGAACCGAAATTCGGTTCGGTTCGGACCAAATGCTCAGCCCTAAGTCCGACAATATTTATGTATGAGCTATTTAAAGCTCGACTCAAAAAGCTTAAAATATCTAATTGACCGTGATAACATTCAAAATTTTTATTTTTTAAACTTACTATAACTAAAAATATCATCACCTTTTCATTTTCCCAATGCTTTATTATACAGTCAATCACAAACACTACTCATAATCTTTCTATTATTAGGGTGAGTTTGGCCTAGTTGTTATATAATTGATTATCACATAACTACTTAAGTCATAATTACTTTTAGAAGGATTGATTATTGAGCAATGGATTAAGCATTTGGATATAAGGTTTGAAAGCTGATTCTAGAATTGCATAAAATTTACGAAATTAACCTTATTTGTAAATTAATACACTGTAAATAGCAATTGAATTTAATACAAAAATAAGAAAATATAAATTAAGTTACTAAAATTAAAAAATATTCGAGTAGATGAAAAAAATGTATGCCCCATATATTAAAAAGATTTTTAACAAGTGTATTACGTTTTTTCATATCAAAGCATAAAAAAAAGTTACAAAGAAAATTAAGAATTAATTATTTAATGATTGCGCCAATCTTGTAAAAAAAATTAATTAAATACTTTGCATTCACAAAGTTAAAGGTGGGTTGTGGGGTAACAAAGGGCAAATTTGGTAACAATAATCAGCAAACATGGCTGCGGTGTCAAAAGCTGCTCCTTTGCTGCTTTTGTTGAATGTGGTAATGTCACGATTTCAATCGGTAATTACACAATCGCAAATAGTGGCCAAACAGTAGAAAATTAACGTTTGAGTTATAATTGTGCATTTTTTATTTTCAAACGCTCGGCCAAACGGGCCCTTAATCTTTCTACTTTAAAATACCTAGGGGCAAAATAGCAATTTACATCCCCTAACTTTCACTAGTCCGCAGAATTAGGACACTTAATTTTTCAGCAAGCAATTTACGTCCTTTAACTTTCACTAGTCCGCAGAATTAGGACACTTAATTTTCCAGCAGGCAATTTACGTCCCTTAACTTTCACTGGATTGTAGAATCGTGACACTTAATTTTTCAGCAAGCAATTTACGTCCCTTAACTTTCACTGGATTGCAGAATCAGGACACTTAATTTTTCAGCAAGCATTTTAGGTCCCATAACTTTCATTGGTCCGCAGAATCAGGACACTTAATTTTTCGACAAGCAAAATACATCCTAAAAATTTCTATACCCGCAATTTTACTCCACTTGACAAAACAAACACCCACTTGACAACAACTATTTAACTTCATCAATATTAATTCAAATCCCCAAATTAATTGTTCAGTTGACAATTATGGAATTTTCAGCGAGTTGTGGACTAAAATTGCGGTCAAGTGGACTAAAATTGTAGGTATAAAAAAATTATAGATTTCGCAGACCAGTGAAAGTTAAGGGATGTAAAATGCTTGATGAAAAATTAAGTATCTTGATTTTTCGGACCAATGAAAGTTAAGGGATATAAAATGCTTGCAGAAAAATACATCCTAACTTTTCTATACCCGCAATTTTACTCCACTTGACAAAATAAACACCCACTTGACAATCACTTAACAAACCGTCTACAACTATTTAACAACATTAATATTAATTCAAATCCCCAATTTAATTGGCCAGTTGGCAATTATGGAATTTTCAGCGAGTTGTGGACTAAAATTGCGGTCAAGTGGACTAAAATTGTAGGTATAAAAAAGTTATAGATTTCGCAGACCAGTGAAAGTTAAGGGACGTAAAATGCTTGCTAACAAAATTAAGTATATTGATTTTTCGGACCAATGAAAGTTAAGGGATGTAAAATGCTTGCTGAAAAATTAGGTGTCCTGATTCTACGGACCAGTGAAAGTTAAGAGACCTAAAATCTGCGGACCACTGAAAGTTAAAGGACGTAAATTGTTTGCTGAAAAATTAAGTGTCCTGATTCTGCATACCAGGGAAAGTTAAGAGACTTAAATTGCTTGTTTGAATATTAAGTGTCCTAATTCTGCGGACTAATGAAAGTTAGGGGACTTAAATTGCTATTTTGCCAAATACTAGGGCAGTAATCTCCCTCCCTAAATCATTTTTCTTCCCCAAAAAAGCAAAAAATTCAAGAATGCTTACTCGAGGGTTTTTGCAAGCAAACTACTTCCTTCACAAAAAAAATCTGGGGAGCTGTCATAGCTAAAACGGTAAATAGTTTCTTTATGATTTTGATGCTACATTTCATAATGCCCTGTATCGTGAACTCTTGTTTGACTACATTATATACAAATTGTTTTACTGTTTGAAGCTGTAGTTTTTTTCCTTTTTATTTTTCAGTTCTTTTGAAGCTGTAATTTAAGAGCTTTTTTGTTCGGCCACTGATTTCAGAAGCTGTAAGGTACACATCTCTTCATTTTTCTTACTACCCCCTTCAACTTGTTCTTGTCAAGCTGCTGTTCTTTCAGTTCTAGTCAGTCATGACTTTATCACTTTAGCTTTGTTTAGAGTGATTATTAGTCCAATTCTCTGTGGTCAGCTTCAAGGATACCACATAATGCTCGCACTCTTGCGCTATATAAATTTGCAGCAGTAAAATTTGCGCTACAGGATACCCGAAGTAACCAAAAGTTAGGGAAATTTGAAGTTTGAAAAAAAAAAAAAAATTGCAGTTGTATGTTGACAGAAACATACATTTACCTCTTAGTTGTTAATTTGATTTTTCCTTGTTCGAGAAGTTTTGTGCTTTCTGCAAATCTTCTTTAATAAGATCTACCATCTTAGACCTTTCAAGCATTAAGTCAGCCACATCAGTATGAGTACTGTCCAAATAGGGACCCATAGAAAGGTTAGGTGGATCATAACCATATAAAGCCTTGAAAGGAGTCATTTTCAGGCTTGAATGGTAGTTGTTATTATACCAATATTCAGCAAGTGTCAACCATTTGAACCATTGATGAAGTGTTTGGCTAGTGAAACACCTTAGATAATTTTCCAAACACTGATTCAATCTCTGACCATCACTTTGAGGATGGTAGGCAGTACTCATATGCAAATTAGTCCCTAAGGATTTGAATAAATCCTTCCAGAAAGAGCTGATAAATATCCTATCTCTATCAGTCACAATGCTGACTGGCTGACCATGTAGTTTCACAATATTGTCCAAGAAAACCTTGGCCACAGTACTAGCAATATAGGGGTGAGATAATGCTAAGAAATGTGCATACTTGGTAAACCTATCAATAACTACCAGTATCACATTCTTACCATCAGATTTAGGTAGGCCTTCCACAAAGTCCATGCAGATATGGGACCAAGCCTCCTTAGGAATTTCCAGTGGTACCAATAACCCAGGATAAGGATTGTTTTCATGATTAGCCATCTTGCAAGTATCACACCTCTGAACATAGTTGAGAATATCAGTTTTGAGCCCAGGCCAGTGGAAAATGGCTTTAGCCCTTTGATAAGTAGCCAGCATTCTAGAGTGACCATCAACAACAGTCATGTAAGCTTTTGAATACCTTTTCCCTCAAGTCAGACCCCAACCCCACACAAACTCTTCCTTTATATCTCAAAATCCCTTGAGTAAGGGTAAAATCAGCAAATGACTGATTGTCAACAGTAATGTAGGATCACCTTTGTAACTGTCAAGAACTTCCAACATCCATCTAGGTTGGACAGTTGTGGTGGCAGCTAGGTTAGCTTCTTGATCCATATCTCTTCTAGATAGGGCATCAACTACCCTGTTCTCTGATCCCTTTATACTGAACCTCATAGTCCAGTCCCATTAATTTAGAAATCCACCTATGTTGTAAAGTAGTTGTAAATTTCTGCTCCATAATATATTTAATACTTTGCTGATCGGTCCTGATAATGAAATGGTGCCCTTGTAAGTAATGTTTCCATTTCTGGATAGCCAGAAGTACTGCCATGAATTCCCTCTCATAAATAGATAAGGCCTGATTCTTTGGACTCAATGCTTTGCTCAGGAAAGCAATAGGCTTTGAGTCTTGCATTAGAACTGCCCCAGTCCTTTTGAACTAGCATCTGTATCCACCACAAAGTCTTTGTAAAATCAGGCAAGGCTAGAACAGGTGAAGTAACCATAGCCTTCTAGAGATTATCAAAAGCAATTTCAGAATCAGCAGTCCAAGTAAACCCATCCTTCTTGAGCATATCAGTAAGTGGTTTACTGATAAGACCATAACCTTTGATAAATTTCCTGTAGTAGCCAGTAAGGCCTAAGAACCCCCTTAATCCCTTCACAATAGCTGGTTTGGGTCATTCCAGCATGCTTTTCACCTTTTCAGGGTCAGTTGATACCCCCTCCTCAGTGATGATAAGACCTAAGTACTCAATTTGGTTTTGGCCAAATTGGCCCTTGGATCTCTAAGCATATAAATGGTGCTTCCTCAGTAAAGCCAGAGTAGTGTTTAGGTGGTGTAAGTGATCCTCAAAGGACCTGCTGTACACTAGTATATCATCATAAAAAAAGCAGAATAAATTTTCTCAGATAAGGTGCAAAAACCTGATTCATCAAAGATTGAAAGGTAGCTGGGGGCATTGCAAAGACCAAATGGCATCACTAGAAATTCAAAGTGGCCATGGTGTGTCTTGAATGCAGTTTTGTACATGTCTTCCTCCTTCATTCTAATCTGGAAATATCCAGACCTAAGATCCATCTTAGTGAACCACCTAGCACCTTTCAATTAATCCAATAGGTCATCAATTACTGGTATTGGATAGTCATGCTTCACTGTCATAGTGTTGAGGTACCTATGGTCATGTGGAGTCCTTCTTCCTCACTAAGAGAACAGGTGAGGCAAATGGGCTTTGGCTGTGTCTGACTGTACCATTTGAGAGTAACTCCTTCACAACCTGTTCTATCTCATTCTTATGGGCATGAGAATACCTATTAGGGTACATCTGCTTAGGAATAGCCTCAGGTTTAAGGATAATGTGGTGTTCCACCCCTCTGTTGGGTGGCAACCCTGTAGATTCTTCAAACATATCATTGTATTGTTCCAATAGCTGTTCCATTTCTGAATTGGTCATAGGATTGATCATAGTCCCCCGCACAGAAAATAAGCAACCAATGTCCCCCTCATCTCCCATTTGTAGCATTTTAAACAATGAGGGTGCAGAGATCAACTTACAATCTCCTACATCCTTAATTGTGTTAAACTCCACTCTTTTACCATTAATCTCTATTCCCATACTCTTGTTTTTATAGTCAAAGTCCAACCCAACATGAGTCATCCAGTCACAACCTCCCAGTTTAATCAGTCTGACTGAAAAAGTAAAATCATAACCTTGCATGTTCCAAGTAAAGTTTGTAATCTTCTTTCTGCTGAAAATCTTTCCCCCATCAGCTACACTGATAATCATAGGATTAGTATTCTCAATGTGGCTGTTCAATTTATGAGCTAACTCCTCATTTATGAAGCTATGTGTGCTGCAAATATCAATCAAAATGTTGACCTTATTGTTTCCCACTTCACCTATAACTTTGATAATGTTAGTGCTAACACTACCAGCTATAGCATTGATTGATACATGTATGTCTTCATCCACAATTCCTTCCCCAATCAGCTCCTGTTCTGACATGGACTGAAGGTAGGATTCCTTATCCTCTTCAGACCACAATATATAGACCTGTTGTTTCTTACATCCATGGCACAGAAAAAACTTCAAATCACAATTAGAGCATAATCCTTTTTCCTTCCTAGCATTCATCTCTGCATTTGTAAGGAATTTTCTGGGTGGCAGCAGGGCAGGTGGGGTGTAACTATTAACTTTTGGAATACTAGCTGGTGGTGAAGTAATAGGTGCTTTCCTAAACTCATTAGTGTTAGTACTGATAATAGGTTTGTAGGAACCTCTATTCCTTTTAGCAATGGCATCAAGAGTGACTTCCTGTTTCCTAGCCAGATTAATAGCCTTTTGAAGTGATTTTGGTTCAAACATAGAGAAAAAAGACCGACTCTCCTCAGACAGTCCACTTACAAAACATGCAATGAAATAATCTTCATCATAGTTCCTGTAGAAGACCAAAGTGAAAGATTGACAACTCTGAATACTTTTATTGTTCTTTCGAAACACCTAACCAGTGCTCCAAGCATCGGAAAAACCGCAGCAAATTTGATGTATTTTTATACTATCCTATATATGTATATATAAATGATTGCTCTCATTATCTGGAAGAGGAGATTACGTGGAAGTACACAGAATAGAAAATGGGGACAATGTTAAAGACGAAACCGAAGAAGTCGAGCAGCTATAGTGGTTTAATTGGGAAAAGAACTTGACAGTAATATTCTTGAGGTGTTATGCAGTAAGGAAGCAATGTTTCTCCTCTTCCATGTGGTGTAGTGCATTAAAGTTCCGATATTTCTTGTTGTTGCGTGTTTTTGTCTATTCTTAATATAATTAAAAATAGAAGTATTTTGGAATCTTTGAGCATTTTTATTCCATGGTGCATCACAAGTGTTGTTTTATTCTATTTTCAGTTTTGTTTGATATATATTTTTTTATCATAGTTATTTGTGGATGAAGTAAATGGAGGCCTGTATATGGGGTTGGAGGTTGGGTTGTGAAATTTTGGCCTTGGAGATTGTTGAGGAGGTCCAGTTCTTGCTGAAAATGCCATATAGTTAAGTGTGTCATTAGGTTTGTGGTATTGTTGAATGGATCTTTGAGTTTTTTCCTGCCAACCTGTGTGACTAATTGGGACAGGTGGTAGTACCAGGCTATTGGAGTTCTTCATCTATTAGTAACTGTATTCTGAGTATTTAAGAATTTTTCTGGTTTTGTCTAGTCTATTTAGAGTACTTGATCAACTCCATCCTTTTGAAATTTCTGTTTCAATTGATGATTATCTATATGTATGTATTTCCTTGGTTGTTCATCTTTGTAATTATTTTTCTGTAGCTGTTCATTGACTGATCTTTGCATCTTGCAAATTGTGCTGGGGCTAGAATTTTAATCAACTTGTTATTTTCTATTTTCTTTTGTGCTTAGGTCTTAAAAATTTGAAATGACTTCCAAGAAGACAAGGAAAACTTCCTGCACAGCCCAAGATGGACCTTCTAAAAAGAAAGGTTTCAAGAAGTCGAAGAATCATAGTAGTGAAAATACTCCTTTTAAAAGATTTGAGACAAGGAAAGGTAGTAACCTGTTCAAGAAGTATACTTGTAAAAAAGAAATCATTATGGAGGCAGGCTTTGATATGAGAGATGAAACTCAACCAGGATACAAGGCCATTGAGGCTAGAGGCTGGACTAAGTTTTGCTCACCTCCCACATTAGAAGGATTCAGGGGAATGGTCCAAGAATTTTATGTTAACTTCAAGAACATGAATATTGAGACCCAAAGTGTTAAAGTTAGGGGATTTGATGTTCCTATCTCGGAAGATTTGATTAACGAATATTACGGTCTGGATGTCTATAAAGATGGCTATCAGGATGAATATACGACCCTTTGCCAAAGTCATATAGACATGGAAGAGGTCATTAAAGTAATTTGTAAAGAACAACCCAAGTGGATAGATAGAGAGAAAACATTATTTAAAGTTGGGTCTCTCAAAAAAGAATCATGCAATCCGTGGTTCAAATTTGTGATTTCTAGGTTCTTGCCAAAAATTCAAATCAGCACAGTGACTATGGATAGAGCTCTTCTAGTTTATTGCATAGTCACTGGTAAGAAGATTAATGTGGGCAAGGTGATTTATGGAAGTATGGAGAAGGTGTCAAAGAGTAATGCTGTTAGCTTGTACTTCCCTTCTCTTATTACAGATTTCTGCATACGTGCTGGTGTTCCCAGAGAGGAAAATGAGAGCGTTATTTACAAGAAGATGATGATCAATTTGCCGGAAGTTTTGGGTACTTGTTCAAAATTAGTAAGCAAGGACAATTTGGAAGATGTACAACAGCAAATTGACGAGTCACGGGCTAGAGTCGATAACTATTGTCGGGAAACTATTTCAAAAATTCAGCAGTTGGAAAATGAATCATGTAGTCATAATTTTCGCGCACGGGCCCTCTACTCTGAACTCCCGGAGCTTGACAAGGCCAGACTTTTACAAATTTATCCTGACCTCTCGGGGCATGAACAGGTCATATATATTACTGAAAACGACGACATGGACTGGTACCTTGATTCAGGTATTCACATATTCATTATTCAGCCTTTTCTGCAATTCTTTTCATTCAAATTATGATTTTGGATTTCAATTTTGTGTTTCAATAAGAATGTGATGCACTCATGGGAACTCGTATCGACTTAAATTCATCATATGTCACAAGAAAATGGGATTATATTTTGGATCAGGATAACAAAGGGTGAGCAAAATAATGTATTTACATCTTTTCATCTACATCATATGTGATCTTATTAACATTGCGATGCATTTGAATAGTGAAATAATGGTGCAAATTCATCAAGAACAGGCTACCGGTTGTGCCATGAGGTCAATATTTGGTACAGAGTGGCTACATGCTGAAGTGAGTATCATGTTTGACAATTGACTTATTTAGAGACATTAATTTTTTGCATTGAGTATTATTCACATAATTGTTTTGTCAGATTTTGAATTTGTGTGTTTCCATAGAGAGGAGAATGCACCAAACATTTAACAAAGGAGTAGTACACTTCTGGTACTTACCAACTTACTACTCGGTATGTGAGATATAACAAAATCAATTTGCCATAATATTATTTACTTTGTCAGCATAAATGTGTTTATGTTTTATGTAGCAAGCTATACTAGGAGGTTCAGAAAACTTAATCAACATGTTGAAAATTTATGAAGATGCAATGAAATTTTGTGAGAAGGTGATGTTTCTCTAAACTTTTTTATTTAAGTGTGAATCTAATGAGCACTTTATTTACAGTTAGAATCTAATGAGCACTTTTTGATTATATGTTTGCAGATTTTTGTTCCAATGCATGAGAACAATTGTCATTGGTACGCTATTGTCATCGACTTCAAAAAACAAAAAGTACTCATACTCGATTCATATTGGAGTGACAGAAAAATCTACGATGATGAACGTCTGAAAGCAGTTGAAATTGTGGTACAATTATTACAATAAACTTTCAGTGGTATGCTAATGTTGTTTGGATTTTTTTTAACTTAAGAATGATCTTTTATCAAATTATAGGTTCATTTCAGCCACACACTATTTACAAAGCACTTCAGTAAACATTATGAGCATAATTTGGATAGTTTCACGATTGAACCCGCCTCATGGATTCCATATCATGGTAATGGTAATGATTGTGGAATTTGGGTTATCAAGTTCATGCAGAACCTCCATGATTTGAATATTCTGAAGTATATGGTATGTTTTTTCTGCTTCGTGGATTGAGAAAGAATAACTCAATCCATTTATAGTTGACTGATCTGCTCTTTGCTTTGTGGATTAAAATTAATTTTGTATATGCTTAGGAGTTTAATTCTGCCGAGGAGCGCCGGTCCTTAGCAAGAAGACTTTTTTATGACGAAGACAACCAAGTCAGAAGAAGTATTCTGCTAAAGATACTGAATATTTGATTGAAAAGGAATTGAAATCAAGCAAAACAAATGATTAACCTTCTTGTTCATGGGCATCATCTATGCTTTCGTCCCTTGTGAAGGTGGACTGATCAACTTGATTGTATTTTGATGCCATCTCGTCTCACCTCTTGGAAATAGAATTGGATATTGCAATGGTTTATAGCATCCATATTGTATGTGTATTTGCCCAAATGTGCATGGACTATAATATCTCTGTGATACGGTATATTATCATTATTTCCTTCAATCCATATAGCTGCAACTTGATCAGTAGTTGGATTATTATATACTAGTTGATCTAAATTCACATCTTTTGAGATATGGAGTTGAACATCTTCCATTGATGGATAATCTTTTAATTGTTTAAACACCTTGACATACGGATTGACTTTTAGAATTTTCATTAACTTTTTTATAATTGCTTCAGATAAAGATGAATTCTCTATTATTTTGAGTCTAGTCTCAGCTTCATTTTCAATATAAAAAAAGTACAATTGAAAATATGATGGCCCATTTTCATTCGGATTTAATCCTGGAAGATTATGGTAGACCATTCCTTGTGCTCGAAAAGTATAAACCCCATTCTTAGCATTTGCAAGCTCTTTATCATACTTCGAAATCAACAAAAGAAAAAGTAAGTGGACCTGACCCATTTTATTATGCAAATAGCTTGTATAGGAATCATGATCAGTTTCGTTTTATATGCCTCAAAATCATATTGGACGCAATTTATTTCTATCTATTTTTTATTTCACACCAAATGAGGTAAAAGAGATCGAATATGCAATTCAAATGACGAATATTTTTTCGAAAGTTCATAGCCGCTTCTGACTGTGAAGTGAATAACTCGAACAACTCATCCGGAATTTCAATAGGTGCTAGTTTAATTTTTCATTTACCACAACAAAAAGTGCGGGGCTCATATTCAAATCTTTCAGCACCACAATGAATGCATTTAGACACTTTTTTTAATTTATGCATCTCCGAACATACAAGATCATAAAATGCTAATCCTATAAAAATGAGAAATTAATAATAAGCCTTTTAGTAGATATCTTAGAACTTAAGAACACAAGCTTAATTTTTGTACTAACTATTCATATGGGATCATTTGAGCTCTAAGAAGCCATTCTCTTTGGACAGATGTTGGACACTTGATATGCTCTTTAATTCTTTGAATATATGTCGCTTTATTGCCACTCAATCCTAGTCCATGTTTCTTTAGATAAATCTTGCAATTTTTCAACTTGACCATCTACAACATTCAAGAAAATAAGACTAATATAAACACAATTCAAAAATGTATTCACAACATTCATAGATTATGAAACAAACCTTGAATGATTTTCTAAATAGTTTCGTAATATTTTTGATTTTGTTCATTAACTGTCCGTTGATTGTTCCTGATAATCTTAGATCTCTTAACTTTTTCAATATACTTTTGTTTCTCTAGAGGATTTTGGTTAGCATACTTTCTTTACATTTGATCCAAATTTCGTTGTCGTATTATATCTGTCATACACAAAATATAAAATAGATTATCGAGAGGCATACTTTAAATTTTTGAAAACTAAAACTTGACTTTATTATATGTAATAACAAACCTGACTTTGTATGTAATAGCTGATGCATCCCCATTGTTAACTTTTTTTGTTAATCAATTCTTTGTATCCTATACAAGGAGATTTTTTCAGCAAAATTGATGCAAACCCCAACCGGTAAGTTGTTTTAAGCTAGAACTAGAAGGACCCTTGTTGTCATTCTTGTTGAAGTACTAAATTTTTATTATTTTTAATTTAAAAAACTTTGTCATATTTGGTTTTCGGCCTAGTCTAAAGTTCTATGGACTCTATCCTGGACCTCGTTTGAACATGGGGATATATGTTTGCTGATTAAATATACTAAATGGTTTTTATGTTGAATATGGACTTTGGAATTTTGATGGGGAAAGGATCCCTTAAGATATATGTTTCAAGTATCTTTCAAGTAGTAGTGTTTATGTAGAAGTATGATTCTTTAAGTTATTTTCTATTTTACTATTAATAATAAAATTTAAGTAGGGGTATATTAGTCTTCACAAAAAATTCAAGAAACTCTATTTTCTGAACTCCTACTTTTATATATAAAATAAAATATAAAATATAATATATATAATAATAAAATATAAATGATTCAAGTCATATCTGTAATATTTTGAGTCATATTTGAAAATTCTTTTGTGAAATTATGGGTCTTCATACTTATCAGAAGAGGCGATGGTAGTGCTAAACATGACCTTTCTCTACGCAAATGCCTCACCAACTCTAATGCCGATAACGTCCCAAGTAGTGTGCATGCTTGAAGGAAGAACTGATATTCAGGACTTACTTTTCCTCTAAGTTTTGGATTAAATACATAAATAGGATAATAAAAATGAAAAATGAGGTGCTAGCTTATTCACAGAAAAGGATATGCGTGTTTGCATTGAATTTTATGTACATATTTAGCAGATCCACATTTAGTCTTATATATGTACAACTTAAACTAAAAAGCGAAATTCTATTTTTCACTGCACATGTTTAATACATATCCACAATTTAGTTCTATATGTCTAGGGTTGAAAATCAAGCCAAGCTATTCGATATTCGGTTCAAGTTCGTTTGATAAAAAGCTCGTTTGAGTTCGGTTTGTCCAACAAATCAAACAAACTTGAACATAATTTTTCGTTTGATAAGTTTTGAAGTTCGGCTCGAGATCGAGTCGATAAGCTAAATATGAAAAAATAAATACATGTAAAATACCAAGCTACTCGATACTCGGTATGAACTCGTTCGTTAAATTTTGTTTGAGCTCGCGTCGTTAAAAAATCAACCCAAGCTCAAACACGAAATTTCAAACTTAATAAAATTCAAATTAAGCTTGAACAATATCCCGTTCGACACTACTCGGCTCGAAACCCCTATGTATGTCCTGTACTTTAGGATTGCAAAATAACACTGCAAGCAATGGATGCTAAATTATACAATATGCGGATTCGTTCTCCTCATTTTTTAATTTGGGATTATTGGATTGGACCTTTAGGTTAGGTTGGGTTGGTTAGCTAAATGCCTAAATGGTTTTTTGTTATATTTAAAGTTAACTGATTGGGCCGAACGGCTGTTAATGTGCTAGAGCTGGAGCTCTCGGACTCAGCCCAACCCATTCATGATTTGGATCTGAAATTATCAAAGATTGGATTTGTTAGGAATCGGTTGTTATACATGGTAATTTGTTAGGACCGATTTGCTTTGTATGTTCAGGTCAATTTGTTAATTATCAACCATATGGTTACAAAATTACAATTGAATAAAACAATCAAATAATAAAGAATTTTAATTCTGAAAATCACATAACGAACAAAAGAATTCAATCACCCGGAAAAAAGGGGCCCGGATCTTAAAATTTGGACCGCTTGCATTCCTCTGAAAATCCTTGGGGAAACCTGGCACTATCATTGCAGTAATTGTAAACCATATGTTTTTGTTGAACCCATCTCAATCTGTTTCTTCCATTTGCATCAAGTCCTTGAGTTTGCCATGCTTGTGTATTGAAAGAATCCGTCGATTGAGACCCGCAAGTTGACCCGGATACACATCCATTGATGTTGAAATTCCTATAAGAGGCGACAAATGGGGCTTTGGTCCAATCGGTCTTGACCCGCCCGCCTTGTGTTGCCCAATCATCCGCGTTCCAAAGACTGCAGTACACTCTCATTGGTTGGTTCTTAGGGAATGGAATCCCAATAGATTCGTGATTGTTGAATACCCTGATTGGACTATTGTCCACCAAGAATCTGAAAATGACACCAAATTCAAAATTTAGTTTGGAATTTCTCGTTTAACATTTTCGAACTATTATCTAAAACTTCACGCCAAGACATAATCACGAATTAGAAAAAAGGATATTTATAAATTACATGATTCGTTGTTGATTCCAGACAATTGAGTAAGTATGGAATGCTGCAGTGGGATCGAACCAAAGTTGAAATTGTTGTTCTTTGTTTCCTTTTCCTTGGGAATAAACATTGGTGTGGACCGTGTATGGCTCACCGGTCGCGTTGCCAAGAAACTCGAAATCGATTTCATCGTGTCCAACTCCTTGAGATGATAACTGTTATGTTACACAAATAAATCGTTCAATTTATTTAAATAGAGAATTGGGTGCTAGTTAATCCAAGAGACTTGACTTACGAAAAATGTGGTGACGGTTCCGGCAGAATTTCCAGGAACAAGTTTGAGTTGCATATCGAATCTTCCGAATAAATATTCATTCTTGGACTGAAATCCTGAACCCGAATATTTGATCCAAAGATAAGTCGAGGGCGCGGCCCGCCTCGAGTATCTTGGCTCGGCCGTCGCCCCAAGTAATCTCAGCGTCTGTGTTGAAATCAGCCCAAGTGGTAGTAGCCAGAGAAGACATCAGAATGGTAAGTAAAAGCATTGAGAAATTCAAAAGGGTCACAGAATCAGAAAACATTCCCATTTTTTTTTTCCCTTTTCTTGAAAGCAATGTATAACAGAGCAAATGTAGGAATATAATTAAAAGATTTTGTGATGTTTTGTGTGGATGAATGAGAATGAATTAAGACACCCTTATATATATATAAGGGGCCAGCTGGAAAGGTAGGATGGGGCGAAGTATCCTTGCGAATTCGTGAGAAAATTAAAGCGAGTTACGAATAGTGGGAATAAATGAGCTGGATTTAATTGGCTAGCCGTTGGCAAATGCTGGTTTTACAATTTGAAGAGAGTAAAAAGTTTCTGCCTTTCACGCGTATATAGAATGTCTGTTATCATTATATTTTATCCCCAAAATACAATGAGTTAATGGCATTTTACTTCATATAATATTCATAATATTCAATTTACCCTGCGTGAATTGAAAAAGAGCAATTTACCCCTTTTTGGAAATTTTAAAGAAGTGATTTACCCACTTCAACTGGAGAGTGTAACTAACTTGGCGAAATTAAGAATGATCATGAAAAATATTTTGTAACATAAGGGGATAAATTGCAACATTTATCATAACACAGGGGGATAAAATGTCATATTATCATACACATGGGGTAAACTTCAACATAAAAAAAATTTCAGGAATGCGGTGGGAATTTTTTATAAAATCACAGAGAGTAGAATGCTCTTTTTTTCAAATAAAAGAGAGATAAATTAAAATTATGAATATCACATGAGGACAGGAGGTAAATATCCATTAACTCAAATACAAGAGCTAGATGAAAAGAATATCATATGTACTTTGTTTAATTGACAAAACTCATTTTGTGTTCTCTTTTATTATCAAAATCCCATTTAAATTTTCTTTATAAGTTAATAAAGATGTTATGTCAAGTTTGAACTAAATAGAGGGATTATTGCTTATTTTTAAAGTTAACAGGAGTTATTGTTAAATATTAAAGTTAACAAAAAATTTGTTGTTAATTTTTTAGGTGAACATGAATGTTCTTGCATTATAAAGGATAATTGTCAATTTTCCTGCAAAATATGTACTCCAACTTAAAAGGAATTGTTTTTCTAGTAAAAAAAATAACATATGATTTTTTTTTTCCAATTATGCAAAGCATAGGGGATACTTGGCTATTTCACTTAAAAACAAGAGTAAAAACTTGCTTAGCCTAGCTGAACCGGTGTTCATATGAAATCCGACATTAATAATTCCGATAAACATCCGAATTTTCATCATTTTCATGACCATGGGTAACAAAGAATGTTTCAAATTTTGGATCTACATAAACAAAAATAAGTTGTAGTTTCAAAACTTTCTTAATTTGTGCTTTGAAATTTTTATAATTTTCGTATTTTAATAATTTCTTTACAATTTTTAAATATTTTCGAGATATTTGTGAATATTTTTCAATATTTTTTTTCTATATTTAGCTAATTGAAAATTTGAAATAGCAAGGAGAATTTAATTCATTCTGTACGGTAATTAAAATAGATCCGAATATAATTTTTGTACGGTAATTACTGTCTAAACAAATTAATGTACTATTTGAAGTGATAATGAGTGCTTATTTGGGATTCAGATATTAGGTGGTTTGATTTTTCTCATAAACAAAAAAGGCGGTGGTTTGAAATTTTGTAGCAAGTAGTTTATTCGATTATAATTATTCATGTTACAAGATTATTATTATAAAAATAATTTATTTGTTAGATAAAAAAATATAATAATTGCTGTCACCGGAACTCACATTTGTAGTGTTTGAAAAATATTAATTTCTCGGGTCCCAAAAATTGAGCATATATAATACGGAGTTCTAAAAAATATAAAGGTACATACCAGCCCAATGTTCTTTTTTTTTTTAATGGATTAATTAATACATAAAAAAACGTTATTTAAAATTACTATTGGGACTCATACGCTAGTCCAAATTCCCATTACCTACTGTTGCTATTTGGATTAAATATGCATGCCCTATTAATTCTCATGATTTATGAGTAAATAGCAAATCAACTCCATGTATTTTTCTAAATAGGCATTTCAATTCTATATGATAAATAAAAGGACAACCTACCTTCCTTTATTTTTAAAATAGAAGCACACTGCCTCCCTCTCTATTTTTACATATTTACAAGGGGGGTAAATGCCAATTATGCAATACTATAGCGAGTTAATTAAAGTTCTCATTTACGCATATCACTGAGAGGTAAATTGCATATTTACACATATCACAGGGGGAAAATGAGGTGAATATATTGTCAAGAGTAAGATTAAATTATTAAGACTACTTGTCCCATATTGGTTGAAAACAATAGATAAGTCCACCTTATAAGGTCTTGGGCAATCCTCACCTTACAAGCTAGCTTTTGAGGTTGAGTTAGGCCCAAGCCAAGTAAGTGGACTTAGCCCAATCCATGTGGTGAATTCTAATATGGTATCAGAGCCCAGGTTAAAGTGGGCCACCTTCTTCCGTGATGGGCACGATCTGAGAAATCCGCGTGTTGGGATCCACAAGGTCTGGCCAAATTCGCATGTTGGATTCTTACCCACATGTTAATAATTCGCAAATATTGGGCTTTAATATGTCACGTGTTGGGCTTGTTTCACCCACACATTCAGCCCACCCACACGTGAAGGGGGAGTATTAAGACTGCTTGTCCCACATTGGTTGAAAACAATAGTTAAGTCCACCTTATAAGGTTTTTGGGCAATCCTCACTTTATAAGTTAGCTTTTGAGGTTGAGTTAGACCCAAGCCAAGTAAGTGGACTTAGCCCAATCCATGTGGTGAATTCTAATATAAAATGAAAATGAATTCTCAGTCACATTATAGAATTTGTGAGCAACATCTCCACTATCAAAGAGTTAAACTGCTCACTATTTCATATCACAATGAGGTAAATTGCTCATTATTTTATTTTACGGAAAGATAAATTACCTTTTTCGTATCACATTAAGGTAAATTATCTATTAGACATATTACTGAGAATTATTTTGCCAAAAGCCCTTAAGTTTTGTATAAAAGCGTGTTGTTAATTCAATTAGATTAGATATATGTACACTCTAGTCTAACCACCCCCACACATAGTTTAGCAGAATCAAGAAGCTTCATTGCGCGAGGGTAGTGGAACTTACACCCATCCCATATCATATAATAATAATAATAATAATAATAGTAATAATAATAATAATAATAATAATAATAATAGTAATAATATAGGTTCAATCAGGCAATTATTTTATTTCTACCCAACGCGTAAAGCCACTAACTCCAATTTTTAAAACCAGCCTTTTGCCATCGGCTAAACCATTAAATCCAGCTCACAATATAATTAATTCCTCTCAAATTCTCGCATGGATTCTTCACCCTTCTTTCCCTTTCAGCAACTACAACTACAACTATTAAAAAAAAGTAAGCTTAACAGCTGGCTTCTTAAAACATGTATATATAGATGGCTTAATTCAATTTCATTCATCAACAAATTTCACAATCTTTTTCTCCTCACATTTGCTCTGTTATACATAGCTTTCAAGAAATAAAACAAAAAAAAATGGCAACATTTTCCGATTTAAGGACTCTATTGAATTTATCTATGCTTCTACTTTCCATTACGGTGGCTTCTTTGGCTACAACATCTGCTGATTTCTACAGAGATGCCGAGATTAACTGGGGTGATGGTCGTGGCAAGATAATCGAAGGAGGTCGGGCCCTGACCTTATCTCTTGACCAATATTCGGGTTCTGGATTTCAATCAAAGAACGAATATTTATTCGGAAGATTCGATATGCAACTCAAGCTTGTCCCTGGAAATTCAGCTGGAACCGTAACCACATTCTTCGTAAGTCTAGACTTTTAGTTTTGTTACTTAGTTAACTAGCACTCAATTTATCTTTTTTGAAATTGAACGATTTATATGTGTAACAAAAAAACAGTTATCGTCGCTAGGAGCTGGACACGATGAGATCGATTTTGAATTTCTTGGGAACGCGACTGGTGAGCCGTACACGGTCCACACCAATGTTTATGCCCAAGGAAAAGGAAACAAAGAACAACAGTTTCAACTTTGGTTTGATCCAACTGCAACATTCCACACGTACTCAATTGTCTGGAATCAACAACGAATCATGTAATTAATTTATAGATATATACTCCCTCTATCTCTATCCTTTATTCTGTTTTAATTTATTCTGGCATGAAGTTTTAGATAAGAGTTCAAAAAGTTAAACGAGAAAGAACTAAATAAATTTCAAAATTCGAAATTGTTTCAGATTCATGGTGGACAACATTCCAATCAGAGTATTCAACAATCACGAATCAATTGGGATTCCATTCCCTAAGAACCAACCAATGAGAGTGTACTGCAGTCTCTGGAATGCGGATGATTGGGCAACACAAGGTGGGCGGGTCAAGACCGATTGGACCAAAGCTCCATTTGTCGCCTCGTACAAGAATTTCAACATCAATGGATGTGTATCCGGGTCAACTTGCGGGTCTCAATCCACGGATTCTTTCAATACACAAGCATGGCAAACTCAAGGACTTGATGCAAATGCAAGAAACAGGTTGAGATGGGTTCAACAAAAACATATGGTCTACAATTACTGCAATGATAGGCCCAGGTTCCCCCAAGGATTCTCAGAGGAATGCAAGCGGTCCAGATTTTGATTATGGGATTTTATTTTAGATTACAATTCTTTATTATTTCATTCTTTGATTCAATTTGTATTATGTGACCGAAATAAAGTTAAAAGGAAATTTAATGAATAATATTTTATTCTCATTCGGTTGTTTTCTTCTTGTCGGCATATATGAAAGTCGAATTGAATTTTTTGATATGGTATAGGTCTTGAAAATTAAATACGGCAAAAAATCGTACCGTACCGTAAATATAAACAAATAATTTATTTAATTATTTATCCAATAAAATTTAAGATTTTTTTTTTACTACTGTCATTATGACACATAGTCTAATATTAAATAATTGTGTTCAAATTAGATTATTAATTTACAAAATTAAAAGTCCAAAAATAAAAATTTGAAACATAAGAAACTAACCAATAAACAGTTATATCATAAAAAAAGTAACAAATGGTAAATAAATTATCGTCATTTGTTAATGACCTACCGTGGTTAATGCTAAGCCATTAATACGATATTATAAGTTGCGAACCCATCGTCGAATACTTGTTAGAAGAGGTTTTCACTTAATTTATATGACACGCCTAAAAAATGATTAAAACCATTGGAAACCCACAAAGTTTATAGAATATTATTATGTAACTCGTTCATTTATAAAATATTATGCTAAAAAGAAAGAAAAAAATAACCATAATATTTCAGTGGAATTTTGTTTTCTTTCAATTATCAGTCGACTATAAGAGAAAATAGTATGACGCAAAATATTTCTAGAACCGCAAACTGTACCGTACTAAAACCGAACTGTACCGGGTGCATTGGTATGTTATTCAAAACTGAAGTTTGGTTTTAGAATATTAAAAAACCGCAACAGTTGGTACGATATGAATTTAACTAATAAAACCGCAATATCGTACCATGTGCACCTCTAATGTAGAATACATATTATTTACCAACAAAAATAACATTATTTAACTAAGTCCATTTTTGGACTTTTTGGCTGTTATTTATATCAAATTGGTTGAACTCTTAATTCATTTATTTACACTCCCTAGAATTCTTGATTTTCAAATGCAATTATGCATCAAGCTTGATTGGCCTAGACATAACTAATGAAATTGTGCTAGAGTGGACTTAGTCAAGCTAAGTTCAGGGCCTGTCCTAGAGTTTTGAGGTCTTAGGCGAAATTAAAATACGGGCTCCTATTACATATAAAATTTGTATTTACCAACAGGTGATTGGTCTAGTGAAAGGGACTAGTCACTACAAAGTAGCGGACTCAGGTTCAAATCCCTGTTGGGAGGGGTTCCCACTTTATGTGCCCGACGCGCCTCGAAAGGGATTAAACCCTTGGGAAACCAAAAAAAAAAAAATTGTATTTTAAGTTTCCTAAACACGAAATTATTAATTTATTTTATATTCTTTAACATATTTTTTCTTTATAAAAAGGGAAAATTACAATATATTCCCATGTGTCATGCTAAACTGTAAGAAACTATCATGTAATATTTTTTTATTGCATTAAACTTTCTTGTACTTTCAAAATCCTTGCAAAAAATATCCAATTTGTAAAAAATAGATCGTTTTGGATCGAAATATTTCAAGAAATAATTTTTAAATATTTCATGTGAAATTGAAGGGACCAACTTGAAGGTGGCGATAATTGCAAATACCCCTGCCACTTTTTTGATAATTGCATTTCCCCCTTTTTAGACTAAAATAAAATGTGCTGCTCACGTGAAATTTTTTGTCAACAAATTAACGGCAAAACCAAACATGAAAAATGTTCATCAATTTTGTTATCAAATGTGTCGACATTTTGAAAGGTATAGTATTAAATTTAAAAATTTATTAAAAGTTTGGTTTGAAAAGTGTAATTATCTCTTATTTTTAGGAGCGTAAATGCATAGTATTTAAATTTTTCGCAATTATGAACTTTTACCTAAAATTTAGTATCAAACATTAGAGATGAAGAATAATATAATTAGTATCTTAAATTAATTCAACTTGTGCAAAATATTTACATACTGCTATATTATTTACTCTATGTAAGATTATCCCTTATTGCAACTAATACTATTCAAGTTGGTTGAATTATGTGAAATTTGTAAATCGTTTAATTCATTTTTCTACAATGATAAAATGTCATGAGTGATTCTAGTAAATGCATGTGTTCTTTCACAATTTAATAAAAACAACCTAATCTACTTTGTAAAATGAGTATATGTAATTTGTCTATATGTCAAGAAATTAGCTAGTTCTTATTGCAAATTATATTGAAGACACATTTTATGTTTAATTTGAAGGTATTTGATGTACTACTTATTATCTATATTTATTCAGGATGGAAGTGTGTCAACTTGAAATTTAACTGTCATTTCACTTACTTAACAGTGATTTTTAACGGTGTTATTAAAATGTGAGTGGATTTATTAAATAATTTGATCTGAATTTTTATGATACTACAAGTGAGAATTGATATAAAGTTTGATACCACAAGCGCAATTCTCTTCATTTAAATTCAATAATAATCGATCTTATAAATATATATTTGCATGTGTCTAGGCATTGATCTTACAAATGAAATAAATACCTTTGGTTTGCGAGTGTGAAAACCAGTACAAGTATTATGATCATTAATTTTTTTATGAAGGCACCTTTCATCAAATTAACGATGTGTAACTAACGTTGAAAGTTAAAGTAGAGGAAATATTGGTGATTATTGAAACTTAATGGAATGTTTATGTAATTTCACTTAAACTCAAGAGATATATTGCTAATATCCATTTTTAAAATATCAGAAAATTTATTACATAGTTTTAAATTTTTTCATTTTGCTTTGTTTTATAAGATATATTGGTTTAGTTTTGTTTATGATAAATTAAATTTGATTATACAATAATGTTATAACTTCACGCTGAAATTAACAAGTACAAAGTTCACATTTATAGTATATATATATATATATATATATATATATATATATATATATATATATATATATATATATATATATATATTAAGGTGATAATAAAAACATCATGCTTTTACATTATTTGCATTTAGTATTTCAACATTAACCACTTCAGCATCGTCTTCTACTAGTATATACACATAGCTTGTTCCACATGTTCTTCAACCATCCAAAATAGGCATCCCTCCAGGACTTGATGAATATCAAAGCATTGCAAACAGCTGAAAATCCAACAACATATCCAAATGTCAAGAATATATAAAACCAATCAATTTCCCATTTTTTTCCTCCTTCCTCCTTGTAGTAGTAGAATCCTGGAGCATGAACTTTATCAGCATCCTTATCATTGCTGCAACCACTTGTCAGTGGAGGGCCGCAAAGTTTATTTTCAATAAAGCTAGATGCAGTAAGGCTCCAACTTGGGTACTTTTTGGTATTTTGCCCGTCAAGTTGTCATAGGACAAATCCATGTAATTTAAAGAGGTTAAAACCGATATGCTTTTTGGAATTTCTCCCGAAAGGGAGTTCCTTGAAAGATCAAGAGATTCCAATTGCTTCATGTCTCCAATGCCATATGGAATATGTCCCGTGAAGTGATTTTCCGACATATTAAGTGATCTCAGTTCATCAAGACTGGTGATCTATTTAGGAATCTCTCCGGAGAGATGATTTCTTGAGAGATCAATGTTAGTAACTAAATAAAGAGTGATGTCGTAATGCAGTTCAGTTCCTTTTGTTGCGACGGATGCGCTCTCTATATTGTGTGCTCTATATCGTAAAGAATAGTCAGTTACTCTTTTAACTCCCATTTTTCCAGTGCCTACCATCCATCTCTTTGTAGCCATGGCAGTTAAATTGCTAATGCATCTTGGTATTTTCCCTGAAAATATGTTGTCCGACAGATCTAATATTTGAAGAAAATTAAGTCGGCAGATTTCGGTAGGAATTTCACCACTCAACTGGTTTGAGCGTAGAATAAGAATTCTCAACTTGGAAAGGCTTATCCCCATCAATGATGGTATACTTCCAACTAACTTATTATCAGAAAGGTCGATCTTCACTAATTCCGTGCAGTTTTGGATAGATGATGGTATTTGGCCAGATAAACTGTTGTTGTACATGTTCAAGGATCGCAGATTTGCTAGAAGACCAACGGAATTTGGAATGCTACCTGACATATTGTTGCTCCCAATATTCAAGTATTCTAACGACTGCCATTTCATCCAGCAATCGTCATCTGCAGGTATTTCTCCTGACAAAAAATTTCCCCCAACATGAAGAATTTCAAGCCCATAGGTTTCGTTTGTGGCAGTGTCACAAAGGTAGTGCGATAAACCTCCAGAGAAGGAATTGTTGGAGAGGTCCAACTCAATCACTTCTTCTAATCGTGGCAATGAACCGTGGAACAGGTTTGAACTCAAGTCTATGAATGTTGGACCAATTATTACATCTGCTAGAATGTTGCCATGAAGTTGGTTGTGGGAGAGATTCAGATATATCGGGATGTCCCAAAACCAGCTAGGAACATGAAATGAGATTCCGGTATTAGATAAGTCGAGATTAGAGATGTAGCATTTTTGTGTCTCAAGCCATGTGGGAATTTGATTGAGGTCACCTCCTAAGTTCCACGATCCTAGTTGAAGTACATAAAGTTTGAAAGGTGGAATCCAATTTGGTTCTACTTGCAAGGACAAATGGTTTCCAAAGGCAACTAGATAAGATAAATTTGTGAGATTGGCAAAGTGACTTTCACTCACAATCCCTTCCAGCATGTTATTTTCTATTGATAAAGTTGTCCAAAACTATATGGAATATTTCCAGTTAATTTGTTCAAACCTAGGCGTAAGTTTGTCAAAGACGACAAGTTTCCTAGATTGATTGGGATTGGACCTGATAACAAATTTCCATGGATATTTAGGGAGTTAAGGCTTTTGCAAGTGCAAATCCAATCTGGTATGGTAGAATTAAAGTTATTATATTGGAAATTAATATATTGAAGCTTTGTGGTGTTGCTAATACTAGGAATCGAGCCTTCAAAAAGATTACCTTCTAGATTAAGGTAAGTAAGCTTGTTGAGATGGGAAATCCATCTTGGAACAACTGGTCCAAGCTTATTCTCAGAAAGATCAAGAAGAGCAAGAGAAGTAAAATTAACTTCATCTAGAGATGCCAGTTGGAAATTATTATGTTCAAGGCTACAATCGCTTAACTTTAACTCAACTAAAGCAGGGAGATTTTTTATTACCTGTAACCAATTGGTTGCTCTGCTGAGGTTGACATTAATCATATTCAAGTGCTCCAAATGGGAAAGGCCAGACAACCATTCAATGTTGCTGTCAACATTGGATATAATTCCTCCAAGGCTTAAAGTGCGTAAACTCGTGAGATTTCCTAAAGTGTGAGGAATGGGACCATAAAATCCTGCATATGATAAATCAAGATACTCTAGGTTCACAAACGATCCTATGAAGTTAGGGATTGACTCATTAAAGTTATTTAGAATCAAGTCAATATACCTTAGATGTTTTAGATTGAGCAAAGAAGGATTTAATTTTCCTTGTAAATCACTCCGTTGAAGATGGAGTTGAAGAACATGGCCAGTCAGATTGTTGCAAACAACGCCTTCCCACATTCAACAATTAGTTTGTGCCTTCCAAGAAGACAATATATTTGAATTATCTCTTACTGATCTTTTGAAACTTAAAAGAGCTTCCTTTTCAGTATCTGGGCAGACCTTGTAGTTTTGAATATTACAATAGCATAATTGGAAGCAGGAGGTGGATAAAGATATGGTGGAAATAATTAGAAAGAAAAATATAGCTTCACTCATCTTAATTTGGATAAATAAAGATAAATGTATACAATAGTTTTAATTCGTAGATTTTATATTAAACACATGGGCTATTATATACAAATGGGCTATTTCTAGGATTCTTTTCTTTTATATTTTTGCCAAAAAATTAAATATCATAATATAATTTAAATAGGGGTATATAAGTCTTCACAAAAATTGGAAGAAATTTCCTTGGCCAACTCGTACCAATTTCTATCATTTCACATGTTCTAACCGACTTTTCTCGATTTTACCAATTTTTTATTAACCGATCCATTTTTTCATGAAAAGAACTCCATGAAATTCGAGTATCATCAATTTCATCCATTTTTTACAAAAAGTGCACGTATTTTGCAAGTGATTAATAATATTTTTTTAATCAAATTAGAAAAGTGCGCGTGTTTTGCACGTGATTAACTAATTTCTTTTGATCAAATTAGAAAAGTGCACGTGCTTTGCACGTAAAACTAATTTCTTTTAATCAAATTAAAAAAGTGCACGTGTTTTGAATGTGATTAACTAATTTCTTATGTTAGTTGAATCATAGATATACCACATAATTTCTTTGATTAAATCGCTTTAAAGTTGTTATCATTTTTAAGCTCTTTAATAAGTTATAATTTTTTAAAAACTTACAAAATAAACATCGATTTTACCTGCTTTTACATTGAGTTTATCATTTCTTTTTTATTATTTTAACCCGTTCGTTCACAATTTTTTTATGGTTTATCCAGTTTATTTAAACGATCCATCCATTCTCAAGTTAACCCATTAGTTGATTTTCACATTAGTTAATCAATTCACCCATTCTCTTAACTAATTTCATTTAATCAAATTAGAAAAGTGCACGTGTTTTGCACGTGATTAACTATAATTTTTAAAAACTTACAAAGAAATATCAATTTTACCTGCTTTTACATTGAGTTTATCATTTTTTTTGTTATTTTATTCCGTTCGTTCACAATTCTTTTATGGTTTATCCAGTTTATTAAACGACCCATCCATTCTCCAATTAACCCATTAGTTGATTTTCACATTTGTTAATCAGTTCACTCATTCTCTCCGCTTTAACCTAATTTTAGTCTGATTTTACTTATTCTTTTGCTTATTTAACTTATTTTCTCACATATTTCACCTTTTTAGGGATCGGAAAGGAACTTTAAGATATATTTTTTAAAGTTGTAGTGTATATGTAGAAGTATGATTCTTCATGTTTTTTTTCCTATTTTGCCTTTTAAAATAAATTTTAAGTAAGGGCATATTAGTCTTCACAAAAAATTCAAGAAACTCTATTTTCTGAACTCGTACTTTTATTTGTATATAGATAGAAGTTAAGTTTGACTATACAATAACGTTATAACTTCACGCTGAAATTAACAAGTACAAAGTTCATACCTATAGTATATATATATATATATATATATATATATATATATATATATATATATATATATATATATATATATATATATATATATATATATATGTTAAGGTGATAATAAAAACATCATGCTTTTACATTATTTGCATTTAGTATTTCAACATTAACCACTTCAACATCGTCTTCTACTAGTATATACACATAGCTTGTTCCACATGTTCTTCAACCATCCAAAATAGGCATCCCTCCAGGACTTGATGAATATCAAAGCATTACAAACAGCTGAAAATCCAACAACATATCCCAATGTCAAGAATATATAAAACCAATCAATTTCCCATTTTTTTCCTCCTTCCTCCTTGTAGTAGTAGAATCCTGGAGCATGAACTTTATCAGCATCCTTATCATTGCTGCAACCACTTGTCAGTGGAGGGCCGCAAAGTTTGTTTTCAATAAAGCTAGATGCAGTAAGGCTCCAACTTGGGTACTTTCTGGTATTTTGCCCGTCAAGTTGTTATAGGACAAATCCATGTAATTTAAAGAGGTTAAAACCGAGATGCTTTTTGGAATTTCTCCCGAAAGGGAGTTCCTTGAAAGATCAAGAGATTCTAATTGCTTCATGTCTCCAATGCCATATGGAATATGTCCCGTGAAGTGATTTTCCGACAGATTAAGTGATCTCAGTTCATCAAGACTGGTGATCTGTTTAGGAATCTCTTCGGAGAGATGATTTCTTGAGAGATCAATGTTAGTAACTAAATAAAGAGTGATGTCGTAATGCAGTTCAGTTCCTTTTGTTGCGACGGATGCGCTCTCTATATTGTGTGCTCTATATCGTAAAGAATAGTCAGTTACTCTTTTAACTCCCATTTTTCCAGTGCCTACCATTCATCTCTTTGTAGCCATGGCAGTTAAATTGCTAATGCATCTTGGTATTTTCCTTGAAAATATGTTGTCCGACAGATCTAAGATTTGAAGAAAATTAAGTCGGCAGATTTCGGTAGGAATTTCACCACTCAACTGGTTTGAGCGTAGAATAAGAATTCTCAACTTGGAAAGGCTTATCCCCATCAAAGATGGTATACTTCCAACTAACTTATTATAAGAAAGGTCGATCTTCACTAATTCCGTGCAGTTTTGGATAGATGATGGTATTTGGCCAGATAAACTGTTGTTGTACATGTTCAAGGATCGCAGATTTGCTAGAAGACCAACGTAATTTGTAATGCTACCTGACATATTGTTGCTCCCAATATTCAAGTATTCTAACGACTGCCATTTCATCCAGCAATCGTCATCTGCAGGTATTTCTCCTGACAAAAAATTTCCCCCAACATGAAGAATTTCAAGCCCATAGGTTTCGTTTGTGGCAGTGTCACAAAGGTAGTGCGATAAACCTCCAGAGAAGGAATTGTTGGAGAGGTCCAACTCAATCACTTCTTCTAATCGTGGCAATGAACCGTGGAACAGGTTTGAACTCAAGTCTATGAATGTTGGACCAATTATTACATCTGCTAGAATGTTGCCATGAAGTTGGTTGTGGGAGAGATTCAGATATATCGGGATCTCCCAAAACCAGCTAGGAACATGAAATGAGATTCCGGTATTAGATAAGTCGAGATTAGAGATGTAGCATTTTTGTGTCTCAAGCCATGTGGGAATTTGATTGAGGTCACCTCCTAAGTTCCACGATCCTAGTTGAAGTACATAAAGTTTGAAAGGTGGAATCCAATTTGGTTCTACTTGCAAGGTCAAATGGTTTCCAAAGGCAACTAGATAAGATAAATTTGTGAGATTGGCAAAGTGACTTTCACTCACAATCCCTTCCAACATGTTATTTTCTATTGATAAAGTTGTCCAAAACTATATGGAAGATTTCCAGTTAATTTGTTCAAACCTAGGCGTAAGTTTGTCAAAGACGACATGTTTCCTAGATTGATTGGGATTGGACCTGATAACAAATTTCCATGGATATTTAGGGATTTAAGGCTTTTGCAAGTGCAAATCCAATCTGGTATGGTAGAATTAAAGTTATTATATTGGAAATTAATATATTGAAGCTTTGTGGTGTTGCTAATACTAGGAATCGAGCCTTCAAAAATACTACCTTCTAGATTAAGGTAAGTAAGCTTGTTGAGATGGGAAATCCATCTTGGAACAACTGGTCCAAGCTTATTCTCAGAAAGATCAAGAAGAGCAAGAGAAGTAAAATTAACTTCATCTAGAGATGCCAGTTGGAAATTATTATGTTCAAGGCTACAATCGCTTAACTTTAACTCAACTAAAGCAGGGAGATTTTTTATTACCTGTAACCAATTGGTTGCTCTGCTGAGGTTGACATTAATCATATTCAAGTGCTCCAAATGGGAAAGGCCAGACAACCATTCAATGTTGCTGTCAACATTGGATATAATTCCTCCAAGGCTTAAAGTGCATAAACTCGTGAGATTTCCTAAAGTGTGAGGAATGGGACCATAAAATCCTGCATATGATAAATCAAGATACTCTAGGTTCGGAAACGATCCTATGAAGTTAGGGATTGACTCATTAAAGTTATTTAGAATCAAGTCGATATACCTTAGATGTTTTAGATTGAGCAAAGAAGGATTTAATTTTCCTTGTAAATCACTCCGTTGAAGATGGAGTTGAAGAACATGGCCAGTCAGATTGTTGCAAACAACGCCTTCCCAAATGCAACAATTAGTTTGTGCCTTCCAAGAAGATAATATATTTGAATTATCTCTTACTGATCTTTTGAAACTTAAAAGAGCTTCCTTTTCAGTATCTGGGCAGACCTTGTAGTTTTGAATATTACAATAGCATAATTGGAAGCAGGAGGTGGATAAAGATATGGTGGAAATAATTAGAAAGAAAAATATAGCTTCACTCATCTTAATTTGGATAAATAAAGATAAATGTATACAATAGTTTTAATTCGTAGATTTTATATTAAACACATGGGCTATTATATACAAATGGGCTATTTCTAGGATTCTTTTCTTTTATATTTTTGCCAAAAAATTAAATATCATAATATAATTTAAATAGGGGTATATAAGTCTTCACAAAAATTGGAAGAAATTTCCTTGGCCAACTCGTACCAATTTCTATCATTTCAAATGTTTTAACCGACTTTTCTCGATTTTACCAATTTTTTATTAACCGATCCATTTTTTCATGAAAGGAACTCCATGAAATTCGAGTATCATCAATTTCATCCATTTTTTACAAAAAGTGCACGTATTTTGCAAATGATTAAGAATATTTTTTTAATCAAATTAGAAAAGTGCACGTGTTTTGCACGTGATTAACTAATTTCTTTTGATCAAATTAGAAAAGTGCACGTGCTTTGCACGTAAAACTAATTTCTTTTTGTTGGATGAAGATGAAGATGAAGTGCAAAGAAGTTAGAAATTAAGGGAAGGTTTTGATGATTTCCAAAACATCATAATCAGCTAAGTATGGAAAGCTTAGCTCCCTTAGAAGAATTTTGAACAAGTAAAAGAAGACATCAGAAGAGTTCAAAGTTCGAAGCTCAGAAGACCAGTGATCTCTTGCTGAAACAGCGAACAGAAGGGTAGATCATCAGCCGAGTCAAATCAGATGAGTTCAGTATTTGATCAGCAGAGTATCTATCAGCAGAGTCGTTTTGATCAGCAGAGTAGAAGAGATCAAGAGATTAGTCCAACGGTAATAAATGCACCTGGCGTAATAAATGCTGAAAGAGAAGGATAGTAATGGCAAATGATTGAAGATATCCTCGGATCAGCAGAGTGCATTAAATGCAGCATTAAATGCGATGGACAGAAAGGTACTGTACACTGTACGATTGCTGCAGGGAGCCGTTTCAAAATGAGCTGGATAATGGATTTGAAGATGTGATTTCCTTCAACGGTCATAAATTCAAATCCAAGTATAAATAGAGCAAAGTTCGAAGAGAGAGACACACAACAACATATCTGAGATTTCGCAATTGAAGCAGAATTCTTTTAAGTCTCAAGAAACTCGAACAGCTCACTCGTCTGGTGAAGTCATCTGTTGGCTGATCCAAGTTGAAGTCAAAAGAAAAACATTATCTGAGTGATATTGTGAAAGAGTAGTGTTGTGCGAAGATTTGATCCGTCTTTGTGAGTGATCAAAATCTAGAGGATAGGTTTTCTTTGTGAACTCCTATTGCGAGCTTATAGCCTTCTCATTTGTTGGTTAGGTATAAGTGGAGATTTGTATTGTAATCTTTGTGATTATAGTATAACCCAGAATCTAAGTGATCTGGAAGAGTGGACTAAAGGATTTTTATCCATATAACCACTATAAAAATTCTTTGTGTTATCTTGCATTTAAAGCTTTCTTGCATATTTAAAGTTTGCACATTTAAACACTTCGAATTATTTGAAAAGATTTTAAAACAAAAGGAGTTTGTAAAGACTGGGGATAAAATCTTTCAAGAACTAAGTCTACTTGTGAAAAACACTTTGAAACAATCCGCTGCAAGTAAACTCTTTGAAAAACTGTTTTGCTGAAAAACAGCTAAGTTACTGTAAGAAGAGTGGTCAGTCGTCTGTTCAAGATTTGTTCACGATCAGACTAGTCTGCTTACTGTTCTTCATCAGCTTAGTCTGCTGACAGAAGACTGAAAAGTTTTTAAGTTCAAAAATTTTCAGAGGTCTATTCACCCCCCCCTCTAGACCTCATCTGACCACTTGGGACCAACAAGTGGTATCAGAGCAGGTGGTTCATTTGAATCAACTGCCTGATCAACGAGCTTGATCCGAGTGTTTTTCAAAGGTTTTTGAAAACTTTTCAAAAGAGCATTTTTTTTGAAAATCAAAACTTTTTGAAAATGGAATGCATAAACCATGTTCCCCACATTGCTGGCATGTCCTTCGAAGACTGGAAAATCAGGATGGAGATTTTCCTCGCTGCCTACAATGACAACATGTTCACTTGCATTACAAAAGGTCCATTCAAGTTCACCAAGACGATAAAAATCAATGAAGTTGATACCGTGGTGGAAAAAGACTTGAGCGAAATGACAGCTGAAGAAATCAAGCTGTTCAACCTGGACAAGATTGGGAGATTTATCATGACTAAAGCCCTGGATAATGATCGGTTTGACAAGATCAAACATTGCAAATCTGCAAAGGAGATGTGGGACAAAGTCAGAGATATGAGCGAAGGCAATGATGCTATCAAGGAGCATCAGCTGAGTGTTGCTCTAGAAAAGCTGGATAACTTCAAGATGAAGTCCTCTGAAACCATTGATCAGATGGACACAAGGTTTACAAGAATATTAAATGAAGTTCTGAAGCTTGGAAAAACCTTCACAGACAAGGAGATAACCATCAGAGTACTGAAGGCCTTACCTCCTAAGTTCAACATGAAGGTGACAGCAATGGAAGAATCAAGGGATCTGGGGAAGATCTCTCTGACAGAGCTGTTTTCTGTACTCAAGGCTTATGAGTATAAACTGCCTAGGATGGGTATTGAAGAAACCTCAACTTCAGGACCCACAGCTGCACTGGTTGCTGCTGAAAATCAAAGAAGACCAGCTCAAAGAATTGCGGAAGTGGACTCATCTGATGAAGCCACTCTACTCAACAAGAAGGAGTACACTGCTGGAGACGTTGCACTGTTGATGAATAATTTCAAGAAGTTCTACAAAAGAAAAATGAAGAACAAATACAACAATGCTTCCACTTCTAAACCTAACTTTTCTTCTCAAGATAAAGATGATTATAAATCAAAACTAATGTGTTACAACTGCAGGAAATTGGGACACTTCATCAAAGACTGCCCATATCCAAAAGCAGAAAAGTACACTGAGGAGGAGAAGAAAGTGAGAAAAGAAAGAAAGTATCAGAGAGGGAAAGCAATGATGGCTGAAGCAGAAAAGCTTGCTGCTGTCTGCTCATCTGATTCAGATTCAGACTCGTCTGATGAAGAATCTTCTGATGAAGAAAAGCCTGCTCTCCTGTGCCTGATGGCAAAGGACTCTGATGACTCTGAGGATGAGGTAACTCCTCAAAATAATGAATTGTTTGATTCTCTAGAGCAAATGATGTTAAATAATACTACTATTGCTGGAGAATTTGTAAAGCTTAAGGAAGAGATGATCCTGCTAAAAGAGCAAAACAGTTCACTGAAACTTTTAGCTGAAAAGCCAAAAGAATCAGCTGAATATAAACAGCTTGAGCAAGAGCATGAATCTCTGAAAGCTGAATGTGAAGTATATAAAGGAAAAATCATGGAACTTGAAAAGATCATCGAGTCTCATGAGAAATCATCTGTTGCATCCATGCATACATCTAGTAAACAGAAGATGCCTTTAGAACAGGATAAGCAAGAGTTGAAACATACTGAAAAATTCATATCAGCTGACAATAGTAAGGTCATTCTATATGTTCAAACTGCTAGACCTACTTCACCTGAGAAAGTATCAAAGGAGAAGAAATCTCCTAAGGCTAAAAAGAGCAAAGAGCCTAGTGTAGGAAATAAGACTAGTAAGACCAAACAGCAGAGTCCCAAGAAGTCTGCTGATAAGGCTAAAGTCAATCAGACTAGTGGTAAAGCTAAGTCTAAACAAGTTGAGCAAGCACCTAGTAAGCCAAAGAAGCATAAGAATAAGAAAAATCAAAATGCTTGGTATGGAAATGAGTCATATTATGTGCAACCTGCTGCATATCATCCTATGTATCATGCACCTCAGTTTCCTAGTTACTATGCACCTTACCCTGCTCATCCAATGCATGCATATCCTGCATATCATGCACCTTACCCTGCTTATGAACATTATTCATATCATACTGATCATCAACATGACTTATCTGATAATTATGATAAAAATGAAACTGTTCATGCTCCTGTGAAAACTCAGAAACCTAAGAAGCCTAAGACTTCAACATCTTGGGTTGTCAAAGGTGGAACTAATCCTTCAGGACCCTCTCAATAAGGGTACCTAAAACAATTTTACTTTTGTTTTGTAGGTTAGGATTAGGAGTAGGAGTAAAGTAGAGAAGATTTGGTACTTGGACAGTGGATGTTCAAGACACATGTGTGGAAACATACATGAGCTGACTGATGCAGTTGCTGTGGATGGTCCAAAGGTTACATTTGGGGACAGCAAAGAAGGCAAGATTAAAGCTAAAGGAAGAGTAATCAGAGGAAACATAGAGATATCTGACGTCTCATATGTCAAAGGCCTCAAATATAATCTGCTGAGCATAAGTCAATTTTGTGACAAGGGATATTCAGTCATCTTCTCAACAGATAAGTGTTTTGTCGAACAAATTGGTTCAAAGAAGGTAATTTTATCTGGAAGACGACAAGGGAATGTCTACATAGTCGACTGGAATTCTGCTGACAAGAATTCAAGTGTTTGTTTGGTTGCATCTGCACCAAGTGAAGTGAGTTGGCTGTGGCACAAGAGGATGAATCACTTAAACTTCAAGACCATAAACAGATTAATCAAGAATGATTTGGTAGAAGGGATTCCAAAAGCAGTCATGAGCAAAGACAAGCTCTGTGACGCCTGTCAGAAGGGTAAACAAATCAAGTCATCTTTCAAAAGCAAGAAGCACCAATCTTCTGAAAGAATTTTGGAACTATTACATATGGACTTATTTGGCCCCATTGATCCAGTCAGCAATGGTGGAAAGAAATACTGCCTAGCTGTTGTGGATGATTATTCAAGATATACTTGGGTGATTTTCATGAAGAAAAAGAGTGAAACCAAGGAACATCTTACTAATCTGATGGAACTGATCCAGAATGAGAAGACTATCAAAATCTTGAAGATCAGATCAGATAGAGGGACAGAGTTTACAAACTCTACTGTTGAAGAGTACTGTAACATCAAAGGAATACATCATGAGTACTCTGCTGCCAGAACCCCTCAACAGAATGGTGTTGCTGAAAGGAGAAACAGAACACTAAAGGAAGCTGTCAGAACCATGATAGCTGAAGCTAAACTGCCTCAAAGATTTTGGGCAGAAGCAACAAATACAACATGCTTCACCCAGAACAGATGTATGATCAACAAAAATCAGAACAAGACGCCATATGAAGTTTGGAACAACAGGAAACCAAACATTCATTACTTTAAGATTTTTGGTTGTAAATGTTTTGTATTGAATAATGGGAAGAATCACCTTACTGCATTTGCAGAAAAGGCTGATGAAGCTGTTTTTGTAGGATACTCATCTGTTAGTAAAGCTTATAGAGTTTTCAATAAAAGAACATTACTAATAGAAGAATCTATCCATGTAGTATTTGATGAGCCAAGTCAATCTTCTGAAAAGAATCAAAGTATTAATCAAGATCTGTCTACTGATCTACAGAAGTTAGACATTGGAAGAAATGAAGAATATGTTCCCATCATACTACCTAATCTAAATTCAGCTGATAACTCAAGTGCTGTTCATAATCACAGTGCTGATTGTCTAACAGACGAGTTGCAAACAGCTGACAGACCAGAGACTGTTCAACAGACGACAAATGTTCAACAGACTACTACTGTATCTCCAACAGTAGTGTTGCAAGATCAAAACAGAGGACAACATTCAGACCTGCAACCTGATCTCAGATGGCTCAGAAACCACCCACCAGAGTTGGTGATTGGTGATCCTTTAGATAGAGTGAAAACAAGAAGAGCTGCTGCACAAGATGCTATGTTTGTCACATTTCTATCTCAAATAGAGCCTAAACAAATTGAAGAAGCTCTCAATGATTCCTTCTGGATAGAAGCTATGCAAGAGGAGTTGAATCAATTTGAAAGGAATGAAGTCTGGTACTTAGTTCCTAGACCAAGTCATCAAAGGGTAATTGGCACTAAGTGGGTTTTCAGAAATAAGATGAATGAAGATGGTATTGTTACCAGAAACAAAGCAAGACTAGTGGCCAAGGGGTATTGTCAAGAAGAAGGAATTGACTTTGATGAAACTTTTGCACCAGTAGCAAGACTTGAAGCAATCAGACTGTTTCTAGCCTATGCTGCTTACAAGAACTTCACTGTCTACCAGATGGATGTGAAGTCTGCTTTTCTCAATGGAGAATTGCAAGAAGAAGTGTACGTTGAACAACCTCCTGGATTTGAAGTCTATCAAGAAGAGGACAAAGTATATCGTCTGAAGAAAGCCCTCTATGGACTGAAACAGGCTCCAAGAGCATGGTATGATACCCTATCTGATTTTCTTTTAATTAAAGGATTTCATAAAGGTAAGGTAGATAAAACCTTGTTCACAATTGAATGGGAGAATCATATATTGATTGTGCAAATATATGTGGACGATATTATTTTTGGTTCAACTAACCAACAGATGTGTGATAAGTTCTCCAAGCTGATGCAGAATAAGTTTGAAATGAGCATGATGGGTGAACTTAATTATTTTCTTGGTTTACAAGTCAAACAGTTGCCTGATGGAATCTTCATAAATCAAGCAAAATACACAAGAGATCTGTTCAAGAAGTTTGGTATGGAAATTAGCTCTACTGCTACTATTCCTATGTCTACAAGTCTTCGTTTGGATAAAGATGAAGATGGCAAATCAGTGGACATAACCAAATATAGAGGCATTATAGGGTCACTGTTATATCTAACAGCAAGCAGACCTGACATAATGTACTCAGTTGGAGTCTGTGCAAGATTTCAATCAAACCCCAAAGAATCTCATCTCTTAGCTGCCAAGAGGATATTGAAATATGTTAAAGGCACTCAAGAATTGGGATTGTGGTATCCTAGAGAATCTGGATTTGAGCTTATTGGTTATTCAGATTCAGACCTTGCTGGCTGCAAGATTGACAGAAAGAGCACAACAGGTGCCTGTCAGTTCTTAGGTAGTCGTCTGATCTCATGGATGAGTAAGAAACAAACCTCAGTTTCTATATCTACTGCTGAAGCTGAATATATAGCTGCTGGAGCTTGTTGTGCACAGATACTTTGGTTGAAGCATCAACTAGAAGACTACAACATCAAGATCAGTGGAATACCAATCTACTGTGATAATACTAGTGCAATTTCACTTACTCAGAATACTACAAGTCATTCAAGGACTAAACATATAGAGATCAAGCATCACTTCATTAGAGATCATGTGGAAAAAGGCAATGTTATGATAGAGTATGTTCATACTGACAATCAAATTGCTGATATCTTCACTAAACCTCTAAGTGAAGCAAGGTTCTCAACTCTAAGAGCTGAGTTAGGACTACTTAATTTGGATGCATAAGCTGAGGGGGAACTCATCAGAAGACTGGAGTTCAACAGCTTAGTTATCCGTCGCTTATTCAAGAATTAACTTTCAACAGACTAGTTAGCTTATGGATTCTTAAAGACAGGGGGAACGTGTAAGACTAGCGGTACTTCTGCTCTAAAGATGAAATCTGTTAATGTCAGTTAGTGAAAGTTATATTATCTGAAGATCTGTTCTTAATTCTTGAAGACTGAAGATTATTTTATCTTGCTGGATTGACAAACAGCAGAGGAAGATTACTAGCTATTGGCATTCTCTAGTAATATCAGATAACAGATCACTCGTCTGTCAGATAAGTTAAACTCTACTCATCTGATATCTTATATAAGCTTGGTCATAAAACGCATTCTTAAGAAACACGCTTTTATAAGTAACAGATTAGTGTCGATAGAGTTTCCCGCCCATCTGACATTAAAATAATAAAATTGAAATCCGCTTCTCCTAGCCATACGATTTAAAACTGTCAGATTAGATCAACGGTTCAGATAAATCACGGAAACCAAATCAAAAGGAAACCTATAAAATCCGATCTAAACAGTTTAGTCGTCTTACGCACTCAAAAATTCTCAAACTCTCTAACTCTCAAACCCTACTGCTTCGAAAGTTCACTGTTCTTTTGCAGAATCTACTCACTAATCTACGAAATGGACAAGGTTATTGAGGGAAGATACTTCAACTACAGCAAATTCCATTTCTCTGGCACTGATTTGATGCGTTCATTACTGGAAAAGATCAAAGAAGCATCGTTGGTTCCTGTTTTGGAGGCTCACGAAGATAGAGTCTACCTGGAGGATGTTTACCATTTCTACATGACCAGAGAATTCAATGATGATGAGACTGTTATGACTGCTGAAATAGGCGGTAAGAAGATTGCTGTATCTGCTGCTGTTCTTAGTGAAGTTTATAAGCTGACGAACGAGGGAGGAGATGTGACCAGCTTAGGGTCAGTAAAAGAAGAAGAGTTTTGGGCCATTTGTGCTAAACCTGGAGAAGAGATGACTGGGTCTTTGATGAAGACTCAGCTGAAGGGCGAATATCAGAGGTTTGCTGATATTATTGCAAAGATAATAGATTGTGCTACAGGTTCACTGGATGGATTACCTAGGAAGAGGTACTGCACAATGATTTGCATTTATTATGGATTTAAGGTTAACTGGGCTGCTCACTTGTATGAGCTGTTAAGTGATAAAAGGCATTCTCATGCTATTTTACTGAGTAATCTGTTTGCCTCACTAAATTGCCCTATGGGTGGTGGGAAGCAAACTCATGGAAGTAAAGAGTTCAAACTTTACGAGCCAGTCAGACAAATAGTAGATAAGCCTAAGAGAAAAGCCCTTCAAAATCCAAGAAGACCCCTTCTAAGAAGAGCAAGAAGGTGGGTCAGACAAGTCAATCTGCTGAGGCAACAGCACAGTCTGCTGTTGTGGCTGAATCAGCACAACCTGAATTTGAAGTCCCTGAAAAGGTGATAGATGACTTCACAGCTGAAGTTGAGAAAATGGAGACTGGTACTTCATCTGAAAAGACAGATTCTGATGAAGAAGTTCCTATTCAAAGGTTGAAGAGATTGAGGACTAGGAGTGAGGCAAGGGGACCTCCTGTTGCAAACCCTCCTGCCAAGAGAATTCCTAAGTCCAAAGCAAAGAGAATGGTAAACTTCTCTGAAAAACCTGTTGCAATTGTAAGAGAAACAACTACAGAAGCAGAAAGGCCATTAACAATTAAAGAACCTGCTGTTGAAGCTGCAAAAGCTGCTGCTACTGAAGAAAAAGTTATCTCTGAAATTGGAGTACAAACAGAAGACTCATCTGCTGCACTATCTGCTGAAGTTCAAAATGTACAGCAGACTAGTTCAACACTTGAAGGAGATGTACCTTTGTTGCATCCTACTCCAGTTGCTGCAACTCCTCTTCAAGCAGTTGAAAGCCCTGACCCAATCAGACAAAGGCCTGGGAAGTTTTCAACTTATGTAACTGTTGCAGAAAAGATGAAGTTAGATGCTGCTGAAAAGCAAAGGTTAGCTGCAGAGAAAGCAGAAGAGGATAGGCTGAAAAGCCTAGAATTAAAAAGGCTGGAGGAAGAAGCCAGCAAAATGACTCAAGAGCAGAGAGATGCTATTGAGGCAGCAGAGTTGGCTGCTGTTATTGAAGCAAGCATCAAGGATGCTCATGGACATCAGCATACTGGTGGGATAGCTATTGGTGAACCAAGGGATCCAAACAAACCAGTCCCAGCTATGCCTGCACCTAAGATAAAGAGAAGAAAAGAGAAGAAATCAGATTATCACTTGAAATTGTTAGGGAAGACCCTGCAATGTTTGAAGAATTTCTCAAAAGACTGGATGCTGAAAGTGAGAGGATTAATCGTCTGACACTCTTCAATTCTGAAAAGATTAAATACAACAGATGGAGAGAATTCAGATTGACAAAGAGTCCTGCTGAAATGGCCAAATGGAAAGAATTCAAGGCTACAGAAGAATGGATACTTAAATGGCTTGAGACAAATTCACTCATTCAAGCACTTGATTCAGAGTTCTTTCTGGATAGGTTAAGGATGAGGATATGTCACATAGTCAAAGAAGAAGCCAAGAAGATCTTTGCATCTATCTCTGAGGATTTTGATAACTCAACAGACCTCAAAGACAGATTTATCAAGTTGGCTATTGCTCAAGCAATGGAGCTCTGGGCAAAGAAAGCAAGGAAGTTAAGGGGACAACCAAGTGAACTGGTCCCACTTCCTAACATCAAACATATTGTCTATGGACCTAATCTGAAACCTTATGAAGAGTTACCTGAGGATCCAACATCTACTTTTATTCCTCTTGATAACTTTACTTGGATTTCTAACAGGTCTGCAGTGGACAATGAGGGATTGATGAGGACAGTTGAAACTGTCAAGAAGATTATATCACCTGCTGAGAAAGAAGGAGCAGAGTCCTCTGATCAACCTAAGCAAATTGAGGGTACTTCAGACCCATCTGATCAAGACAAAATGCAGGATGATAAGTCTGATGCTGCTGAGGAATCAAAGAAGGAAGAAGAAATTCCAGCAGATCAGTTAAAGGAGAAAGAAGTTGCTGCTGAAGAGATGATCAAGCTATGGAGAAGGAAAGCACTCCAAGCCTTGCTGATGAACCAGCAGATCAATCTCTTGCATTGACAACTCAACCATCAGAGCAACTCATGAAGATTCACCTGCTGCTACTTCAGATATGCCTTCAACCTCTCATGGTGTTCAGACAAATCTGTTGGACTCCATCCAGCAAATGATCACCAATTCTCTGAAGGATATGAAGAAAGAATTAGCTGCAGAAGTGATTGCTGCTGTTAAACAACCAGTTCAGAAAGCTGCTGCTGTCCAACAGATCTGATAGAAGACACTGCTTATAATGTTAAATCTATCTGTCAGGATATGGATATTCTTAGAAGAAGGACTCAGAGCACTACTGAAGGTTGGAAGCAGATTGAACAAACTGTTGAATTGGCTCTCCAAGCAGAAGATGAAGTCATGGGAAACATGATGAAAGACTCACTGCTTCATCAAATTGGATTTTGGGATCTCAAATTCAATTGGGTGATCAAGGAGAAGACTTGTTCAAAGAAGTCAAGAATGTTAAAGCCAATCAACTTAAACAACAGGCTCAGATGAATGCTATGGAAGAGAACATCAAGCTTCTCTGTGATTCACTTCTAATTACTCCAATCTTACCAAACTATCAAATCGACCCTGCTGATGATGACAAAAAGGGGGAAGAGAGGATATTTGGGCAGAAAAGAGTTGGACCTTCTGTTGAATTGGAAGCTGAAGATGATGCTGAAGGAACAGAAGTTTTAGAAGAGTCTGCTGATGATAATGATAGGAATGAAGCAGCAAATGAAGGCACAAGCAGATCAGCAGAAGAAAAGATCACAGAAAAAGAAGAAGATGATAAGGAGAAAGCTGAAGAATATGAAGAAACTGAAGCTGAAGCAAAAGCTAAATCAGATAAGGAGATAGCTGCTGCTAAGGACTCAGCTGAAGAACAGCTTGATCCTGACTCTAAAAAGAAGAAGCTAGAGCTGTTGAAGCAGAAGTTGGAAGTTGGAACTTCCAAACCTGCTGATGAATCAGAAAAAGAAGACAAGGAAGCTGAAGAAGAAAAGAAAGAAGAAGACTAGCTTAGACTAGATTTCTTTACTTTAAAAACCTTGTAATCTTTTACTTTGCATCTTTTACTCTTCAAAACTTGTAAAATGTAATCAATTCAATATCTATAAAATTGCAAGTTTGACTCCAACAGATTATTTCTATCTCAGGAATTTTTGAGGATCAAAACTTTAGTTTAGGTACAGGTACTTAGCTGAGGTTTTGTCATCATCAAAAAGGGGGAAATTGTTGGATGAAGATGAAGATGAAGTGCAAAGAAGTCAGAAAGTAAGGGAAGGTTTTGATGATTTCCAAAACATCATAATCAGCTAAGTATGGAAGCTTAGTTCCCTTAGAAGAATTTTGAACAAGTAAAAGAAGACATCAGAAGAGTTCAAAGTTCGAAGCTCAGAAGACTAGTGATCTCTTGCTGAAACAGCGAACAGAAGGGTAGATCATCAGCCGAGTCAAATCAGATGAGTTCAGTATTTGATCAGCAGAATATCTATCAGCAGAGTCGTTTTGATCAGCAGAGTAGAAGAGATCAAGAGATTAGTCCAACGGTAATAAATGCACCTGGCGTAATAAATGCTGAAAGAGAAGGGTAGTAATGGCAAATGATTGAAGATATCCTCGGATCAGCAGAGTGCATTAAATGCGATGGACAGAAAGGTACTGTACACTGTACGACTGCTGCAGGGAGCCGTTTCAAAATGAGCTGGAAAATGGATTTGAAGATGTGATTTCCTTCAACGGTCATAAATTCAAATTCAAGTATAAATAGAGCAAAGTTCGAAGAGAGAGACACACAACAACATATCTGAGATTTCGCATTTGAAGCAGAATTTCTTTAAGTCTCAAGAAACTCGAACAGCTCACTCGTCTGGTGAAGTCATCTGTTGGCTGATCCAAGTTGAAGTCAAAAGAAAAACATTATCTGAGTGATATTGTGAAAGAGTAGTGTTGTGCGAAGATTTGATCCGTCTTTGTGAGTGATCAAAATCTAGAGGATAGGTTTTCTTTGTGAACTCCTATTGCGAGCTTATAGCCTTCTCATTTGTTGGTTAGGTATAAGTGGAGATTTGTATTGTAATCTTTGTGATTATAGTATAACCCAGAATCTAAGTGATCTGGAAGAGTGGACTAAAGGATTTTTATCCATATAACCACTATAAAAATTCTTTGTGTTATCTTGCATTTAAAGCTTTCTTGCATATTTAATGTTTGCACATTTAAACACTTCGAATTATTTGAAAAGATTTTAAGACAAAAGGAGTTTGTAAAAACTGGGGATAAAATCTTTTAAAAGAACTTAGTCTACTTGTGAAAAACACTTTGAAACAATCCGCTGCAAGTAAACTCTTTGAAAAACTGTTTTGCTGAAAAACAGCTAAGTTACTGTAAGAAGAGTGGTCAGTCGTCTGTTCAAGATTTGTTCACGATCAGACTAGTCTGCTTACTGTTCTTCATCAGCTTAGTCTGCTGACAGAAGACTGAAAAGTTTTTAAGTTCAAAAATTTTCAGAGGTCTATTCACCCCCCCCTCTAGACCTCATCTGACCACTTGGGACCAACATATTCACCCCCCCCCCCTCCCCCTCTAGACCTCATCTGACTACTTGGGACCAACAAGTGGTATCAGAGCAGGTGGTTCATTTGAATCAGCTGCCTGATCAACGAGCTTGATCCAAGTGTTTTTCAAAGGTTTTCAAAACTTTTCAAAAGGGCATCTTTTTGAAAAATTAAAACTTTTTGAAAAATTGACTGTATCAGCCATGTTCCCCACATTGCTAGTATGTCATTTGAAGATTGGAAGATCAGAATGGAGATCTTCTTAGCTGCTTACAATGACAACATGTATACATGTATCATTAAAGGTCCATTCAGATTCACCAAGACGATAAAGATTAATGAAGTTGATACCGTGGTGGAAAAAGACCTTCATGAGATGACTCCAGAAGAAATAAAGCTATTCAATCTGGATAAAGTTGGAAGATTCATCATGACCAAAGCCCTGGATAAGGATCGGTTTGACAAGGTCAAACATTGCAAAACTGCAAAGGAGATTTGGGACAAGGTCAGAGACATGAGTGAAGGAAATGATGCCATAAAAGAGCATCAGCTTACTGTTGCTTTGGAGAAACTGGATAACTTCAAGATGAAGTCTGGAGAGACCATTGATCAGATGGATACCAGGTTCACCAGAACACTAAATGAAGTTCTAAAGCTGGGAAACACTTTCACTGACAAAGAGATCACTGTCAGAGTACTAAAGGCCTTACCCCCAAAGTTCAACATGAAAGTAACAGCAATGGAAGAATCAAGAGATCTGAGGAAGATTTCTCTTACAGAGTTGTTCTCCGTACTCAAGGCATTCGAGTATAAACTGCCTAGAATGGGAATTGAAGAAACCTCAACTTCAGGACCCACAGCTGCACTGGTTGCTGCTGAAAATACCAGAAGACCAGCACATAAAAGCAATGAAGTGGACTCATTTGATGAAGCCACTCTACTCAACAAGAAGGAATACACTGCTGGAGATGTAGCATTGCTAATGAACAATTTCAAGAAGTTTTACAAGAGAAAAATGAAGAACAAATACAACAATGCTTCTACTTCTAAACCTAACTCTTCTTCTCAAGAAAAAGATGATTATAAAGCAAAACTAATGTGTTATAACTGCAGGAAATTGGGACATTTCATCAGAGACTGTCCATATCCAAAAGCAGAGAAGTACACTGAGGAAGAGAAGAGAATCAGAAAAGAAAGAAAACATCAGAGAGGCAAGGCAATGATGGCTGAAGCAGAAAAGTTGACTGCTGTCTACTCATCTGATTCAGATTCAGATACCTCTGATGAAGAGTCGTCTGATGAAGAGAAACCTTCTCTACTCTGCCTAACGGCCAAGGAATCTGATGACTCTGAGGAAGAGGTAACACCTCTTGATAATGAATTGTTTAATTCATTTGAAAAAATGATGCTTAACAATACTACTATTGCTGAAGCATATAAGAAGCTTAAGGAAGAGATGATATTGCTAAAAGAGCAAAATAGTTCACTGAAACTCACAGCTGAAAAGCCAAGAGAATCAGCTGAATATAAACAGCTTGAGCAAGAAAATGAATCTCTGAAAGCTGAATGTGAAGTTTATAAAGGAAAAATTATGGAACTTGAAAAAGTTATTGAGTCTCATGAGAAATCATCTGTCGCATCCACTCATATGTCTAGAAAACAGAAGATGCCTTTAAAATAGGATGAGCAAGAATTGAAGCATACTGAGAAATTCATATCTGCTGACAATAGTAAGGTCATTCTGTATGTTCAAACTGCTAGACCTACTTCACCTAAGAAAGAATTAAAGGAGGAGAAATCTCCTAAGGCTAAAAAGAGCAAAGAGCCTAGTGTAGGTAAACAGACTAGTAAGACCAAACAGCAGAGTCCCAAGAAGTCTGCTGATAAAGCTAAACTGAATCAGACTAGTGGTAAAACTAAGTCGTCTGTTAATGAGCAAGCAACTAGTAAACCAAAGAAGCATAAGAATAAGAAAAATCAAAATGCTTGGTATGGAAATGAGTCATATTATGTGCAACCTGCTGCATATCCTCCTATGTATCATGCACCTCAATTTCCTAGTTACTATGCACCATATCCTGCTAATCCAATGCATGCATATCCTGCTTATCTTGCACCTTACCCTGCTTATGAACATTATCCTTATCATACTGATCATCAACATGACTTATCTGATAACTATGATAAAAATGAAACTGTTTATGCTCTTGTCAAAACTCAGAATCCTAAGAAGCCTAAGACATCAACATCTTGGGTTGTCAAAGGTGGAACTAATCCTTCATGACCCTCTCAATAAGGGTACCTAAAACAATTTTATTTTGTTTTGTAGGATAGGATTAGGAGTAGGAGTAAAGTAGAGAAGATCTGGTACTTGGACAGTGGTTGTTCAAGGCACATGTGTGGAAGCATACATGAGCTGACTGATGCTGTTGCTGTGGATGGTCCAAAAGTTACTTTTGGAGACAGCAAGGAAGGCAAGATTAAAGCTAAAGGAAGATTGATCAGAGGAAACATAGAGATATCTGACGTCTCATATGTTAAAGGCCTCAAGTATAATCTGCTGAGCATAAGTCAATTTTGTGACAAAGGATATTCAGTCATCTTCTCAACAGATAAGTGTTACGTTGAACAGATTGGTACAAAGAAGGTAATTCTATCTGGAAGAAGACAGGGAAATATCTACATAGTCGACTGGAATTCTGCTGACAAGAATTCAAACATCTATTTGGTGGCATCAACACCAAGTGAAGTTAGCTGGCTATGGCACAAAAGGATGAATCATTTAAACTTCAAGACCATAAATAGATTGATAAAGAATGATCTGGTAGAAGGGATTCCAAAAACAGTCATGAGCAAAGACAAGCTTTGTGACGCCTGTCAGAAGGGGAAACAAATCAAGTCATCTTTCAAAAGCAAGAAGCACCAATCTTCTGAAAGAATATTGGAGCTACTACATATGGACTTATTTGGACCTATTGATCCAGTCAGCAATGGTGGAAAGAAATACTGCCTAGCTGTTGTGGATGACAATTCAAGATATACTTGGGTGATTTTCATGAAGAAGAAAAGTGAAACCAAGGAACATCTTACTAATCTGATGGAACTGATCCAGAATGAGAAAAGCATAAAAATATTGAAGATCAGATCAGATAGAGGGACAGAGTTCCCAAACTCTACTGTTGAAGAGTATTGTAATATCAAAGGAATACATCATGAGTATTCAGCTGCTAGAACCCCTCAACAAAATGGTGTTGCTGAAAGGAGAAACAGAACACTAAAAGAAGCTGTCAGAACCATGATAGTTGAAGCCAAGCTGCCACAAAGATTTTGGGGCAGAAGCAACAAACACAGCATGTTTTACCCAGAACAGATGCATGATCAGAACAAGACTCCATATGAAGTTTGGAACAACAGGAAACCAAACATTCACTATTTTAAGATTTTTGGTTGTAAATGTTTTGTGTTAAATAATGGGAAAAATCACCTTACTGCATTTGCAGAAAAGGCTGGTGAAGCTGTTTTTGTAGGATAATCTACTGTTAGTAAAGCTTATAGAGTCTTTAACAAAAGAACATTACTAATAGAAGAATCCATTCATGTAGTATTTGATGAGCCAAGTAAATCTTCTGAAAAGAATCAAAATATTAATCAAGATCTGTCTACTGATTTACAGAAGTTGAATGTTGGAAAGAATGAAGAATATGTTCCCATCATACTACCTGATCTCAACTCAGCTGCCAACTCAAGTGCTGTTCAAAATCAGATCACTGATTGTCTAACAGACGAGTTACAAACAGCTGACAGACCAGAGAATGTTCAACAGATAACAAATGTTCAACAGACTACTACTGGAACTCCAACAGTTAGTGATTGGTGATCCTTTGGATAGAGTGAAAACAAGAAGACCTGCTGCACAAGATGCTATGTTTGCTAGTTTTCTATCTCAAATAGAGCCTAAACAAACTGAAGAAGCTCTCAATGATTCCTTATGGATTGAAGCTATGCAAGAAGAGTTGAATCAATTTGAAAGGAATGAAGTCTGGTACTTAGTTCCTAGACCAAATCATCAAAGAGTAATTGGCACTAAATGGGTTTTCAGAAATAAGATGAATGAAGGTGGTATTGTTACCAGAAACAAAGCAAGATTAGTGGCCAAGGGATATTGTCAAGAAGAAGGAATAGACTTTGATGAAACATTTGCACCAGTAGCAAGACTTGAAGCAATCAGACTGTTTCTAGCCTATGCTGCTTACAAGAACTTCACTGTCTATCAGATGGATGTGAAGTCTGCATTTCTCAATGGAGAATTGCAAGAAGAAGTGTATGTTGAACAACCACCTGGATTTGAAGCTTATCAACAAGAAGACAAGGTGTATCGTCTAAAGAAAGCCCTCTATGGACTTAAACAGGCTCCAAGAGCATGGTATGATACTTTATCTGATTTTCTTTTAATTAAAGGATTTCGCAAAGGTAAAGTTGACAAAACCTTGTTTACAATTGAATGGGAGAATCATATATTAATTGTGCAAATATATGTGGACGATATTATTTTTGGTTCAACTAACCAACAGATGTGTGACAAGTTCTCCAAGCTCATGCAGAATAAGTTTGAAATGAGCATGATTGGTGAACTCAATTATTTTCTTGGTTTGTAAGTTAGACAGTTGCATGATGGTATATTCATCAACCAAGCAAAATACACAAGAGATCTGTTCAAGAAATTTGGTATGGAAACTAGCTCTACTGCTACTGTTCCTATGTCTACAAGTCTTCGTTTGGATAAAGATGAAGATGGCAAATCAGTGGACATGACCAAATACAGAGGCATTATTGGGTCACTGTTATATCTAACAGCAAGTAGACCTGATATCATGTACTCAGTTGGGGTTTGTGCAAGATTTCAATCAAATGCCAAAGAATCTCATCTCTTAGCTGCCAAAAGAATACTGAAATATATTAAGGGCACTCAAGAATTGGGATTGTGGTATCCTAGATAATCTGGATTTGAGCTTATTGGTTATTCAGATTCAGACCTTGCTGGCTGCAAGATTGACAGAAAAAGCACAACAGGTGCCTGTCAGTTCTTAGGTAGTCGTCTGATCTCATGGATGAGTAAGAAACAGACTTCAGTTTCTATATCTACTGCTGAAGCTGAGTATATAGCTGCTGGAGCTTGTTGTGCACAAATACTATGGTTGAAGCATCAACTAGAAGACTACAATATCAAGATCAGTGGAATTCCAATCTACTGTGACAATACAAGTGCAATATCTCTTACTCAGAACACTACAAGTCATTCAAGGACTAAACACATTGAGATTAAGCATCACTTCATTAGAGATCATGTGGAAAAAGGCAATGTTATGATTGAGCATGTTCATACTGACAATCAGATTGCTGATATTTTCACTAAACCTTTGAGTGAAGTAAGGTTCTCAACTCTATGAGCTGAGATAGGACTACTCAATTTGGATGCATAAGTTGAGGGGGAACTTATCAGATTACTGAAGTACATCAGCACAGTCATCTATTATTATCTTCAAGGATTAACTCTCAACAGACTAGTTAACTTATGAATTCTTAAAGTCAGGGGGAACGTGTAAGACTAGCGGTACTTCTGATTAAAAGATGATATTTGTTAATGACACTTAGTTGAAGTTATATTTTCAACAGAAGATCAAGTTATTGAAGATTGAAGATCAATTTATCTTGCTGGATTGACAAACAGCAGAGGAAGATTACTAGCTATTGGCTTTCTCTAGTAATATCAGATAACAGATCACTCGTCTGTCAGATAAGTTAAACTCCACTCATCTGATACATTATATAAGCATGGTTATAAAATCGCATTTCTAGAAACACGCTTTTATAAGTAACAGATTGTTAACGATTGAGTTTCCCGCCTGTCTGACATTAAAATAATAAAATTGAAATTCGTAGCTCTCACTCACACGATTAATAAACTGTCAGATTGATCCAACGTATCAGATTAATCACGATAACCTAAACAATAGGAAACGTATAAAATCTGATCTGAACAGATCAGTCGTCTTACGCACACATAAACTCTCAAATTCTCTAACAACTCAATCTCTCTCGCTTTCAAAGTTTACTGCTCTCATAGAATCCTACTTAGAAATCTCAGAAATGGAGAAAATCATTGACGGAAGATACCTGAACTATAACAAGTTTCACTCCTCTGGCACCGATTTGATGCGTTCAATCATGGAGAAAATCAAGGAAGCATCTTTGGTACCGGTTTTGGAAGCCCACGAGGACAGGGTTTATCTGGAAGACGTAGATCACTTCTACTCAACCAGAAAGTTCACTGAAAATGACACAGTTATGTCGGCTGTGATTGGAGGTAAGAAAATTGCTATTTCTGCTGCCGTCTTACATGAGATATATAAGTTGAAGGATAAAGGAGGAGATGTAACAGACATGGGGTCTGGAAAGGAGGAGGAATGTTGGGCAATTTGTGCTAAGGAGGGAGAGGAGATGACTGGTACTCTGATGAAAACTCAATTGAAAGATGAGTATCAGAGGTTCGCAGACATCATTGCGAAGGTACTTGACTGCAGTACAAGTTCTTTGGATGGGTTACCAAGAAAAAGGTTTTACACTATGATTTGCATCTATTATGGCTTAAAGGTCAACTGGGCAGCTCATGTATATGATCTGCTAAGTGATAAGAGGACTGACCATGCCATTCTACTTAGTCATCCGTTCATGACTTTAAGATGCCCAATGGCTGGTGGAAAGCCTACTCATCCCAGTAAAGAGTTCAAGTTGTGTGAGCCCGTCAGGAGTGTGGCTGCTCCTAAGAGGAAGGCTCCTGCAAAAGCCAAAAAGACTCCTTCTAAGAAAAACAAGAAGGAAGGTCAGACTAGCAAGTCTACTGATCAAACAACAAGCACTGCTGTTGAAGCTGGATCAGCACAAACTGAGAGTGAAGTCCCTGAGAAGGTGATAGAAGACTTCACTGCTGAGCTTGAGAAGATGGAGACAGGTTCTTCTCCTGAAAGAACCGAGTCTGATGAAGCAATTCCTCTTCAAAGACTGAGGACCAGAAGTGTGGCAAGGGGACCACCCCAAGCCAAGCCACCCAATAAAAGAATTGCCAAATCTAAGGCAAAGAGAAAGGTCACTTTCTCTGAAGAACCTACCATAACAGTCACAGAATCACCAACATCAGCTGAAAGGCCTGTTACTATTGAATAACCTATTATAGAGGCTGCTGTTGAACAAGCTGAAGCGCCTGCTAGAGAGGCTGCTACTGATAAGATTGGAGAGTCTGCTGAAGGAGAAGTTGAACAGCAGACTGGCACAACAAGTGAAGGGAGTGTACCCCTTTTGCACCCTACTCCTGTTGCTGCCACTCCACTCCAAGTGATAGAGAGTCCTGAAGCTAGAAAGCTGAGGACTGGTAAGACTGTTCTTCCCTACATATCTGCTGCTGAACAGAAAAAGTTAGATGATGCTGAAAAGCAGAGATTAGCTGCAGAAAAAGCTGAGGAAGATAGACTGAAAAGTCTTGAGCTCAAGAGGCTGGAAGAAGAAGCCAGCAAAATGACTCAAGCAGAAAGGGATGCTGTTGAAGCAGCTGAGTTAGCTGCTGCAATAGAAGCCAGCACCAAGGACGCCCATGGTCCAAGGCAGGCTGGTGGAATACAGATTGGGGAACCAAGAGACCCCAACAAGCCCAAACCATTGATGCCAGCTCCTAAAATTCAACCTAAGAGAAGATCAGAAGTGAAATTGGCTCTGGAAATTGTAAGAGACAATCCAGAAGCCTTTGATGAGTTTATACAAAGGTTGGATGCTGAAAATGACAAAATCACTCGTCTGACGATGTTTAACAAGGAAAAAGTCCGCTACAACAGATGGAGGGACTATCGTCTGACAAAGAGCAAGGAGCAGATAAATAGATGGAAAGCCTTCAATGATGAAGAGGCCTGGGTTCTTAAGTGGCTTGAAACAGGATCACTAACACAAGCACTTGACTCAGAGTTCTTTTTAAACAAACTTAGACCGAGGATCAGCAAAGTTGTCAAGGCTGAAGCCAAAAAGATATATGACTCTGTTCCAGAAGAATATGCTGAAAATGAAGACTTGAAGGAACGGTCTATCAGATTGGCTGTCTCTCAGACTATGAAGACATGGGCAAAAACGACTAGAAAGATGAAGGGGCAACCAAGTTCAATGATCCCCCTTCCTAGTCTGAAGCAGATAGTATATGGTCCTGCAATCAGACCATATGAAGATCTACCTGAGGATCCAGTGTCACCATTTGTTGCCATTGATGACTTGACATGGATTACTCACAGGACTGCCTTAGATGAGGCTGGTAAAGTCCACACCATCACTGAAGTGAAGAAGATCAAAGCACCTCCTGTTGATCAAAGCAAGGAAAAAGATGAGTCTACTGAACAAAAATAGAAAAGTAAGGAAACAGAAGACTACTCCGACCCTGCTGATCAGATCAAGGACTCAGAGGAGAATAAGGAAGAAAAGGCTGCTGATCAAACTGAGGAGAAGGAAAGCACTCCCAGTCAAGCTGATGAAACCAAAAGACAGGAGATTGCTTCTGGTTCAGCAGATCAGACAACAGAAAGTGATGTTCTTGCCTTACCCTCTATTCCATCTAATGTTGCATCTACTTCTCAGACTTTGCAGGATTTCCAATCTGATTCCATCCAACAGATGATCACCAAGTCACTGAAGGAAATGGAAGAACAGATAACTGCAAATCTATTGGCTGCATTAAGTCCACAAATCCAGAAAGCTGCTTCTATCCCTGCTGATGTAATTGAAGATACTGCACATAATGTGAAGACTATCAGACAGGATATAGATGTGATTCAAGCTAGAACTCAGAGCACAGCTGCTGGTTGGAGGGACATAACACAGACTGTTGAGATGGCCATAAAAGCTGGAGATGAAACCTTGATGAACATGGCTCAATCCTTCAAATCCTCTGCTGATCTGGTACCTACAACTCAGTTTCAGCTGGGTGATCAAGGTGAAGCAGTTCTCAACAGAATGCATGCTTTTGAAGTAAATCAGATCAACAATGCTGCTCAAGCTGATGTCATACAAGAAAATCAGCTAAGGCAAGGAGCTCAGATAAATGCTATGAATGAGAACATCAGACTTCTCTGTGATTCTCTCTAAATCACACCAGTCTCACCTAAATACCAAGTCAACCCTGCTGATGATGACAAAAAGGGGGAAGATAAGGTAGAAGAAAAGACTGCTGAATTGGAAGAGACTGAAATGCTGGAAGAATCTGCAAATGAAAATGAGAATGAAGGAACCAGCAGACCAGCAAATCAATCTGACACAGAAGAAAGTGAAGCTGAAGACACTGAAGCTGAAGCAAAGGCCAAATCTGACAAAGAAATAGCTGCTGCTAAGGACTCAGTTGAAGAACAGCTTGACCCTGATGTGAAGTATAAAAATATGGATCTTCTAAGGAAAAGATTAAATGAATCTATAGCTGAGACATCTGAGCCAGCTGAAGAAAAAGAAGACAAGGAAAAAGAAGAAGACTAGTGCTATTTTATTTGTAATTTCCTTGTAATTTTCTTTTGTTGTCTTTGTACATCTCATCTGTTCAAGACTTGTAATCTGTAATCTTTTCAAATATCTATAAAATTGCAAGTTTAAATCCAACAGACTATTTCTATCTCAGAAATTTTTGAGGATGAAAACTTTAGTTTAGGTACAGGTACTTAGCTGAAGTTTTGTCATCATCAAAAAGGGGGAAATTGTTGGATGAAGATGAAGATGAAGTGCAAAGAAGATAAGTAATTAAGGGAAGGTTTTGATGATTTCCAAAACACCATTATCAGCTAAGTATGGAAAGCTTAGTTCCCTTGGAAGAATTTTGAACAAGTAAAGAAGACATCAGAAGAGTTCAAAGTTCAAAGCCCAGAAGACTATTGATCTCATGCTGAAACAGCAAACAGAAGGGTAGACCATCAGCTGACTCAAATCAGATTAGTTCAGAGTTTGATCAGCAGAGTGCCTATCAGATGGGTTGCTTCGATCAACAGAGTAGAAGAGATCAAGAGATTAGTCCAACGGTAATAAATGCACTTAGTGTAATAAATGCTGCAAGAGAAGGGTAGTAATGGCAAATGATTGAAGATATCCTCGGATCAGCAGAGTGCATTTAATGCAGCTACAGGAAAGTACAGCAGAAAAGGTACTGTAGCAGGTAGCCGTTCTGATTTCGGGCTAAGGCTATGGATTTGAAGATTTGATTTCCTTCAACGGTCATATTTTCAAATCCAAGTATAAAAGGAGCTGATTTCAACGAGCGAGATACACAACAACAATCTGAGAATTCGCTTTGAAGAAGAAATTATCTAAGTCTCAAGAAGCTCTAACAGCTCACTCGTCTGGTGGAAGTCATCTGTTGACAGAAACCCAGTTGAAGCTCAAATTGAAAATACATTCTGAGTGATTTGTATTAGCTGAGTGTTGTGCGAAGTTTAAATCCGTCTTTGTGAGTGATTTAACTTCAGAAGATAGGTTTTCTGAGTGATTTCCTATTGTGAGCTTATAGCCTTTTCATTTGTTGTCTAGGTATAAGTGGAGACATATTGTAAACTTTGTGTTTATAGTATAACCCAGAATCTAAGTGATCTGGAAGAGTGGACTAAAGGATTTTTATCCATATAACCACTATAAAAATTCTTTGTGTCGTGTTTGCATTTAAGTTTTATTGCATAATTTAAACTTGCATAACTTTACACTTTGAATTGATTGAAAGATTTTAAAGGAGTTTTAAACTGGGGATAAAATCTTTTAAAAGAACTTAAGTTACTTGTGAAAAACACTTTTAAACATCCGCTGCAAGTATACTCTAAAGAAAAACTGTTTTGCTGAAAAACAGCTAAGTATTTGTAAGAAGAGTGGTCACTCTGCTGTTCAAGATTTGTTCACGATCAGCATAGTTAGCTTACTGTTCTTCATCAGCTTAGTCTGCTGACAGAAGACTAAAAAGTTTTTAAGTTCAAAAATTTTTAGAGGTCTATTCACCACCAACCCCTCTAGACCTCATATGACCACTTGGGACCAACAGTATCCCTTAATTGACTTCTGGTCCTGTGAGAAACCTTCTCACCAGGCACTTCAGCAGATGGGGTTCTAGAAGATGATGCAGGAGACATGTTCCTGACATCAGTAGTGGTTTGATCAATGATTTTATCAACTTCAGCATCATCCACCTTCTTCAGCTTCCTTGGAGCTTTCTCCTTAGGCTCGTCAGTAGCCTTTTTCTTTTGAGTTGCAGTAGCAAGCTCAGCTGCTTTAACAAGTTTTCTCTGCCTCTTGGCAGGAACCACCCTTGGTTCCTCAGTCTCTTCTTCCACATCAGCTTCTTCAGCTTTTCATTTTGTAACAGGCAAGTACTTAGACATTGCCTTTGCAATATGAATCTCCTTACCATTTGTGACCTCACATCCCATTTTGAATAGCAAGAAACTCAGTGTGATTCTGTGATTGGTCTGGGGACCCTTGCCCTTCTTTTTCTCGTGGAAGTTAGTCAATATGTACCAAATTACTGTGGACCAGTTGACTTCCAATCCATAGTAAATAGCAGCCATGATGCTGAACCTCTTCATAGTAACAACATCTAGAGAAAATGTACAATTTTCAATCAGCTTTGAGACCATATCAGCCATCCGCTGATACTCATCCTTCAACTGTCTCTTCTTGATGTTGCCAGACAACATCTCACCTTCCTTTGCACAGATTTCCCAGAATTGTTTGTGCTTCTCCTCAGTCAGAATAGTGACATCGTGTCGTCCTCTGTTCGGAAGCCCAAAAGTCTCGTGAAGTAGGGTGGGGGTAATAACAATTGATTTACCTCCGACAGTAGCCTTGATTTCCTGAGTGTTGAAATCAACAGCAGCAGTTCGGTAGTATTCCAACACTTGGTCAGTCCAGATCAGCCCTTCGTGATACTTCATAAAATTTACCAGTGAAGCCGATTTGAACTTCTCCAGCAACTCCTTCATGAAATCGGTACCAGATTGGTAGTAGGAATTATAAACCAAGTACATACTTTCAGCAGCCATCTCGAATCTGTTTGAAGTTAGAGAGACAAGAAGATTTTTGCAGAAAATTTGCAGTAATTTCTCACAAGTGCTTTCTGAATTTTAGTGTGCGTAAAGAGCTACTCAGCTGATCAGATTGGGATTTATAGAGTTAGGGTATTTCGATTTCCATGATACCAGCTCAGTTAGATCAATTTCTGTCAGTTCTGATCGTGCGGCGTCAGTTACGACCTTTCAAATTCAAATCGCATTAAATGAGGAGCGCGAAATGTACCGCTCTTTTATCACTTGTAAAAGCGTGTTTTAAAATAAAACGTTTTAGGCAGTAAGCTTTTACACAGGTGATCAGACGAGTAAAATAAATACTTATCTGATGGACTACTGTCCTGATGACAAAGTTGTTATCAGTGAAAGCCAATAGCTGATAACCTTCCTCGGCTATTTGTCAATCCAGCTAGATAATAAATTTTCAATCTTCAAGATTTTAATATTCTGTTGAAAACATAACTTCAACTAAATGTCATCAACAAATTTCATCTTTTAATCAGAAGTACCGCTAGTCTTACACGTTCCCTCTGACTTTAAGAATTCCTAAGTTAACTAGTATTTTGAGAGTCAATCCTTGAAGATAATATCATGAGTAAGCTGTTGAACTTCAGTCTTCTGACGAGTTCCCCCTCAGCTTATGCATCCAATTTTAATAAACCCAGTTCAGCTCTTAGAGTTGAAAACCTTGTCTCACTTAGAGGTTTTGTGGAGATATCAGCAATCTGATTTTCAGTAAACACATATTCTATCAAGACATTTCCTTTCTCCACATGATCTCTAATAAAATTATGTTTGATCTCAATATGCTTAGTCCTTGAATGACTTGTAGTATTCTGAGTAAGGCTGATTGCACTTGTATTGTCACAGTAGATAGGTATTCCACTGATTTTTATGTTGTAATCTTCTAGTTAATTCTTCAACCATAATATTTGTGCACAGCAAGCTCCAGCAGCTATATATTCAGCTTCAGCAGTTGATATGGATACTGAAGTCTGTTTCTTACTCATCCACGAGACTACCTAAGAACTGACAGGCACCTGTTGTGCTTTTTCTGTCAATCTTGCAGCCAACAAGGTCAGAATATGAATATCCAATTAGTTCAAATCCAGATTCCCTAGGATACCACAATCCCAAATCTTCAGTACCTTTAAGATACTTGAGTATTCTTTTGGCAGCTAAGAGGTGAGATTCCTTAGGATTTGATTGATACCTCGCACAAACCCCAACAGAGTACATAATATCAGGTCTGCTAGCTGTTAAGTATAACAGAGACCCAATAATTCCTCTGTACTTGGTTATGTCCACTGATTTGCCATCTTCATCTTTATCCAAACGAAGACTAGTAGACATTGGAATATTAGCAGTAGAGCTAGTTTCCATACCAAATTTCTTGAACAGATCCTTTGTATATTTTGCTTGGCTGATGAATATTCCATCAGGCAACTGTCTTACTTGCAAGCCAAGAAAATAGTTAAGTTCTCCCATCATGCTCATTTCAAACTTGTTCTGCATCAGCTTTGAGAACTTATCACACATCTGCTGATTAGTTGAACAAAAAATAATGTCGTCCACATAAATTTGCACAAGCAAAATATGTTCTTCCCACTCAATAGTGAACATGGTCTTGTCTACCTTACCTTTACGAAATCCTTTAATCAAAAGAAAATCAGATAGGGTACCATACCATGCTCTTGGAGCCTATTTCAGTCCATAGAGGGCTTTCTTCAGACGATACACCTTGTCTTCTTCCTGATAAGCTTCAAATCCAGGTGGTTGTTCAACATAAACTTCCTCTTGCAATTCTCCATTGAGAAAAGCTGATTTCACATCCATCTGATAAACTGTGAAATTCTTGTAAGCAGCATAAGCAAGAAAGATTCTGATAGCCTCTAATCTTGCTACTGGTGCAAAGGTTTCATCAAAGTCAATGCCTTCTTCTTGGCAATAACCCTTGGCCACTAATCTAGCTTTGTTTCTGGTGACAACACCATCCTCATTCATTTTGTTCCTGAATACCCATTTAGTGCCAATTACTCTTTGAAGACTTGGTCTAGGAACTAAGTACCAGACTACATTCCGTTCAAATTCATTTAGCTCTTCTTGCATAGCTACAATCCAGTTTGAATCACTAAGAGCTTCTTCAATCTGCTTGGGCTGAATTTGAGATAGGAAACTGACAAACATTGCTTCAATTGCAGCAGCTCTCCTTGTCTTCACTCTATCCAAAGGATCACCAATCACCAGCTCTGGTGGGTGATTCTTGAGCCATCTAAGATCAGGTTGCAAATCATAATGTTGTCCTTTGTTTTGGTCTTGCAATAGTACTGTTGGAGTTCCAGTAGTAGTCTGTTGAACAGTCTCTGGTCTGTCAGCTGTTTGTAACTGGTCTGTTAGACAATCAGCATTGTGATTTTGAACAGCACTTCACTTAGCAGCTGGGTTGAGATCAGGTAGTATGATGGGAACATATTCTTCATTCTTTCCAACATTCAATTTCTGTAAATCAGTAGACATATCTTGATTAGTACTTTGATTATTTTCAGAAGATTGATTTGGTTCATCAAATACCACGTGAATGGATTCCTCTACAAGTAAAGTTCTTTTGTTAAAGACTCTATAAGCTTTACTAACAGTAGAGTATCCTACAAAAATAGCTTCATCAGCTTTTTCTGCAAAAGCAGTAAGGTGATTTTTCCCATTATTTAAAACAAAGCATTTACAACCAAATATCTTAAAGTAATGAATGTTTGGCTTCCTGTTGTTCCAAACTTCCTATGGAGTCTTGTTTTGGTGCTTGTTGTTCATGCATCTGTTTTGGGTAAAGGATGCTGTGTTTGTTGCTTCTGCCCAAAATCTTTGAGGTAACTTAACTTCAGCTATCATTGTCCTGGTAGCTTCTTTAAGAGTTCTGTTTCTCCTTTCAGGAACTCCGTTCTGTTGAGGGGTTCTGGAAGCAGAGTATTCATGACTGATTCCTCTGGCATTACAATACTCTTCAACAGTAGAGTTTGTAAATTTTGTCCCTCTATCTGATCTGATCTTTAGTATTTTCATACTTTTCTCATTCTGAATCTTTTCCATCAGATTTGTAAGATGCTCCTTGGTTTCACTTTTCTTCTTCATGAAAATCACCTAAGTATATCTTGAATAGTCATCCACAACAGCTAGGCAGTATTTCTTTCCACCATTGCTGACAGGATCAATGGGTCCAAATAAGTCCATGTGTAGCAGCTCCAATATTCTTCCAGAAGATTGATGCTTCTTGCTTTTGAATGATGACTTGATTTGTTTACCCTTCTGACATGTGTCACAAAGCTTGTCTTTGCTAATGACTGTCTTTGGAATTCCTTCTACCAGATTGTTCTTGATAAGTCTGTTGATGGTCTTGAAATTCACATGGTTCATTCTTTTGTGCCACAACCAACTGATTTCACTGGTGTTGATGCCACCAAACAAATACTTGAATTCTTGTCAACAGAATTCCAGTCCACTGTGTAGATATTTCCTTGTCGTCTTCCAGATAAAATAACCTTCTTTGTACCAATCTGTTCAACGTAGCACTTACCTGTTGAGAAGATGACTGAATATCCTTTGTCACAAAATTGACTTATGCTCAGCAAATTGTATTTGAGGCCTTTAACGTAAGAGACGTCAGATATCTCAATGTTGCCTTTGATCAGCTTTCCACTTGCTACAATTTTTCCTTCTTTGCTGTCTCCAAGAGTAACTTTAGGACCATCCACAGCAACAGCATCAGTCAGCTCATGTATGTTTCCACACATGTGTCTTGAACATCCACTGTCCAAGTACCAGATTTTCTCTACTTTATTCCTACTCCTAATCCTAACCTACAAAACAAAATAAAATTGTTTTAGGTACCCTTATTGAGAGGGTCCTGAAGGATTAGTTCCACCTTTGACAACCCAAGATGATGAAGTCTTAGGCTTCTTAGGCTTTTGTGGTTTGGCAGGAGCATGAACAGTTTCATCTTCATCATGTTTATCAGATTTGCTATGTTGATGATAATCAGCATGATAAGGATAATGCTCATAAGTAGAATAAGATGCATGATAAGGAGGATATGCATGCATTGGATGAGCAGGATATGGTGCATAGTAAGATGGAAATTGTGGTGCATGATACATAGGAGGATATGCAGCAGGTTGCACATAATATGACTCATTTCCATACCAAGCATTTTGATTTTTCTTGTTTTTATGCTTCTTTGGTTTACTAGATGCTTGCTCATTAACAGACGACTTAGTCTTATCACTAGTCTGATTGGTTTTGACCTTATCAGAAGACTTCCTAGGACTCTTCTGTTTGGACTTACCAGTCTGTTTTCCTACACTAGGCTCTTTGCTCTTTTTAGCCTTAGGAGTTTTCGTCTCCTTTAATACTTTCTCAGGTGAAGCAGGTTTAGTAGTCTGAACATACAAAATGACCTTACTATTGTCAGCTGATATAAATTTTTCAGTATGGTTCAGTTCTAACTTGTCCTGATCTAAATGTGTCTTCTGTTTACTAGACATGTGAGTTGATGCAATAGATGACTTATCATGAGACTAAATGACTTTCTCAATCTCCATGATTTTACCCTTATAAACTTCACATTCAGCTTTCAGAGATTCATTCTCTTGCTCAAGCAGTTTGTATTCAGCTGATTCTCTTGGCTTTTCAGCTTTAAGCTTCAGTGAACTGTTTTGCTCTTTTAGCAATATCATCTCTTCCTTAAGCTTTTTAAATGCATTAGCAATACTTGTATTGTTGAGCATCATTTGTTAAAATGAATTAAATAATTCATTATCAAGAGGAGTTACCTCATCATCCTCGGAGTCATCAGATTCCTTAGCCATCAGGCAGAGAAGAGCAGGACTCTCTTCATCAGAAGACTCTTCATCAGAAGTGTCTGAATCTGAATCAGATGAGTAGACAGCAGCTAGCTTTTCCGCTTCTGCTACCAGCACCTTGCTTTTCTGATGCTTTCTTTCTTTTCTGATTCTCTTTTCCTCTTCTGTATATTTCTCAGCTTTAGGATATGGGCAGTCTCTGATGAAATGACCCAGTTTACTGTAATTATAGCACATCATTTTGGATTTATAAGAATCCTTATCTTGAGAAGAAGAAGTAGGGTTAGAAGTAGAAGCATTGTTATATTTTTTCTTCATTTTTCGTCTGTAGAACTTTTTGAATTTGTTCATCAGCAATGCAACGTCTTCAGCAGTGTACTTCTTTTTGTTGAGTAGTGTGGCTTTTTCAGATGAATCCACATCTTTGCTTTTATGGGCTAGCCTTCTAGGATTTTCCGCAGCAACAAGTGCAGCTGTGGGACTTGAAGTAGAGGTTTCTTCAACACCCATTCTCGACAGTTTATACTCGTATACCTCTAAACTTTTTGACAATTTTTAACTTTAAAACTTTTGTTCTAACTTAAACAGACCAAGCTGTTACCGAACAGTAATTTTACAAGGCTGATCGCGAACAAATCTTTGAACAGCTTTGTTGACCACTAATCTGATAATTACTTAGCTGATTTTGTTAAAATCAGTTTCAATACTTAGAGTACTTGCAGCGGATTTGTAAAGTGTTTTTCACAAGTAAACTTAGTAGTTTGAAAGTTTGATCCCCAGTTTTATAAAACTCCTTTCCTATTAAAACTTTTCAAACATTTAAATCAAAGTGTTTTTATGCAACTGAAAATATGCAAGTAAAAATGCAAGTAAAAACACACAGATTTTTATAGTGGTTATATGGATGTAAATATCCTTTAATCCACTCTTCCAAGTCACACAGATCTTGGGTTATACTAAGAATACAAAGTAATTAGTACACTTTGCTTGTGCTTTACAACAAATGATAAGCCACAAGTTCGCAGCAGGAAATCACAAAGAAACTCCTACTCTCCGAAGTAATATCACTCACAAAGATGGATATTTACTCCTCACAACACTCTAACAGATTTTACTCAGAAAAATGTGTTTATCTTTTATCTTCAACTTCGGCTTCAGTCAACAAATGACAGAGCTGATGAGTGAGCTGTTCTTGAGGCTTAAGAGATTCTGCTTCGGATTTCTTCTCAGAGAATGTGTTGTTATTCTTCTCTTTGTCTCTACAGCTATTTATACTCGCAGCTTTGAAAAATGTCCGTTGAAGTGAGACAAGATTCAAAAACCTCGGGTACTGGTCCTTAATTTCCGCGAACGGCTCTTTGCAGTCTGTCCGTACTGTCAACAGTACTTTTCTGCAGGCAGCATTAAATGCACCAAGCTTATGCGAAGCATTTCTTCAATCATTTGTCTTTAATAACCTAGTACTTCAGCATTTATTACTTCCAGGGGCATTTATTACCGTTGGGATGACTCCTTGATCTTTTCCACTTGGCTGAAGAAAGTATAAGTCTGATGGCGAACTAAGCTGATCTCAAACTTGAACAAATCTATTTTGAGTCGGCTGATCTTCACCAGTCTGATTTCTTTCCTTCAGCAGATCAGTAGTCTTGGACCTTGAATTTTGACTCTTCTGATGTCTTCTTTACTTAGTCAAAAATTCTTCAAAGGGATATCAGCTAAGTTAATTTATACTTAGCAGATTTGAAGTTTTGGAATTCATCAAAACCTCCCTTTACTTATTGTCTTCAGTGCTCTTCATCTTCATCCTTATCCAACAATTTCCCCCTTTTTGATGATGACAAAACTTCAGCTAAGTACCTGTTTTACCTATGCTAAAGTTTGTGACCTTCAAAATTTTCAGAGATAGAAAATATATGTTGGAAACAGAAACTTGAACTTTTATTGATAATCTGATAAATAAGTACATGTTACAGTTTCTGATCCGATGAGATGTCTGAAAGATAGATAAAGTAAACTGATTACAAATAGATTTGTCTAAGCTAACTATCAGCTTCTTCATCAGTTCCTTCCATCACTTCTTCATATTCATAAGATGATTCTTCATCATCTTCTTCCTCTTCATCTTCATCAGTATCCTCACCCAAAAGAAGATTGGATTTAGTAGCTTCCATTTTGTCTTTCGTTTCTTGCTCTTTTGCAGCTTCCTCCATCCTTCTTTTGATCCTCTCTTCATCCTTATACTTGGTGTAGGGCTCTGATTTATCTTCATCAGAATCCTTGGAAGCAGCCTTTTCTTCAGCAGACTTGGCTTTTTCCTTAGAAACTTCAGCAGATGTCTCTTTGCCTTCAACCATTCCAGGTTCAGCAGTTTCATCAGCCCTTTATTTCACATTCTAAAGGCTTTAAATATTACTCCATTATTTATATTTATTGTATTAAATCACGTCCTTAGAATATATTGTTATTTTTAGTTTATATAATATATATTTTGTTCATATGAATTTGAAATATTGATGTCCTAATTGAAAGATGTAAAATGCGTACACAACCAAATCTATATATTTAAGTAAACTACCAAAAAAAAAAAAGGCTTTCTATGACCAATATGTGGATCACCTTTAATTCGTAGCATAATCATAAAAGTATTGTAGATGTATTCTGACATTATATATAGTTGTTGACTAATCTTAATAAGTTAAAAATCATAATCTACAAGTACATATTTTTTATAAAGCTATATATCATAAAAAAGTATTTCAATATTCAAATAAGGAGAAATATTTTTATAAAAATGTTGTATTATACTACCTCCGTCGCATAATTTTCTATCTATCAACTTGAACAAACTTTAAAAAGTTGTAG